>OZ030015.1:96067148-96534648 GCA_964023405.1 Apodemus agrarius
CAGAGATACATAAGAGGGCAAAGGTCATCTGTTAAGCAGGGATAGATAGCATGGTCGGTCTCATATCAAGCCGCCTTTAAAGAGACGAGAGAATAAACTGAGTCTCCCGGCAGGCAGGGATGCAGAGGAGAGCAGACCAAGGAGAGAGAACCGTATTTGAAAGCCTTTGGACACGAGCAGGAACCAGCAAGAAACCAGGGCAGCTGAAATGTGAAGGACAGATACGCTGGGAGCAAAGCCTGAGCCGGAAGAATGTGTCCCCTCCAGAGGCGCTGTTTCCCAGAAGGAGCCGTGGGTCGCGTGTTCGGCGAGGGGCACGACCTACGTATGACCAATAACAGCAGCTGTTGACAAGTGACGCTCATTGGGCCCTAGCCAGGTGTAGGATAAAGTGCTTCATTCGATTTAACTCTTCCAGAGACTTCTCAGTGTAGACCTTCGCCATCTTCCTTTCACCCGTGAGGAAGCTCCAGCAACGTGAGCAGGCCTGTCTGGGCAAGGCTCACCAGAAGCTCCCTTTAGTTCACTTTCCTGTCGTGCCTCCAGTTTCCATCAGGAAGAAAAAAAATCTTTAAAAAAAAGAACATGGAAAGACTCGTGTGTAGACAGAGGTTACCAAGATGTGTCTATGAGCCAGTGAACAAGAACCGCCGAGCTCACCAGAAGCTTGGAGAACATCTCTCCTCAGTTTAATTTGCCAGTGCTTTAATTTTTTTGGACGTCTGGCCTCCAGAGCTCTGAGAGAATAAATTCCTGTTGCTTTTAAGCCATCGGCCTTGTGGTAATTCATGATGGCAGGCCTAGGAAATGAACACAAGCTTATATAGAGTAATGGAACCAGGTCTGTTCTTGGAGTCAAATGACTCAAATGTGCAGCCAGGCCATAGACTTCCTACCAGTGGGTCCCTACACAACTTCTTCATCCTAACCAATCCTTAGGGTCTTTCTCTGTAGAGATGTAGGATTTACTTTTGCCCGGCAATCGCTATTGTAGTGAGAATGTGATGAAGTCCAAAGGTAGCAACCACAGGGCTTAAGCCATCTGGAAGAGTTGGCAGAGCTCCCACTACACAGAGGGTGGACTTGAGGGAGGAGACGACAGACTGGAACCCCTAATGTTCAGGGTGGCGCTCAGAAGAGAGGTCAGAAGAAGCAACGCCTGAGCATTGGCTTCCAAAGGCACCAGGGTGTCGTTGGCAGAATGATTCCCCCCTGACATCATCCCCCCACCCCCACCCTACCCCCCACCCCACCCCCCATCCCCCCAGAGAGGCAGAGTCCAGCTCCTGGCCAGGCAGAAGTAACCGTTTGGAGATTGAGTCCAGGAGCTCTGGTCCTTGGAAATTGAGTCATTACTTCCTGCCAGGAGTCTGGGTGTGTGTGTAGGAGGGAGTCTTGTGCCAAGGGAGTCTTTGGGCTTCAAAGCCAAAGCAAAGGCAATTAACTTTATGATGGAATTATTCAGGAAACTGTAAACCTAGGACATTGCCCCTGTACAGTAGATTCTTTTTAACACCGTCTTAGAACACATTGAACAGTCTGGGCCATGCTTCCAAATTTGTCTCTTAAAATATATATACATATTTAGACTCTAGACAAGGTCACCATGATGTTTTTGCTACCCTAGGGTCTTCACCAGATTGGCGTGTGAGTCCAGTGATAAACTGTGATGTTTCAGACCCAGGGCCCCTAATTCACACTCTACAGAGCAACACATGTGGCCTCCACTGATTCCATCCCTGAGGAAAGCCTAGGGCTTAGAACAGAGATGGTAAATTGCAAGTCCGTCGTCAGAGTAGATCGGATACCGCTGTGACTCAGCCTCCCACAGTGGCTCAGACTCACCTGGTCCACCGTAGTCTCAAGGGTGGAAGGGTACTTGAGCAACCATAATGTTGTCTAATGGGTCATAAAACAGGGATAAACACGACCACTTCTTAATGATAAAAGGATCAACTGCTATCTCAAGAACATATAACAGCACTGAACAATGATTCTCCTTATAACAGAGATTCGAAATACACAAAGCCAAATTCTAACCAAACCATAAGAAGAAACAGACAATCATTGTAATCAGAGACCCCCCAATATGTCTTTTTTTTTTCAAATATTCATTCCTCAAAGTCATGGTTGAAATGTAAAATGTCTCCCACAGACTTACGTGTTTGGACACTTAATCCCCAGCTGATTGGGCTATTGTGGAGATGGTGGAACCTTTAGGAGGTGGAGCCTCCTGGAGGAAGTGGATCAGTGGCCGTGTGAAGTATGGCCCAGCCCCGATCCCAACCCGGTGCCCCTGCTTTCCTGACTGCTAACTTTATGGAACCAGCTGCCTCATGTTCCCAACTCCGTGGAACTGGCCACCACCACACCTTCCCACCATGATGGAATGGACTCACTAAATCCACCCTCCCTTGTGTCGTCTGTGCCGTGCCTCTGGTCTCCGGGACAAGAAATATCATACACCCCTCCCCGCCACACACACCAAATGATGCTAAGAAGTGAGGCAGTTGCTATGGGACACCTGGCCATGTGCTTCATAGGTCCTTGGAACAGGTTTGTGGGGAGATTGTGGAGGGGATATGGAGAGGAAGGCTGGTGAAGCCCAGGCGAGTGGAAACAGGGCTCAGTGGGCCACTCTGGTGGGCATGTGGGTGGTTAGAATGGCAAGAGAAACTCAGGAAGCCAAGGCCACACTCACGGGGGTTCACAGGGGAACAAAGGCTCTGCCAGGCATTGCACCCCAGGCCATTCATGCTGCCTTCTGGGAAAGGATCTGGCCATGTCCTGAAAGTCTGGGTGAAAAGTAATGTGATAAGTCATTTGGCTGAGGAAATCTCAGCGTAGCGTCTTAGCCATGGTTTGCTGCTCGCTGAGTTTCCCGAGGTTTAATCACAGAGTGAGAATTCAAATCAGAAGGTGGCGCAAAGGGAGAGTGGGGTGAACACTGGACAGTTTGGTGAAGAGCGATGTGTGAGTTTAGGTTTCATGGAGAGAGCACGATGCAGGGTCAGACAGAGCAGCGTAATTGTTGGAAACTAGTGCAACTGAGTTTTCACTTCACACTCTGTGCTGGGGCGAGAGGAGAAAGAAAGACCTCATCCATTGGACGCTCCATAAGAATGCAGACCAACTCAGAAAATATCTTCATTTGCAAAAAGAACACCTAAACAGACAGTGCCCCCAGTTTATTTTGCCCCAACAGGTAATGCTTTCTTAGGTTCATCCAGGAAGCCCCCCAGATCCTGCTTCAACAGTCTTCCAATGAGCATCTCAGGCTGGCAGCAGACTTCGATGTCATCGACAAGGTGCTGGCTTTGGAGGCATGCAAGATGCAAGAGTAAGGGGACGTGGGTTGAGGTTTCAGAAAGCCCAGCAACATGTGTCGGGTCAATTCCTCTGCGTGGAGCGCCTGGATAAACTGTGTGTAAAGCTGTCAAAGCGAGGTCTGTGTATCAACAGAGACTCCAGGACATAGGCACTGCCTTCTGGAAACCTGGTCTGAGATGAAAAGGGAATGGAAAAGTAGATACCCACGGGAGAGCTGGGGCTGAGTGGGCTGTGCAACCTGGAAACTTTAGGAGACGACTATACTGATTAGTGTGCTGAGTTCTCAGATAGAGGTAGATCAGTAGATAGAGAAAGAGAGAGAGATGGTAGTAGATGATAGGTAGATAGATAATTGATATATAGATTATAGATAGATAGATAGATAGATAGATAGACAGATAGATAGATAGATATAGATGATAAATAGATAATTGATATATAGATTATAGATAGATAGATAGATAGATAGATAGATAGATAGATAGATAGATTGTAGATAGATGATAGGTATTGCTCAGTGATCAGTAGATATGAATAAGTGGACAGATATAGATCATAGGTAGAGGAGATGATGAATCATTTATCTTGATTAGTGGGCTGAGTTCTCAGATACAGGTAGATCAGGAAAGAGAGAGAAAGAGATGATAGATAGATAGATAGATAGATAGATAGATAGATGGTAGACAGATGATAGATATTGATCAGTGATAAGTAGATATGGATAAGGAGATAGGTAGGGATCATTGATAAATAGATAGATAGATAGATAGATAGATAGATAGATAGATAGATAATAGGTTGGGTTTTATGGCATGAATACTTGCATGAACCTACTCATATAAGGTATACATAGTCAAAATTTGTCTAATTGTAGACTTTATGTGCAACTTATTATATGTAAATTATTTCTCAGTAAAGTTTTTTTTTTAATGGCTTAAGACTCTAGATAGAAGGGAAACCCCAACTTGGAACTTTGTCTTGCAGGCTGTACAATTGATTTGGTGCCCAGACTCATATTTCTGACTCCGAGATATCAGGCATAAGATGTCAAACATGTTGGCTTGGGATCAGTTTCTCTGGGAGACGTAAACGTCAAGTGCCTTGAGCAAGACTGTCTTCCAAATGTGGAAATGGATAGATTGCAAGCAAAGGCAGAGATTGTACTGGGGCAGGGCGACAGTGTGCTTCAGATACATCCTCAGTGTCCTTCCTCTCTCCCCACGTGAGCCCATCTGGGATGATGTAAGAGCTAAGACCCTCAATTAAGGGGCAACTTGGAATGTAGGGGCTGGGCAGAAACTTCGGGTGCCTAGGGAGTCAGCTTTGTCGAAGGAGGCCAGAGGGTTCAGACTCAGCTGTCTGAAAACCAGGGGTGAGTAGTCCTGGATAGAATGTGGTGCCTGGCAAATATATGGCTATTGAAGAAGAAAATATTTGGTTGGTTGGTTGGTTGGTTGGTTGGTTGGTTGGTTGGTTGGTCACTTGCTCACTCTCTGGCTGGCTGGCTGGCTTGCTGGCTTGGAGGTTTGAGGTGAGGGTCTTACCATGTAGCCAAGGATAGCCTCAAACTTACAATCTTCTTGCCTCAGCTTCCTGGGTACTGCGATTGCATTTATACATCACCATCAAGTTAGAAATCATTTTTGTGAAATTGAAAAAGGGGAAACCTACCCATCCCCCAACACTAAAACTTGTGTTTTATATACTACTTTCATCAACTTCCCAGAATCTGCAGATCGCTGGCCTTGGGCTGACTCCAGCCCACTGCCATTTTTTTCTTTTGTAAATAAATGTGTATTGGTAAGTAGCCCGACCCATTCATTCACACAGGCTTTGTGGTAACCGTGGCGCCACATCACTGTTGCCCAGTTGTTTCACTGCCACAGGTGCTAAAACAGTCTATGAAACCTAAAGTATTTACTGTCTGGTTCTTAAAGATAAGTTGCTGTTCCCAACCCTGGATTATAATGTTAATAATCCATTCGTAAAGAAAGCAGCAATATATTTCACCTAAAGAAGATAAGCCAGGGCTGGTGGCTCATTCCTATAATCTGAGCTCTTTGGGGAGCTTAGGTTGGAGGATTGCTGTGAGTCTTGAGATCAGCTTGGGCTATGTAGTGAGTTTGAGGCCAGCCTGAGCCGACAACATAGTAGGACTACTTATTTGTTTGTTTGTTTGTTTGTTTGTTTGTTTGTTTGTTTTATTTTATTTTTCCCAACCAAGGGATTCCCCTCAGAGGACACAGGTACATTTGAAACAATTTCAACATCCTTTCCGGGCATGTCTCTGTAGTAGACTTTGGAGGAGAGATTAGTTAGAGCTGCAGCACTGGACACTACAGAAGGCAGGGACCAGAATGACTTACTCCACCAGTCAGTGACTATTTCCCTGATGATAAGGTTAGGGAGTCTGACTCCCCCATCCCTGCCTGCTTAAAGTAATGGTGGCGGGGTGGGGGGCCTAGATCAAGGGCGTAAGAAATTTAAAAATCCTAATATGCTTTTTTTTTTTGTTGTCGGGTCCCTAGAGAGTCCATCAGCTTTGTTGAAGGAGGCCACAGGGTTCACGCTCAGCTCTGTCTGAAAACCAGGAGTGAGTAGTCCTGAATAGAACGTTCTCTGGAGAGTGCCAGGTCTGAGCCCAGCATAGTCTAGCAAGGAGCTTAGAGCCTATGAGAGACTCCTTCTCTAAAAAATAGAGTTGAAAGGCTAATGAAATATGATATAGACACACGGTGGAATACGACTCACTCCCGAAGGGAAAGGAAATCCTGCCATAGGCTGAAACGTGGACAAAATCTTGAGGATAGTCTGCTGAATGAACTAAGCCAGACACAAAAGAGACAGATGCTGGTCTGAATCCAAGCACGTGAGGCACATGTACTCGGATTCTTACAGACAGAAAGTAGAGCGGTGTCTTAGGAGTGGGTAATGGGAATTGGGTGTTACTCTTTAATCAACCCAGAGTTTCTGTTAGGCAGGGTGAGGAGAATTCTGTGGGTAGATGATGGCAAATGGCTATGTATGTATGTAGTTAGTGCTGTGGGGTTATACAGTTATGAATGGTTACAATGTTAATTAAATGTTACATAATGCATATTTTTGCTACATCTAAAGGAAAAGATTTGTGATACAGAACCTAATTTTCCACAGTTTTAAAAAATGTTATTTATTTATTAATTGATTGACTGATTGCGTGTGTGTGTGTGTGTGTGTGTGTGTGTGTGCACGCGCGCGTGCTGTGTACATGTGAACCATGGCACATTCGTTGTGGTCACAGGATAACTTTTTCAGTAGTCTGTGGGATCTGGAGACTGGGATCAAGTCGCCAGCCTTGGTAACAGTTGCCTTGATCTTACCAGTCCTCCACAAACTTATAAAAGTAAAATAGCACATATCGAGGAATCTTGAGACATCATCCCTCCTCTCTGGGTGAAAGACATAGAGGTGGAAGCTTCTAGAAGCACAGAGACTTAGAGCCAAGTGCCAAGCGGCAGCCTTTCCGTGTGTTCAATTACATTCCTGTTCATTATGGGCGAGTTCCTGCCCTTCAGGGTTTAAATAAAAGTCATGAAGCCTGGTGTGGGGGCCAGGGGGGTGGGGAACAGGGGTTGATGAAGGAGGAACTGTCTAACATGGTTGACGTCCAGGTCTAATGTCCCTCCTGTTCATACCAGTAAGGATCTGTTGGGAGAACCCAAAACAAGAGGAGTAGAGGCACACAGGAAAATCCTAAACACTTTAAAGCATTGATGGGCTAGATATCTCGCCAGCCTCCAAGGTCCCATCTGTTTGTGCAGGTGGGGGCAGATTCACTAGCATGGACCAAGGCTCTGAGGGCCCCCAAGCAAGCCGTCGCTCTGCCACCTGCTGCTTTGGTGACCTTTGGCATAGCCTGTCATCGATCTGAGCCTGTTTCCTATATGTAACGGAGCAGCCCTGAAGTACCTCAGGGTCGTCATGACAAATCAGGGCAGTGTTGTATCAAGTTCCTAGAGTCAACCAAAGCCAGAGTTCTGTTCCCCCCAGCATCTGCTCAAAGCCTCCCACACAGGCTCACTGGTGGATGACAGGCAGGTAGTGGATTTCCCTGCAGGCCACTCCAAAGACTGACCTGTCATCCCTCAAACCCAAGGGGGGCTCTTTTTCCGGGAGGGTGGTCCGAGTGGGGTTAGTGGACACCTGCTCTGAGGCATCTGTGTAAACTTGCCCCCACAGACCTGCCAGGGTGATGACGGAGGCCGTCGCAAGAAATCCCGCAGTTCGGCTAACTTCTAAGTAAAAAGAGACCTGGGTGGCGCAGCCTAGGGCAGAGTTGATTATTGTGGCAAGCGGGTCTGCAGGCTGTCCGTGGGGCAAATGCCATGTTTCTGCGGGAAGGAGCCTTTCCAGCCAAGAGAAGATAGGATAGCTTGCAAGGAGGGCGAGCTGCAGGTCTGCAGGACTTCTGAAGCACAAGACACCCCCCTCCTGGCGTCTGGAGGGACTGCACTCTATGCTGCAGCCTCTGAGCTCCCTGGCCCAGGGTAGCACGACCCAGGCCTGAAAGGGGCCAGTTGATTGGTCCTAACGGTTCACCACTTTTTTTATTATAGCCAAAAAGCAGAGACTCATCTCGCAAGGCTAATGGGGCCTGGCTGCAATGAGATTCCCTTACAGTGGGGGCTGGTACCAGGTAATGTTGGGCTACTAAGCTGGATAGGAGAGGGTTGCGGGGGTGGAGAACTCTTCGGGATGCTTTTGTGTTAGGAAATGAATCCTTAGTCTTAATTCTGTGTGTCTGAGGGTCCCTCATGTTGGAGCTCTGGAGCTGGTTCCACGGATAAAATACTTGCTGTGCAACTGCGAGAATCTGAGTTCAAATCCCAAGAGCCCTCTTAGAGCTGGTGTGGGTCCCCAGAACCCACAAACCTGGGTGTGGTACCATGCAGCCATAATCCTAGTACTTTTATGGTGCGATGGGGACAAGTTTTAGGTGACTCCTAAAAGCATGCAAGCCCGCTAACCTGTCACACAGAGTGTCAGTCAAAAAAACCCTGTCTCAAAGCAGACAGACACCCAAAATTATACTCTGTCCTCCACTTTTGTATGGTAGTATAAATATATGTGTATTTATGCACGTGAGCACATGTATGCATGCACACACACATACACACACACACACACACACACACACACACACACACACAGCTTTGTGTGGATCTGCTTGGCCAAAGCAGAAATCACAAACAAAAAGGATAAAGTCCTTGGCCCTGAGCTACATCCCATCCACCCCGTTTGCAGTAGAATCGGTGCATCTGCCAGGGCACGCTCACTTTCTCCTCTTTCTGAATACAGTTGAATTGCCACATGACACTTCGCTGAGAATATTAAAGCGCACAGGTCACCCAAACCCAGCTTGAAAGCAGAACACGTCATTTCGTCTCTGAGCAGTGCAAATTTGTAATGTAAATTCTTTGGTGACAGTCTTGCCTTCTTGGCAAAGGCAGTTAGAGTGTTTGAAGGGAGGTCCCACTTTAATTTTTGACAAGTGTTGGGAAGGATTTGAGAGACGGAAAGAAGGAAAGTCGGCTTGCAGGTCAGAGCAAGGCGAGGGGACGAAGAGACGAGGCTGACTTCTGGAAGAAAGCGTCTCACTTGATTTCTGCCTCTGCTGAGGGCTCTCTCGCTCCCTTCCTTCCTTCCTTCCTTCCTTCCTTCCTTCCTTCCTTCCTTCCTTCCTTCCTCTCTTTCTTACTGAGGACAAAGGAGTGGAAGGGGAGTCCCTAGGTAATTCAGGCAACACCCACATAATGATGAAGGTACCAACGAGTCCTACAAGCAGCCCATATTCAAGGAAGAGTCCATATTTCAAGGAAGAGGGATGACATCAGGGTGGGGACATTTGTTGTCATTACCTAGGGTGATGGTTGGTTAAGTGTCAACTTGGCACAACCTAGAAGTAATTGGGGCAGAAAGTCATAATTAAGTCATAACTTTCTAGATCAAGTTGGCCTGTGGGCATGTCAGCAGGGGGTTGCCTTGCTTTTTAATTAATATAGGAAGCCCCAGCCCACTGTGGGTGGCATCATTCCCTAGGCAGGCATGTAAGGGAGGAGAAAGCAAGCAAGCAGAAAGTCTCACACGTTCATCTCTCTTTGTTTCGGGCTGAAGATGTGATGCAACGAGATACCTCTAGATCCTGCCGCTGGCTTCTCTGCTATGATAGACAGTAACCTGGAATTGTAAGCCAGATAAACGCACTTTTCTCTCTTAAGCTGCTTTTAGTCTGAGTGCTTTAGCAGAGCAACAGAATCGAAACTAGGACATCAGGCTTCGGAAATTCATCCAGCTCCACAGCTTCTGGTTCAAGATATGGTTCACCCTGGAACGTCCACAGGGGTCTGTCATCAGACAAAATCAGGACCTAAAGGATCAAGATGCTAACAGTCATAGGCTCCACCTGCTTGGTGTAATCAGGTGCTTTCCGCACAGCCCATTTGTTCCGCAAAATAATGACCCTGAGACTTCTTGTATATGAATAAATACCTAGACCAAAAGCAAGCATTCAGTTTCCCAACTATCTCAATAATCCTGTTATTCTAAGTTCTGCCATGTGGCTGGCTTCCTGGTTCTCAGTTTCATGTGACCATTTTCCTCTGTGTCAAGGGGTCAAATCCTCTTCCTATGGACGCTCCACCTTCTATTTCCTGCCTAAGCCAATATGCCAACAGCCAACAGCATATTAATGATAGGTGATGCTTCTAAACACTGCACAAGAGATTCTCTCTACACCTCAACACCGAGTCCTCCCACCACCATTGTCACAGATGTGAATTTGAGAGTTTGGGACACCAAAGTCCTCTGGTGAGCCAAGAAAGAACCAAAATCCAGCACAGAGATTCTGGGATCCTTATTGTTTCTCTCGATACAGAAAAGGCAGAACATGGTCCTCAGGCAGCATGGAAAAGGGGGAAGGGTGACAGTTCGGGAGCCTGGTGTACAGAGTAATGAGCAACAAGAGACCCTGTGTCAGCCAAGGTGGAAGGCAGGTACTGACACCCGAGGTTGTCCTGGGTGTGTGTGCACCTCCACTCAAACACAAACATGGTTGTGTGCATGCCTACATGTGCACTCATGCACACACACACACACACACACACACACACACATAGAGGGAAAGAGGGAACAAGGGAAGAAGGGAGGGAGGGAGGGAAGGAAAGAGAGATATGAGCATTTCTCTATCAGATGTCTAGAAACATGAAAATCGCCCAGCCACGAAAGATGGCAAAGCACAGAAGCATGAGCTGGACCAAGGACACTATTGGCAAATGAGCTGCCAAGGATACAGGTACCCTTATATCGGATGATTAAAGAAAATCCTGGAGCGACTCATTTTAGTCCTGGTGCTTCTTTAGCATCTCCCTGCTGGTGGTCTAAAGTCACTGCCCAAATCCGTTTCCATGGCTTCTTCTTTAAACCTATTGTACTGGCTGGTTTTGTGTGTCAACTTGACACAAGCAGGAGTTATCACAGAGAAAGGAGCTTCAGGAGAGGAAATGCCTCCATGAGATCCAGCTGTGGGGCATTTTCTCAATTAGTGATCAAGGGGGGAGGACTCATTTTGGGTGGTGCCATCCCTCGGCTGGTAGTCTTGGGTTCTATAAGAGAGCAAGCTGAGCAAGCCAGGGGAAGCAAGTCAGTAAGAAACATTCCTCCATGGCTTCTGCATCAGTTCCTGCTTCCTGACCTGCTTGAGTTCCAGTCCTGACTTCCTTTGGCATGAACAGCAATGTGGAAGTGTAAGCTGAATAAACCCTTTCCTCCCCAACTTGCTTCTTGGTCATGAAGTTTGTGCAGGAATAGAAGCCCTGACTAAGACACCTATCCATAACTCACACTCCATCGATGTGGTGGTTTGAATATGCTTGGCCCATGGAAAGTGGTGCTATTGGGAGGTGTGGCCTTGTTGGAGGAAGTGTGTCACTGTGGGTGTGGGCTTTGAGGGCTCTTAGTGTTCAAACCCCACTCTGTGTGGAAGAGAGAGAGCCTCCTCCTGCTTGCCTGCAGAGATCACTCTCTTCCTGGTGGCCTTGGGATCAAGATGAAGGACTCTCCACTCTTTCTCTCCACGGTGCCATCCGTGTCTACTGTTTCATGCTGTTGTGCTTCCCGCCATGACGATAATGAACTGTGAGCCAGCCCCAGTTTAAATGTTTTCTTTATAAGAGTTGCCTTGGTCATGGTATCTCTTTATAGCAATAGAAACCCTAACTGTGACAATCCAATTTAGTAGTTGAAAGTATATAGTCCCCAGGTTGGAGTGTATCCAGTAGGTTGTGAAACTTCTGATAATTACAGAACTGTTTTATTGTTCCCAAAAGACATTCTACATCTATTAGTGGTCACCTTGCCCCTCCACCAACCCTACAGCCCTTGGAAACTACTAATCTCCTCTAAGTTCCTAGGGATCTGGACCGTCCCTATAAATGTAGTCGGTTGGGTCTGACTTCTTAACTTTTCATGGTGTTTTTAAGGTTCACCCAAGCAGTAGCATGTATCATGTATCCTGTATCCTGTATCCTGTATCATGTATCATGTATCAACTCTCTCTCTCTCTCTCTCTCTCTCTCTCTCTCTCTCTCTCTCTCTCTCGTGTGTGTGTGTGTGTGTGTGTGTGTGTGTGTGTGTTTGCCATCCACCTTTTTAACACAGGGTCTCTTGTTTACCACTGTGTATGACAGTCTAGCTTACAGGCTCATGACCTTTTAGAGGTTCTCCTGGCTTCTGTTCTCTCTCCCCACAGGAGTGCATGGCAGATCTACATGCATTCTGGGAATCTAACTAAACCCAGGACCTCAGCCTTGAACAGCAAGCACTTCACCCACTGAACCATCTCCTCGGCTCTCGTTCCCTTCTTAGAACTTAAAAACAGTTCATTACAGATAATGCTACACCTTGTTAACTCCTCAGTTGGTGGATATTTGAAACTCAGTTGTCCTTCAAGGCAACGGTCTCTCTGAGGCTAACGAAAGCCAACAGGGCTCTGATTCACAGTGACAGGCGAATGGTGTGAGTGGCTTTATGTGAATCAGCACCACGGGGAGCATTTTGTACCTGTCTGTCTTCATTACATAAGCTTACAATGGTTTTCAAGGACAAGTAGATATTGGAACAACATGGAGAAGTGCTTTGAAAAATTATTATATTCAGAGCGATATATATATGTGTGTGTATATATACATATACATATGTGTATGTATACATATACACATACATACATACATAAACATACACATACACACACACACACACACACACACACACACACATATATATATATATATATATATATAATCTTGGTCCACAGAGGAAGTAAGTCCAACTAGCAAATCTGTAAGGTTCCACAAGAACATTCTGCTATTTCAAAACCTGTTCTTATTCTGAGAAATACAGAAGACCATTGCTTTAGGGCCTTCCTGTGAGAAAAGGTAAGGAGACAAAGAAAGGCATTTGATCTAATCACGGGGCAGTGGTTTGACATGGACCACACCCCCAGACAGAGATGTTCTACACTTCATGGTGTCAGCACTCAGCTCTTCCGCTACCGGGCAGACTTACTGAGGCTATCTTGGGAACTTCCTAATGCAGCAGAGCAACCCCATCCCATGCTCATGGAGCCTCAGAAATAAAGGAACAACCTCCACTCTTCTCTTAGTTCCCTTCCTACTGCTGTGATTTAAAAAAAAAAAAAAAAAGACCCAAACAAAAGCAAGTTAAAGGAGAAATCCCAGGTCACGGTCCATCATGGCAGAGAGTCAAGGCAGCAGGAACCTGAAGTAGCCAGATACATTCCATCCATAGTCAGCACCAGAGTGCAAGGGACTCACACATGTGTATGTGTGCTCACCCCCACTTCTCCATTCTCATATAGTTCATGATACCTTGCCTAGGGAATGTGCCGCCAACAGTGGGCGGGTCTTCCCATCCCACCCACCCCCCCAAAAAAAACCCCACAATCAAGATAATCCATCAAAAACACACCCATAGGCCAACATGATCTATACAGTCCCTCATTGAAAATGTCTTCCATGAGATTCTAGCATGTTAAACTGACAATCAAAACTGACCATCATAGCTCCTACCTCTACTGAATTGTAACTATCAACACTTTGAAATATCTACTTTAGTGATTGTATTAGTAGCAACCTTTTGCCATAAAGATTTTTTTGTTTTTGTTTGTTTGTTTTGTTTTGGATTTGGTTTTTCCAAGACAGGGTTTCTCTGTGTAGCCCTGGCTGTCCTGGAATTCACTCTAGACCAGGCTGGCCTCAAACTCAGAAATCTGCCTGCCTCTGCCTCCCAGAGTTCTGGAATTATAGGCATGTGCCACCACCACCTGGCACCATAAAGTTTTTAAACGTACTTTTATTACTATTTATATTTTTTCTCACATGGAAGTGGTATGCACATATGTATGTTTGCATGTGTAGAGGCTCACGTGTGTATAGAAGCCAGAGGTTGATAACAGGTTTCTCCCTAGATCTTCCCACTTTATTCATTGAAGTGAGGGGTGAGGTCTTTCCATTGAAGCTGGAGTTCACCGATTCAGCTAGGCTGGTTAGCCCATTTGCTCCGGGGATCCCCAGCTCCAGCCCCTGAGTGTTAGGGTTATAGCAGGCCACCATGCCCACTTGGGAGTTCTGCGAACCTGAACTCCTATCTGAACCCTTGCCCAACAAGCACTTTAACCACTGGGCCCTGTCCTCAGCTCTTACCACAAAGGTTTAATCAGAGCTACAAAAGAAGAAAAAAAAATTATTTCCCACAACTTAGTGGACAATGGATGAGTTCCCTGACACTTCCTGTTAAACAGCTTAGGAAACCAACAAGGTGGGCCAGTGATTCCCAGGAGTGAGTACCAGCAGCATCTCAGACGTCAGACCCTATAGTCGCCTTGATCGGGCGGAGTCAGGAGCTAATACCTGGACCCTCAGGCCCAATTGCAAACCATATCCTATACATCTGTCCTGACAAAGCCCTGGCAAGATGGTAGATGATAACAACAACAACAACAACAACAACAACAACAGCAGCAGCAGCAGCAGCAGCAGCAGCAGCAGCAGCATAGCTGAGCAGGTGCATCGGCCCTTGAGTGCTTCATGATTTGATGAACCTCGAAGGGGTTTGTTCACCAAACCCAGGCTTTGAAAGTATGTATGTCGTGTATGTGTGTGTGTGTGTGTGTGTGTGTGTGTGTTTAGAAAGGAAGGAAAGGAGTGAGGGTTGATATGGAAACACACACAGAGACAGAGACCAAGAGAGACAAACACAGACAGAGACAGACAGAGACAGAGACAGACGAGAGAGATGAGGAGACAGAGAGACAGACAGAGGGAGGAGAGAGAGAACGAATATGCCAGGATGCAGGCATCTCGTATACCCCCTTTGTAGCTGGTGTCTTCAGGGTATAAATTGCCCAGGAGTCCTCCCCTAGCTCCTTTCCTTCTCCCCGCCTCCTCTCTCCCCTCTTTCCCACCGCTCTGCTTCTTCCCCTGTGAACCCCTTGAGCCCACCTGGCCTGGGTCCCGCCCCTGCAGTCTGGACCTACAGCTGCCTGCAGAGCGGAGAGAGCGGACGCCATCCCATGCCACCCCCTGGGCAGTTCCTTGGCAGAGATTTGAAACATTTCTATTTAAATGACATTTGAACAAACGCAGAGGGTTCAGTTGCACTTCAATCAAACTCCGTGGGATCCAGTTGGGAGCCTGGTCCCTGTGGACCGAGTGCAGGGAGTTCCCTGTGTTTTCTGATTTGAATTGCTTTGTTCTCCTTCCAGAGAGGGGGAAAGAGGGGGATACATTTGGCCGAAAATGAAACATTTCCCTTTTAAGTCAAAAACTTGAACGTGGCTTGGAGGAGAGAGTTTAAACTCCATAATCCCTGGTCCTGAGCAGAGCAGAAATGCGCCCCGGCCATTTCCTCTCTGGAAAGGGGAAGCCAGGGAAACAGCTACTGGATAGAGCAGCCTGCGGCCTCTGGGAGGGTGTGTTTCACGGGCTCGGGGGACACTGCGCAGAAACAGCATTCTACGAGGTAGCTGGACCCGGTTCCTTTGGAAGTCCACACAGTCTTTCAATTGCCCGGAAAAGGAAGAGAGAAAAGAAGAAAGGAAGCAGGCGAGGAAAGAGGGAGACGGGAAAAAAGTAAAAAGGAAGAGGAAGTGGGGATCGAGAAAGGACAGAGACAGGGAAGGAAGCGAGGGAAGGGCAGAGGGTGGGGGGAGAAAAGATTCGGCGACTTCATCATCATTATGACGCACTCGTGATGAGAAAGCAGCTTGAAGGAAGCGTGCGTTTGGAGCTGCGTGGTTTGGGGCGATTCTGTCCATCCTGGTGGGAAGGCGTGGCGGCAGGAGCAGTTGGCTGGTCACATTGCCTCTGTAGTCAGGAGTCAGAGGGATGAATTCTGGTTCTCAGTTAGCTTCCTCTCTTTTACGCTTTTGTTCAGCCGCGGGACCCCACCCAGCCTATGAGGTGGGCGGCACACCTTCGCGCTCCTTCCTGCCTCTTCAGTTAAACCTCTCGGAAACCACTCTCACCGGCGCACGTAAAGGTGTGTCTCCTAAGTAACTCTAAATCCACTCAAATTGTTGAAGATTAGCTGTTGAAAAAGAAAAAACACGGGCAGGTACCCTGAACTCTTTCACCTCCCCCCCCACACACACACACTTCCCACGCCCACACAAGCTCCTTCCGATCTTAATTGGACTACATGCCTGTGTCTGTGGGGTTTGCCCACGATCTTCGATCCGGGCTCATCAGCCACCACAGCACAAACGCTCACCACAGGAAGGAAGGAAGGAAGAAAACAGCGGGTCTTTAAGGAAATCCCCAAGTCTGGATTTCGGGAGGAAATCGAACCAGACAACCCTCCGGGTGTTACCTGTTTTGAAAATTGTGTAAGTCGTCAAGTAACATTCAAAAATTCAAAGGGGCGCTCAACTTGAAGAACTCAGAATTCATCACTTTGCAAGCAATAAAGAGGGCACCCGAAGGAACCCCAACTTCTAGACAGAAAAGTATCTAATCAATTTGACCTGTGGCCCAGGCAAACTCACTTTCAGGAAGCCTTATACTTAGCCCTTAAACTCAGAAAATTTTTAATAGAAATTTGGGTGTATGTATATATATGTATGTATGTACATATGGATGGGTGGGTGGATGGATGGATGGATGGATGGATGGATGGAAAAACATACAACCCAACTAGACAAGTATTTTCTATCCTTCCCAGCATCTGAATCTGCTGTTCCTCCTCCCTCCCTCCTCCCCATTCCTCTGTTGAAACTATCCATCTGTGACAGGACCTTTGGGAACTGTTTGGACCCTGATTGTGGAAACCTGTGGGATATTCAAACATCAGCCCTGCCCCTTCCACCTCCACCATTTCAAGGACAAACATGAAAGCACCGCCCACGAAGCAGAAGGTGTGGTTACCACACAACAAAGCTGCTGGGGCTGTGATTTTGGACTGTAGCTTCCAGAACTGTGGGGCATGATGGTATTTACAAGGCACGTGGTTTGCAGTATTTTCTTACAGCAGCCAGAGATGGACTGAGACAATTGGATGGATGACAAAATGGACGAGAATTAACTGTCAGAAACAAAGCGGAACCAACCCAGGATGCCTCATCTAAAGTCTTGCTCGACCAGAACTCTCTTCCTTCAGGGCCCAGCCTTGGCCCACGCCGTGTACTCAGAGGAGAAACACGCGAGAAATGTTATGTTCTCAAAACCTTGAAAATACTCCAAGGAGAATATAGCAACGTCTGATCAACCATCTTCACACGAATGTTTATGTGGGCAGCGTGCTATATTAATCAGAGCGCTTTGGGTTATAGGAGATAACTCAGCCTTGCTGAAGCCGTATGAATTTATTAGTGCACATAAACCAAAAGCCCAGGGGTCAGTTTGCTTCCTGCGTGGCTGAAATCAAGTCTATGAACATCACAGTCAGAAGCTTACTCTCTCGGGTTGGGTAGGAAAGGAGAGGCTGAGTTTGACCAATGCACAGCGTTTGCATATGTGGAGATATTCCACTGAAGCAGATTGCTATGCACAACTAATGCGTGATAATAAATAATTAAAGAGCAACGCCTGGGAGCTGGGGAGACGGCTCATTGGGTAAAGACACTGACTGCTCTGCCAGGAGACCTGAGTGTGATTCTCAGCACCCACACAGTGGCCACTGCTGTCTATAACTCCGGTTCCCAATCCCCTCTGTATTCTGACATCCTTGAGCACCAGACCTGTAAAGACTACACAGGTATACATGCAGACAAAACGCCCATACAGGAGAAAACAGAATTCACTTTTTTTTTAAAGTTAAAGAGCACATTCGCTCTCTCCCTACCACGTGTGTTTTTCTTAATTTGGCGGCTTTCTCTGGTAAACTGTTAAGCAGGTAGCCTTAAAAAGATACTTTGTAGCAAATAGCACGGAACCATCTGGTCCTCTCAGCCAATGACCATGGAGAAAATATAGATGTCTTTCTTGGTGGTTTTCTGTCTCACCACTGACCCAGTTATAGACCAGGGTTGTGTCAGGTGCCCATTCCTGAGCTAATCACTACAAGGAGAAAATCGGAAGGAGTATTCTGATTGGTCAGATCCGATCAATAGACAGTTGATTAAGAATGAACGAAGAGTCACTCTAAAGATGAGAGAGGGAAGATGTTACACCCAGAAGGAAAAATATGGAGGGAAAGGCACAAAAATGCCTGCTGGCTACTATAGTCACTTAACTGTTCGGCCACAGACCACATATGTGTCCCTCCACTTCTCCTTGGGTATGTTCGCCTTCATAAAAACTGTAAGTACATAGGAATACTTTGAAGATCATTGGGAATCTAACTCAGTGGTAAGGCGATTGCTTAGTGTACCTGTTGCTTTGGGTTCCAGTGCATACGCATAGCCTACCGGGAAGGCGAAAAACCCTACGTACTGAAAATTGGCAGAGAAAGTTAACGGTACACAGATGTGGACCGACTGGGAAACGAGGTATTGTGACAATGTCCACACTGACACCTAAAGTGACCTCTAGATTCAGTGCACTCTCTGTCAAACATTCCAGTGGCATTTTCTGTAGAAAGAGAAAAAAAAGTAATCATAGAATTTTATTGTAACCCCAAAATTCCTGACTGGTCCGAGGAATCTGAATGGAGAGGAGTAAAGCTGGGAGTGCCATATTCTCTGATCTCAGACTCAGTACAAAACTGTAGTCTAAATGATAAATAAATAAATAAATAAATAAATAAAAATAAAAATAAATTAAAAATAAAAAAATAAATACAAAATTAAAAACAAAAAACAAAAACAAAAACAAATCCTGTAGTACAAAACCATAGTGAGCCAAGAACACGCTTAGGTGCCCGCCATCACTAGGTGAAAGACTGTACTCCTGAAGATGGCACACAGTTTGCTTGGAGGACATAGTGAAAGCAAACAGACCTGGAAACTTCCATCCAGCTAGCTTTCACAGAGCCAGACGGGGCTATGCAGGCTGGCAGGGGAGCCACCCGGTCTCTCTTACACAGAGGCGGACTACTCCAGTTTGCTTTCTGCTGCTGCAAGAAACACTGGGACCAGGAGCAACCCGGGCAGGAAAGGGTTTATTTCTATTTACAGGTTACAGCCCGTCACTGAGGGAAGCAGGGGCAGGAATCCAGACACTGAAACTGAAGCTGTGACTTCATAGGAGGAAGACTTCTATGCTATGACTTAATAAAAGGAAGAATTTATTTTGCCTTACAGAAGGGGGGAGGAGCAGAGGATGGGGAAGAACAGCTGTGGTTACCTGCATTAGACCTGCGCAAGATCAAGCCATCGACCTTCAGTGTGAAGGGGGAGGGGCTCTTGAGGCTGACGTCCACCTGAGGAGATGGGGGCAGCTGAGGGAGAGGTTTCCTTAGAAGAATAAACCCTGGTAGGTTGTCCATACCCTGGTGGATGGTCCCATACCTATGTGTATGTGGGCAGCACTAACTGGGTTCTGTGAGTTAGAAACAAACGAAGCAAAAAGGGAAGGTAGGAGGCATCTAGAGGGCGAGGGACTAGGAACTGGACATGGATATGATCAAGAGACACCATTACATGGAGGAAATTGTCAAAGAATAAATTAAAAGTAACTGTGATATTAGCATAGGAAAAGGTTAGTAAACTAACCAAACAGAACAGGGACACGGAAAATCACACAGGTGTGGTTGGTTTTTTTGTTTTGTTTTGTTTAGTTTTTTGTTTTGTTTTTCTTCTTTGTTGTTTTCGTAGGTTTTTGTTTTGTTCTGGTATTGATTTTTGGAGTTTTGTTTTTTGTTTTATTTTTGAAACAGGGTCTTACACTGTAACCCAGACTGATCTGTAGCCCAGGCTGGCCTTGAACTCGTGAGGATACTCCTGCTTCAGCCTCCCAACTGATTTGACAAGTTAGCCAAGGACATACAGTGAGAAAGGACAATATGTTGGGGAAGTGTGTATGCACGCCCATGGCTCTTGCTGAAATCAAGGCTTACAGAGAATGAAAAGGTGTAACAGATGAAGTGGGATGACCTGGAGAGAGACAGAGACTGTGGGAACATCTGGCTAGAGGGAGGCGAGTATCACAGCAGCAGGCATCGGCCAGCTGTGCAGCTGAGCACAGACATCTTCATCCCTGAGGCAGCAATACAGCCAACCCTCTGCTGGATGAAGGAGCTGCCGTTGAAACACCTGGGAGACTGGAAGATGTCACGACTGACTCTCATGAGGCCTGGCCGGGACTGCTGAGACACCTCTTGTCTCTCTAGATTGCCTTTATGCCCCTATACCAAACTCCCTTAAATGTGGTAACCAGAACATACCTCATCCCCATACTACTCGAAGGAACCTGCCACGGTTCTCATTCTGTTCCCCGCTAGCATGCACGTGCTTAGGCAGATAGCTAACAAAGTAGTGCAAAGGAAGTCAACGCAGGCATATTGTACCTTAGCGAAAATGGGTAGCTGTGCTGTTTTAATTGGGGAGAGGAGGAGGGCTGGAGAGATGGCTTGGTACTAAAGAGCACCAACTCTTTTAAAGGACCCAGATTTGATTCCCAGTACTTAAATTGCCTGTAATTACAGAGTCAGGGGATTAAGCACCCTCTTCTGGCTTCCAATGCAACTGGCAAAAGACCCACACACCCAAAAATCATAATTTTAAGTTTTGATTGTGTGTCTGTGTGATATGGGAGTATACGCCATGACATGCTGTGTGATATGGGAGTATACGCTATGGCATGCATGTATAAGTCACGGGACACCTCTGTAGAGTGGCTCCCAGCAATCAAACCCGTGTCGTCAGGCTTGAACTGCCTGGTGTCACTTTTACTTACTGAGCCGTAACAGGGATCCCCACATGAACTTTTGGGCAAGGGAGAAAAATCACCTAGACCAGTGTCTTAAAAAAAAAAATCAATAGAGGAAGCTGAATTTCTACCATTTACAAAAGATGATGAACTATTGTTTAAAATAATATTGTCACAGGGTATGGTGACACACCTTTGACCTCAGCACTCAGGAGACAGAGATAGTGGATCTCTGTGAGTCTGAGGCCACCCTGGTTTACAGTGTGAATTCCAGGCCAGCCGGGGATATACAGTGAGACTCTGACTCAAAATTTAAAAACAGTACTGTCTACAAAAGACTTGCATAGGACTTCCTAAAAAGTGAATGTCCAAGCAGCCAATACCATCACACAAAAAATTATGTGTTTAAATTCCTTAAAATAATATCATGGGGCCAAAATAGAAAAGGCAGATAGAAACCCACATACTCCTAGCTTGGTCCAATACTTTCGATAGTAATGAATCATGTAGAACATACATGTACCCAACAATGGAGCATTCTGTTCCTCAGAAGTGTACAGATCTGTTCCCTAGGCAACATACAAGGGGAGGGGAGGGAAGGGGAGATGGGTAGCAGAATTCGTAAATTTTATTTTCTACACTCACCACACACAACATATATCCACTCAATGGAATATCAAATTCTATCCTGATGTGTTTGTGTGCAGATGATAGATCGATTATAGATAGATAGATGATAGATAGATAGATGATAGATAAATAGATAGATAGATGATAGATAGATAGATAGATAGATAGATAGAAAGAAAGAAAGATAGATAGATAGATAAATATCTGCTCACTAAGCATGAATCAACACTCTATATAGATATCATGAATAAATCTTAGTAGCATGCCTTGTGATCCGTTTAGATAATATTCAAGAAGTCTGATCCTCATGAAATTCAAAAAACATATCAAACTAATCTGAAGATTTAGACACCAGGGTCATGGCTACTTTTGTTAAAGGGAACATCACTGGGTGAATAGAGACGTGCTGGAAGGCCTCACACGAGCGAGTTCTCTTTGTGAAAGATCCACCGAGCTGTACCCCGGGTGCTCTATGCACTTTTTTTTTTTTATTTGTGTCAGACTTCAATGACAACGTACCTTTCAAAACCTACTGCCTGTTCAGAAAGTACACGGAGCAGATCAATGCTTCTGTGACTCGTGTGCCTTTGCCTTTTAATAACAGTTCCATTCTTTCAGAAAAACGGTCCTTTCATGGTGACATCAATGTCATCCATCAGGCATGTCTGTCTTTCCCACCGCACAAACAGCTGTGGCCTCCGGCCCCACGCTGACCAGGCCTTTGTGTGCATTCTGCTGTTTATCGTCGGGGCCAGCTCTGCTCAGCACCTATGCTCATTCGCAGCCCCTAACCCCTTCCCCAGACGCTTTGGCGAGGTTAGCAGATAAAGTTCCGCTGATAGACAGTGGATGAAACAGAAAGATCACAGGACTCCCAATCTCACGCCGCCCGGCTCTCGCCACCCGGGATCAGTCGTTTGACTTTTCCGAGCCTCCGATCTCTTGGCACCTACCCCATCTGAAGAGTCCTTAACGAACAGGAGTTAGCATTATTACTGTCCCCCTTAATGGAGTAGGAAAAGGAGAAAGATTTTAAATTAGCTTTTTTTTTCTCCAAACTTCAAAATTTACGTTTTGTTGGAGGAAAAAAAAATGCACATTAAAAAAAAAAAAAAAGAGCTGAATAGACCACTCAGCTAACTAAGCATTTGCATCACCAGCATAGAGATCAGAGCCCAAGCCCTAGAGCCTTTATAAACTACTGAGTTGGGTGGTGCACAGTCCCCCGGGAGAAATAGCTTGATCCCAAACCTTGGTGGCTATAAACAATGCAGCCCTTAACATCCCTGGACATGACCTGCTCAAACGGCTCAGAATCTCGGCAAGCTTCAGTCTGAAATGAGAGGACAGACGTTAGGTGTCCAGAAAAGACACGATTGACCAAGGAGGCTGGGGAAGATTAAGATGGAGAACACGAACAGTAGAATGTGTCTTATTCTGTTCTTGAGCCAGAATTAGCCCAGGTTAGCCTTCAGTGCACCGTGTAGTTGAGGCTAGTTTTGGCCGATTTCTTAATTCTACTGCCTATACAATAGGAATATACCTGTTAGCATTCTGTCTAAACTTTACCCCACCGTTACCCGGCAGCAGCCAGGTAGGCCTGGCCCACTATAGAAGGGGCCGCCTGCCCCTCCTCCCTCTCTTGCCCTCTAGCTCTTTCCTTCTTGCTCCCACTCCGTCCCGCTCTCCCCATTCCCCTCCCCCCACTCCACATGCTCATGGCCGGCCTCTGCTCCTCTCCTCTCTCCCCCTCTCTGCCTCTCTCTCTGCCTCTACGACCCTCTTAACTCCCCTCCCATGCCCTGAATAAACTCTATTCTATACTATACCCTCGTGTGGCTGGTCCCTCAGGGGGAAGGGATGCCTCAGCACGGGCCCACCGAGGCACACCCTTCCCCCCACCACCACCTAACTATACCGCCATAGAACATAGCCCCACCCCTCTCTTTTTCTTTTCATAAACATGTCAGGTCAGTACCACCATGCCCAGGGGACGGCAGAACTTCTTTTAAATACATGTACGTCTTCCTTGA
Source organism: Apodemus agrarius (assembly GCA_964023405.1). Classification (NCBI taxonomy): domain Eukaryota; kingdom Metazoa; phylum Chordata; class Mammalia; order Rodentia; family Muridae; genus Apodemus; species Apodemus agrarius. The sequence continues at coordinate 96,090,502 of OZ030015.1, forward strand.
GATTCAGGTTTATACTTTGCAAATCTCTAGTTGTATTTGGTAGATAATTGACTTTGCCCTCAGAACCACCCTGCCCAGATGCCCCCTGCAGGCTGACACTCCATCTCCCAGCTGCTGTGAGTTCTGACTGCAGAGGGCTCAGAGCAGCCCCAACTGTCGCCTGCAAAACTGTCATTGGCCTAAGGAACCAGTTGGGTTGGATCTGTCTGAAATGCCAGTACCCTACCACCACTACTATAGCCACAGCCACCAGTCAGTGGATAGAGAATGCAAAAAACAGCTTCCCTGCCCCGATGGCGCCACCATTCATATTACAAAGCTCCAGTGCAGAAGGGAGGAAAAAACCTGGCTACAGCAGAGGCCCCTCATCATCGGCTTCCTTCATGTTGATTCAAGCCAAGATCTTGCCCAGAGTTTCTCTCAATCCATTGGCATGAGAGTCCCTGTTTTCAGTGATTCCATTCTCAGAATAATTCCTGGGGAAGTGCTCGAGGTTAAGACAATGGCCCTCCAGGTCAAGCCCAAGGTTGTCTAGCTCGTAGCTTCCTGCTTAGAATACCCTCACACGGATACACAGCCGATCCCATCACCCAGCCAAATGGGAGCTTGTGAGCCACTTAAAGACCAGCAGCAAGCCAGCACCGGATGGAGACTATGATGCTGCCCGACCCTGTACAAAGAGAAGCCAAGCAGCATGCCACCTAAACAGGACCCAAGAAAGCGAAGGCGCTTTGCCGGGCTGACAGGCTATAGGTGAACAGAGATAGCATCGGGACAAGGTTCAAAGCAGGGCCAAGGTGAAAATCGAACTGTCTGACCTGGGTTCACAGACGTCAGCTGGACAAGGACACGCATTGATACTGGAGCCACCTGATGCTTGCCCAGGACAAATAGTGATAATCAAAACACCTGGTACCGCCTTTGGGCGGGTAAGCCAATGTCTTTAATCTCTTCCTTCCTTTCTGTCTTTCTTTTCCCCTTGATGACGGAAGTACCCACTCTGTGGGGCCTTCTGCTAGAGCCACACTGGGTAATAGTGACAGGACTTTGATGTCCCCCTCATTCAACAGAATGTTGTTTAGTTCAAAGTGAGGAACAGAGGCAATTCTTTGCTTTTAAATTATTAGCTCCCTAAGTCTTCTGTAATGATATAGTTTGACTGAAGTGCGCAGTTTATTAACTACATAAAGACGACATTATCAGAGCGGAGAAAGGCCGCTGCGAGTTTTGCCTTTCAGCCTAGCAGCGGGGGTGCTTGATACTTTGATCTCCATCAATGCTAAATGTCTTTGTGAGATAGAGGGAGCGGGCTGAAATTATCTTTGGCAGGGCGGTAGCATCAATTATTCAAGCCCTTTTCCTTATGAATTAAAGTGTTCTTCAACTTCTAGGCCACTTGTGGGCTCGGGTGGGCTTCTTTCCCTTTTATTGTTGTTTTTCTAGTCAGGAAAGGCACTCGGAATAAATCTCCAGGCGATCGCTAATCATACTCCGGCTGACCTTTGAAAATCCACATCTCCTCCTTCCTAATCGCTCTCCCCACCCTCAGTTCCCGGCCCTGGTCCTCTCTGAGGTGACCCAAAGGACTGTTCAGAGAAAAGGGCACCATTGTCTCCACTGGGCTTCGTGCCAAAATGGTCAGCAGAGACCGATGAAGGAGCCTCTTGACGCGAAGTGTCCATTTGAAACTCAATGAGTCGGAGGCGCCCTCACGCCATGCTATGCCGCGCGAAGCCTTCTGGGTGCCCTCGGCAACTCACTGCCCCCCTCCCCACCCCGGGGGGGGGGAACAGCCTCATTCCCGGAGTGCCAGTGTGATCCTGAACACGGTGACTTCGGGGATGAGATCTTGAAGCTATGGACTAGCATCCAAGAGTGAACCATCCAAACACACCAGGAAGGGAAGACTGGAGGGGGAGGGGAGGGGGGGAGGAAAAAGAAAGATGGGGCAGGGGGAGGAAAGGAAGGGGAAAGGGGGCTCAGAGTGCACTGGATGTTCAGTCATTCCCTCGATAGATGCAAAGAATTGGTTTGTTTGTTTGTTTTTACTTTGTCAGGACTTGTTCTAAGCCCTGTCCCTCAAATAAAGGGGTGTACGGTCTGCACAGAGCCTACACGCGTCTTTCAAAACCCTAAGTACACCTAACCCACCTCTAGGTTACTTTTTAAAATAGTGATTTTATTTATTCTTTATAAATGTCATGCTATTGGAGTCCAGGAGTCACCCCGCAGACCACGGTGCTGATGAAAGTCAGACAGGGATATGGTCCACTAAACATACAGCCTAGGGCTGACCGATCAGGGCCGTAGCTCGGAATTCTGAGGCTGAAGACCCTGAACATTCTCCCGTCAGCTTCTAAAGGCTAAAATGGCAAAAACCCACATACAGTGAGCACATAGGCAGGTGCTGGAAGTGCTGCCTGGTGGTCAGTCCTGACTCAGGCCATTTTAAACACAACGGTTCATATTGACCTTTTATTTGATGGGTCCTACATGGTGCTCATGGGTGTGGAATTTTTCTTATAACCTCATAACATACAGAACATAACAGGCTATGTGGTCAGCATGACCCTGCTCTGGGTCAAGTTATTTTTTTCTCCATCAATGACCGGCAGGCATATTACAACAACAATAGAAATAGCTGACAGGCCCGGAACAAAATGACTGCGGCTATGCTTGGGGGCGGGCCTTAACAACACGATACACCTAGATCATATTTATCATGCTCGGTTTGTGCTGCCTGACTCCTCCTGGGCATGAGTCCTGCTTGGTTGGGTGGTGGATATACCCACTGTCCTCCATTGAAGAAAACTCATTTTGTTTTCCTTTCCCCACAGGGGTCACTTGTGAATAGCTTCTTGACTAGGGTTGGGATTTCATTACCCACAGCCACACCCAACCCATGCTGGGCTTTTAGCTGGCTTGAACTTGTTCAGGTCTTGCGAATGCTGTCCCGGTTTCTGTGAGTTCCTCTGCCCTGTACGTCTGGAAAACTGTCTTCATCCACACCTCTGTCTGGGTCATTCATCTTGGTTGCTTCTAGTTCCTAACATAACATAAATACTACGGGAAGAGCTTGTCCACCGTGCTACCTAGGGAAGAATGACCAGGAGGGAAATTCTGTGTGTGTTCAACAGGCACGGTTGTTTTCTGAATGTTTTCCAGTTTGGGACTAGTGGGCTGTTATATGCAGAATCAGCAAAGAGAACATGCAATTAAAATTAATCTTTTATTTTTATTTTCTAATGCCCCCAACCTGTGAGCACAGTGACACTCAATCACATGCTCCCAAGGGAAGCCATTCACTGAAACATTGTGTCTCAGCTAGGATTTCCACTGCCACAACCGAGGCAACTCCCACAAAGGACAACATTTAACTGGGGCTGGCGTACAGTTTTAGCGGTTTAGTCCGTTATCTCCACGGTGGGAAGCTTGGCAGCGTCCAGGCACACACATGGCGCTGGAAGAGCTGAGAGCTCTACATCCTGATCCAAAGGCGGCCAGGAAGAAACTTGACTCGTGCAGGCAGCCAAGGGGAGCCTAGATTCTACACACTGGCACAGCCTGAGCATAGGAGCCCTCAAAGCCCACCTACACAGTGACTCACTTCCTCCAACAAGGCCACACCCACTCTAACAAGGCCACACCTCCTAAGAGTACCACTCTCTGTGGCCAAGGATTGAAACACATGAGCCAATGGGGCCAAACCTATTCAAACCGCCACAGTGTATATAACACATAATAGAATAAAACAGTGTATTGAAGGTATGGGGATGCTGTCCGTGGTGTCCAGTGTCTACTGATGGTCTTGGAATGTGTCCCCTGCTGATGAGTGGGTTTTGCTGGAGTTAGGCCAAGGCACTTGCCTATGGAAATTGATGACACAGCAGTGTCATCCCACAGAATATAAGCATATGTTTTCCAACTATGAGTGAACCCCAGAAGCTCCCAAGCAGCCCCTATACTCACCCTGTTTGCCCTGGTTCCTGCTTTCCTTCAAGACTTGCCTACATATCCTCTCTCCCCACATCATCAGCCACCCTTCCTTCTTGTCTCCTCTCTGAGGAAACAGAAGCCACCAGAGAGCCAGAGAGCTCTCCCGGGATCCTGCCACATTGTCACATGACTCTCTGCAGAGAAGCCTGCGAGCCCTGCCCCCTCCTTTCTTCCCGAAGGCACTCTCTCTGTGCGCCAACAGAAGCCCCTCCCCCTTTATGTGGAAAGTCGCATCCCCTCTCACACAGTAAGGGACACGGTTACCCATCTTTTTTTCTCCTTCTCTATCTGTGTCTCACACTTAACTATTGGATCTTTTCCACCAAATTACAAGCAAGCTATTTTTTTTTCTCCCACCTTGAAACCTCTCTTGGTTCTACAGTCTTGTGGGCGATGTTCTCTTTTTCATCCTCAAAACTTCTCGTAAGTTTTCTTGATGCCCCGTCTTCTCATTCCCTCTGTTTCTTAAATCAAAAAGTCCCCTGGCCATTGCACGCCCGCCCCTCAGTCCACTGCAGCTACCAGTATCAAGGCCACCGGTGCCCTCTACATCACCAAAGCCACATCTTATTTGACCTAGCAAAAGCACTGGGCAGACCTAAGGGCACAGCTCAGTGTATAGAACACCTACCCAGAATGCAGAAAACCTTGGATTGGGTCCTGAGCATCCACTGTGGTGGTGCCTGCCTATAATCCCAGCACACAAGAGGCCAGAGTGTTAGGTTTTTATAAAAAGGTTTTCCTCCTACCCAACTAATTAAGACTGGCGTATTATACTTATCAAGTATTAATTATCAAGCTTTAAGGGCACAACAACTGAGCAGTATTACTCTATTTTAACCTTTCAAGCTAATCTGACTACCCCCCCCAGCCAAAATCCCCATCATTCTTGCATTTTATGGCTTTTGCTGCTCCAGGTATTTTTCTAATGCTGTCTCTTTGACTCTCTTCCCTTGGCTAATTTGGCTAATTCTCTTCTCTCTCTCTCTCTCTCTCTCTCTCTCTCTCTTTCCCTCTCTCTCTCCTTCCTTCCCTCCCTCTCTCCCTCCCTCTCTCTCCCCCTCTTTCCCTCTCCCTCCCCCTCTTTCCCCCTCCTACCTCTCTCCTGCTCCCCTCCCCCTTTCTCCTGCCCCTCCCCCTCTCTCTCCTGCTCCCCTCCCCCTCTCTCTCCTGCCCCCTCCCCCTCTCTCTCCTTCTCCCCTCCCCTGGCTGAGAGGAAGTCCAGCCCATTCTCTCCCCTGCTCAGTCATTGGCTGATCAACTAGCTTTATTGACCAATCGGGAATAACTAACTGGGGCGTGCAGCTTGCACAACCTTGAGAGAGGAGATTCTTAGAATAGGGACTGCAGCCAGACACGGGAGCACAGAAGTCAGCTTTTGAATGATACAGAGATAGTCTTTACACGTGGGCACAGTAACATTGATCAGAAGTTCAAAGTCAATGGTTACACAGTGAGTTGAAGGCCAGCCTGGGACCACATGAGACCCGGCCTTAAAAAAAAAATGAAAACAGGGGGCTGGAGAGATGGCTCTGCAGTTAAGAGCACTGGCTGCTCTTCCACAGGTCCTGAGTTCAATTCCCAGCAACCACATGGTGGCTGTGATGGTTTGTATATGATTGGCCCAGGAAGTGAACCTATTAGGAGGTGTGGCCTTGTTGGAGTAGGTGTGTCATTGTGAGTGTGGGCTTAAAACCCTCACCCTAGTTGCCTGGAAGTCAGTCTTCTACTAGCAGCCTTCAGATGAAGATGTAGAACTCTCAGCTCCTCCTGTACCAAGCCTGCCTGGATGCTGCCATGTTTCTGCCTTGATGACAATAAACTGAACCTCTGAGCCTGTAAGCCAGCCCCAATGAAATGTTGTCTTTTATAAAACTTGCATTGGTCATGGTGTCTGTTCACAGCAGTAAAACCCTAACTAAGACAGTGGCTCACGACCGTCTGTAATGGGATCTGATGCCCTCTGCTGGGGTGTCTGAGGACATTGAGGGTGTACTCACATTGAACACAGCTGCCACTCTCTCCTCCGTGAAACCCTTCCTTCCTTCCTGAGCCTCCCCTGCTCTGTGCTTGCGGCCCCCCTCATCCGACATTGCTCCTCAATATTCTTTGCTGGTGCTCCCCGGCCTCCACAGGGTGCCTCAGGACAACCTTAAAGTCCCTCTAGCCAATCGCCACTCTGCTGATGATCCTGCCTCCGTATGGGAAACTCCCATGCTTTTAACCCTGGTCCAAAAGACTCCCCTGAGCCTCGACTGATACTAACTTCTCTACGAGGTGTATCCTAGAGACCTACGTGTGACAGGAAACGCCTGATCCTCTCTTCTCAATAAGTGTGCTTTCTGACCCACTCCCTCCAGCCACAGGGGGCCATGTCATCAAGTGTGTCTGTTTCTCTGCTCCTCCCCCAAACTGCCGAGTTACTCCTCAACCATCCCTGTGTTTATATCCCATAACCAACTCGCCAAGGGATTTAGCATCAAAGCAGAGACGGGGGGGGGGGGGGGGGGCGCAAGCTCAGCTGATGGCTACGCCAGCTTGAAGATTTGAGTTACGTCCCCCCAAACCCACGTGAAAACCCGGATGTGGTGGCGCATGCTTGCAATCCCGGCGCTAGAGAGACAGAGCCCGGCAGGCCCTTAGGCAGCCTAGACAGCCTAGACGACTTGACAAACGTCAGGCCAATGAGAGGCCCTCTCTCAAAGAACAGCGTGAGGGACAACTGAGGAATGGCATTTGAAGTTGTCTTCTGTCCTCCATATCCATGGGTACAGATGCACACGCGCGCGCGCGCGCGCGCACGCGCACACACACACACACACACACACACTGCTCCTTTACTCACTCTGCTGTCACATCGTCATCGTCACCATCATCATCATCATCATCATCATCATCATCATCATCATCTCTCACTCTGGCATCGGCAGGCTCTTGGCTGGATCCCCCACTTCCACTCCACCTTCACAATCCCGTCTCAGCAAGGTAGCCGGAGAGCGGGGACAGCAGCCCTGCGGGTCAGCAGGCATGGCTTTCCCCTAAGAGTGTGCTCAATGGCGCTCCTCCTCTTGGGTCCAGAACATCTTTTCCCCCAATGGGTCTTCCAGGAGATGTCTTTCCAGGCCGCTCAGCCAGACTCACAATGCTCGCCCCTCCTCTCCCTTTCCCAGCGGTCCCTTCCGATGGTCCCTTCCCTTCAGATCAGTACGTGGTGTTCTGGAGTCCCGAACACAAGCCGTCTCCTTGCCGTGCCTCTCGCCCGCTAGGGGAAGGCGACCCTGGCAGAGGTGCCGGTTCTCAGTTGTACAAAGGCTCAGGGACAGGAGATGGAGGCGCACGTGGCCAGTCGCCTTTTCCGACTTCCCCTTGGCATCCCTCCCCCTGAGATGCAAGGCGAGAGTGGGCGGCTCTGCGAGCGTGTCCCGTTCCTCTGCTACCTTCTCCACCACGGCCTTCCCCACGAGCTTTCGTCGAGATCTGACTTCTGCGTGTCTCCTCTTTGCCATCACTCAGCTCCGCACAACCTTCGGGTGGCTCTCCCCTCTCTTCCTTCTGTCCTTCGGTATGAGGCTCTGGGGCCAGCCTTCTCTTCCATCCCGGAAGCCGGTTCAGCGTCTGCTAGCTCGGGGTCACGAATGTATCTCCCTAACTTCCTCCTCTCCGTTTTCTTGATCCCCCCGGAAGGGCAGCACCGCTCCCTGACGGACCAAGCCTCAGCCTCATCCCCCTGCCTTCATTCCTTCCTGTGAGTCCTGCTCACAGAGCCCACACACTACGCTCCCTGCTTGCCCGCCTCTTCCTTTCCAGGGTTGGCTCGGCACCCGGTCCCTTCCATCTTTGATTCTCTGGAGGCTTGGAGCTTACTGTCTCTTCATTTCTCAGCCCCTCCCTCTTTCTGCTTCTGCTTCCTTCTTCTCACCAACCACTGCGTGGCTCGAATGGTTTTGTGTCAACTTGACACAGGCTGGAGGTATCACAGAGAAAGGAGCCTCCCTGGAGGAAATGCTTCCATGAGATCCAGCTGTGGGACATTTTCTCAGTTGATGATCAAGGGGGCAGCGCCCCTTGTGAGTGGTGCCATCTCTGGGCTGGTAGTGTTGGGTTCTATAAGAGAGCAGGCTGAGCAAGCCAGGGGAAGCAAGCCAGTAAGGAACATCCCTCCATGGCCTCTGCCTCAGCTCCTGCTTCCTGACCTGCTTGAGTTCCAGTCCTGACTTCCTTTGGTGATGAACAGCAGTGTGGAAGTGTAAGCTGAATAAACCCCTTCCTCCCCAGCTTGCTTGGTCATGTTTGTGCAGGGATAGAAACCCTGACAATGGCACAGCCCAGTGGCTCTGAATAAGCAGAACACCTCCCTTTCTTCTCAATGGCATCGATGTTTCAACCCAACTTTACCTGTGAAGACTCCAGCCACACCGAAGCCTCAGTCCCCTGTGCTGAGTTGCTATATTTTCCAGCAAATGGTCATGCTTTGTATTGTATCATTCTGAAATACACTTTAGTTCTCATGGCTACTGGGAAAGTCCTTGAGGGTTAGGGTCAGACTCATGAGAGACATTTGCACCCCCCACTACTGATCACACAATGTGTCCTTGACTAAGAGTTAGGGATGAATGAATAAATCAGTATGTGTCTGTCTGTGCGTCTCTGTATGTGTCTGTGTATGTCTGTATATCTGTGTGTGTCTGTGTATGTGTGTCAGTATGTCTGTATCAGTGTGTTTGTGTGTCTGTATATGTCTGTGTCAGTGTGTCTGTGCGCATACATACATGTGTGCATGTGTACCAGTGTGTTTGGGTGTCTGTGTGTCTGTCTCTGTGTGCATGTATGTGTGTCTGTGTGCATGTCTGTAGATGTGTGTCTATATGTGTGTGTCTATGTGCATGTGTGTGTCCGTATGTATGTGTGTGCATATATGTCAGTGTGTGTATGCCTGTGTTTCTCTGTGTATATATGTGTGTCTATGTATATGTCTGTCAGTGTGTCTGAGTGTGTCTGGGCGTCTTTGTGCATGTGTGCGTATTTGTGTCTATATGTATATGTGTGCACATCTGTGTCAGTATGTCTGTGTGTATCAGTGTCTTTGTGTGTATGCATGTGTGTTGGTGTATGCATGAATGTGTCTTTGTGCATGTGTATCAGTATATTTGTGTGTGTCTGTGTGTCTCTCTGTGTGTGTATGTCTGTTTCTATGTTTGTATGTGTATCTGTATGTGTGTGTGCATGCATATCAGTGTGTGTGTTTGTGTGCATGTGTGTGTATGCCTATGTGTCTGTGTTTCTGTGTTTCTGTGTCTGTGTCTCTGTGTGTGCGTGTGTCTGTATGCATGTGTGTGGGCATGTATATCAGTGTGTATGTGCCTGTGTGTCTGTGTGTGACTTGTGTTCTCATGTGTGCACATGTTCGTTCATGTGGAGACCAGAGGCTGACTCTGGCCATCTTCCTCCGTCTCTCCAGTCAGACTTCACCTCTGTCATTCAACATCTAATCCACGGATTCTTCCAGACTGGCTGGCCAGCAAGCTCCAGGGTCTCAGGCGGCTCTGCCTCCCCAGAGTCCATTACAGATGCCACCACATGTAGCTTTTCACCTTGGTGCTGGGACTCTGAACTCTGGCTGAATGATTAGTGCTGCAGAGACTTGCTGGGCTAACCCACATGTATTTATAAACCTCTCTTCCTCAGCTCTGCTCCTCATGACCCACACAGACACCTCATCTGAGCTTGCCTCTCGACGTCAGTCAGCCTGTGCACACCCCCTCATTACAGAGCCATCTGACCCCTCTTCCTTCGACCCGATCGCCTGCCCTCGAGGGTTTTGAGCTGACTCCTTCAGATTAGAATCTCAGAGCGGAGGGCTACTTCTGAGCGTCTCCTCTGTCCTCGGCTTTCAGCTTCTGGGATGATCCTCCGGCCCCGGAGCAAAGGCAGAGCTTGGTCCCAAGGCAGTGTCCCCTTAGAACCAGCAAAGAGCAAAAGAAACCCTGCCTTTCCCGAGATCAAAGCTTCGTCAGGCAGGAAGGATCACCGCGGCCTAATGCCACGCTGCTATGGCAACGTGAATTTTAAGCAGTCACCAGCAGAACAGTCTCTTCCATCTCAGCAGCCTCTCCAGGTGGGACTCCCCACAACAGGGACAGGGTGGGCCCCAGGCATCTGAAGCATCTTCTGAGGGCAGGCCAGCTCACCTTGTGGCCGACATCTGAGGCTTGCCTGGGTAGGGGAGGGGTATCTCATTGATGTCTCCAGAGGCATACCATTACTAGGGAAGATACAGGGGCACTAGCAGCCTCAGAGGCAGAACCCGAATAAAGAGGCTGGTAGAGATACCACTTCCCTCTCCTCAAACACAGGCTCCTCTATGTCCGGAGGGTCATCAGGGTCTCCAACCTCAAAGACACAACACTCTGGGAGACAGACAACAGACACTGCAACCGATGGCATAATGAACGTTCTCTGATTGGCTGTGTTGGGAACGAAGATGACAACCAGCCAACAGCCAGAGCCCTCTCTGAGGCTGGGTCACCTTCCCTGGGCACAGATGCTCTTGTGGTTTCAGTGTAAAATGTCCCCCATAGATTCATATGTTTAACACGTGGTCCCAGGCTGGCGGCGCTCAGTAAGAAAGTTATATAAGCGTAAGGGGGTGGAGCCTTGCTAGAGGAAGTACGTCACTAGGGGTGGACTCTGAGGTTTTTATAGCCCCGCCCCAGCCGTGTCCTGCTCACTCTCCCCCTCCCCCCACCCTACCCAACCCTACCACACCCCCTTGAGGGAATGGACTGGAATCACCTAGCTTCCTGTTTCTGCATGTCCCACACATACCCCCTCCATGATGGGCTCACTCACTAGAACTGCAAACCCAAATAAACTCTTTCCTCTCTAAGTTGTTTTTTGTTTTTTGTTTGTTTTTTGTCAGTATTTTACCACCGTAACAAAATGAAACTAAAGGATCCGGAGGACCGGCAGGGAGTTACATGGCCAGAAGTCTCTCTGGTCATCTCTGCTCCACCACGTCCTCCTAAGGCTACAAACTGACAGAGGGACCAGGACCCAAGCCTTGTCCGAACATGCCGAACCTTAGATGTTTGCACGCTATAGTAGATGCTGACACATCGCTGATGCGCTGGTGACAGTTCTGGCCAAGATGTAAGATAACAAGTATTTGTCAACGGGAGAACGTTACTTAGTACGGATTTCCAAAGAGCCCGTCCCTTGTAGCGGGCTGATTAAAATAGGCAGCATTTTTGTACCACAGATATCCTGATGCCTCTTTTTAGTTTCTGTCCTGGGAAGACACGGAAGCACGAACAGAGATGCTTGTTGCCGCATTGTTAGTTTTCACGAAAACCTGGGAACAATTCAGCTTTTGCCTTGGGGGGCGGGGTGACGTCACTGTCACGTGAGCACAGCACTCGTTTCCGGGACCCACCAGAACGAAGCACCACAACAGGAAGTTACTGTGAAAGACGATAGAAACCTAAGTGTCCGCTGTCCCACAGCCTCCTGGCCACTATGTGTCCGTCTTCTTCCCTCCCAGTGAGGTCCCAGGCCTTGCTTTCATGGTCCACCCTGATCTACTTCGGCTCATGGCTCAATACAATCACTCACTTTAGGAAGTTTTATTTTGAAAAATGGCATCTCGCCATGTAGCCATGGCTGGCTCAGAACTTGCTGCGTAGCCCAGGCTGGCCCCAAATTCACGGCAACTCTTCTGCTTCAGTTTCCCAAGTGCTAGGACCACAGGCATGAATCACAGTTAGAGGTTAAGATTGCGGCGGAGTATGGTTCCAGCCCACTGAGATTTTTCAGGTCTTGTTTCCTGGGACAATTAGACAAGGATCCACCGAGAGTGGTAAAACCCGGTGCAGTTTGGTATGACAAGGAGAGCTTCCAAAGACGGAGGCGGGTTAGAGCCGAAAGAGTGTTGGAACCTCAGCACTCCCACCTCTCTGCCCGTGACTTTATGGAGCATTTGTATGGAGCTCCAGCTGTATCTGCGCATGCTCTGTCACAGGTCAGCCTTAGGTGGGGAAGGGTTTCCAATCTCGCTTCTTTTAGGTGTGCGTTTTACCTTCTCTCTACCCTGCTTTTCTGCCAGATCTCCAAGCCCCGCTTATTTTTATTTTTTCTTTCTCTCCTGCCTCCCTGCCCCCATGTGCGTGCCCGTTCGTGCATGCATGTGTGTGTGTGTGTATGTGTGTGTGTGTGTGTGTGTGTGTGTGTGTTCCCCGTGCTCTATAAGTGTACAGGTACCCTCAGAAGCCAGAAGAGGGTGCTGGATTTCCTGGAGCTGGGGTTGGAGAATTTCTGTCACTGATGGGTGGTGAGGTCACATCTGCAGCGTAAGGGAGGTGATGCTATTGTCCCACACTAGAGCGAGGAATGAAGGCATGTGCATGGGAATTCATGAGGGGCTCTTTCAATGAATCTACAATCTGTGGGTGGCCAACATCCTAACTCCTGGAGACCAAGTCCTGCAGAACATGACAGCTTGATAACTACCTGCAGATAGAGCTGAGTAGTAGAAGCCAGTAGGTGGACTACTGACACCCTTTCTTTCCTGTGCATCCTGTGGTAGCCACCTCAGCTCCCGAGCCATCAGCGAGCCTCTCGGACCCTCTGGCTCATGCTCGCCAGGAGCATCTGGACCCCAGCTTGACCACGGAGTAACTATTGTCTTCTGGGGTTCTCTGGTCTCTCTAGAGATCATATGAGTCCTTTTGTCGAGCCCAGTGTCCCTGATGAGGCCAGTACCAGCCAGGTTCACAGGCCCACACTCCCACACATGGGACACACTGACACTACATTCGTGCAGATAGATGGGGTATGTATGCGTGGCCAGAGAGCCTGTGTACATAAACTTTCCCTATGCTGGAGCTCCGCAGCAGCTCTGAATCCTCCTCCCCGAGAATGGAGTAGACTAGTGCTCCCGTTCTCTTATACAGAGAGTCCCTGCCCTCAGCCGAGATGCTGGAGAAAGCATGTTTATCCCACTCTCACTGCCCTACGCTGGCCTGGCTGGCCTGGCTCTCCCAGTCCCCCAGCTTCCCGTCTCAACAGAAGAGCTCATGAAGCCCTCAGGCTGGAAAGTCAACCAACCATGAATGAGACTCTGTTGGTCTTCAGCACAGGGTTTTCCTGCTGTACACAAAGAAACACTACCCATCTCTCCAAGGCTTGGGCACTATGGGGGCAAAGATGGAGGAAGTCTCCTTTCTTCTGGAGACTTCCCAGCCTCTAAGAGTTAGGGGATCTGTGAGCCTGAGACTCCCTCTTCTGGTGAACCGTGAGGACAGACACCACTGTGGAAAGCTGGGCCTCTGAGTCAGAAGTATTTAAGAATCCCCATTCCCCTCCCCCTCCTCAGACAACCCATCCAGCACCCCGAGACCCCAAAACATGGCCACCACAGACTCCTTATAGTCCCCTTATTTCTAGCAAATAAGCACACCGTCTACTCAGCTCAAGGAATTCAGAGATCTCTATGAGCCATCCAGAGGTCCGATACCCAGAGGGCAAAGGGGCAATTGCTTTAGGGGTCCCTGGAGAAACTTGCTGTGTTTGTAATTGTCAAGAGCATGAAAACAAGTATCTCTCTGAGGTTTTGGAAAATGGGATTAGTTGCCGAGATCAAAGTCTGCCCCTAACTCTGCTGGGACCTGAAAAGCAAGAACCCACTGGAGGTACCGGCCACCTGTCCCCTAATAGGCGGGCCTAGCCAAGATGGAGGTCTGGAAGTCACTCAAACTCATCCACTGAGAAAGGTGCTCTACCCTCTCTTAAGGTTGCTGAGGAGACCATTTATATGTTCCAAGCAATCCCAGACACAACACAGTGATGAGCGAAATGAAGTAATGTCCTCAGTCAGAAAGAGGTTCTCTGTGTTCCATCAGGGACTCAGTTCCCCAGCTGACCCCAGAGCACGGAGAGCAGCCCCACTCCTGGGATTAGACTCGGAACCTCTCTCAGGGTTTGTCAGCTGTTGAGGTTTTATGCTACCTAAGCCAGTGAAAGCCCAGCTATGCTGGTTAGTGTTTTGTCAATGTGACGCAAACTGAGTACCTTCTCTTCTTTTGACTCTACTTGCCCTGGACCCTCCTGTCTTTGGGCGGCTAGCCACACGTCTAAGATGGAAACTCTCCAGACATGAACCACTTCCTACCTTCCGAGGTCTGTTTATTACTGAACTTTAGACGAGACGTTACCGGTACAATCGGTGGATTCCAGAGCCTTCTGTGGTTAGTTCTCCATTCATCCACAACGGCTTGGTTCTCTTCAGGATCATGAAGGCTTAGAAATATTGTCCTGTAAGCACGGGATATCCACATCCAGACTTGAGAGTCCCCTTGTTTCCAGACACTGGTTGAGGGTAGAGTAGGGGTCTGGATTGGCCTCACCGACAATCTCATTTTAAGGCGGTTCTGCAAACCAAAGCAGTAAACCGGCCCCACCCCCTTCACTCCATGATCTCCATGACAGAAGGTAAGGCGTGGCTGTGGTGTGGGTCTGGTGTAGAGGTTTGGTCGAATCTAAAATGAGCAATAGCCCAAGGAGATGAAGCGCTAGCAGCTGTCCCGCCGGGGTTGGCTCGCCCACGTCTTGCTCACATACCTGCCCAGTATTCATTTTTAGAAGGTCATTGCGGAGAGACTATTGAGCAGCCCCACTCTCTACGTCTCCCAGAGACTGAGAGCAAGTCCGGGACTCTCTTCTGCTAACTGAATTCGGATGCACCGGAGGGCTAAAAGGGTAAGTAATGTAAGGAGTGGTTTGATAAACCACTGGAAGTTCTTCTCCTTCAAGGACTTTCCATGTGAGGTCAAGAGCTGTTTTATTCAGCCTCTGGTTCTGAGTCTCTGTCCACCACAATGTGGTCAGATCCCACCACAGTTCCCGGAGGACCCAGTGGGACAGTGCTTCAGAGCTGGCAGAAACCAAACTCAGGGGTACACCCCAAATGCCTAAATTTGTTTATTTGATCGTTTGTTTTTCTTTCTTTTTTTTCCTGGTGAAAAAAAATGTAATGTTAAAAAGGAGATGGATTCAATATAGTCATATTGGGAAGAGGGACAAAGAGATTGTGCTATGGTCTCCCTTCCTCACCACCAAATAAGAAGCAAGATTTCTCAGTCATGGTGACTCATATTTTGGACAGATAGCCTTTTGTTAGGAGCTTGGAGCATCATAGGATATCAAGCAGTATCCCTGGCCTTTACTTACTGGCCTCTAGTAGCAATGTCCACTCCCCGCCCCAATCTCGACTTTCCAAATTGTTTCCAGGCACCGCCCAACATACAGGGGGGAGATAATTTTGACCTGGTTGAGAACCAGTAGATGAATCCACGAAGCCTTACAGTTTATCTCCTCAGAGCTGGCACAGTGCCAGGCACCCAGTAGGGACTCGGTACACAAATATCTGTTGGATGAATACCTACGGGCAAGGTGAACACAGCATGCTAGGTCCACACCTCCATCTGGGTGCAGTGGATGAGAATGAGTGTGCCACACTCCTGCTGTCAGGAGCAGGCGACTGCAGATCTGGTTGCTGCATCACAGGTCCCTCCAACAACCCTGCAGGTCCCAGACAATGACTGTGTACAGCAGAAGGCTCCTGGAGGACCTCTCAGGCCCCCATATGACATCTCAGACAATGATTTTGATTCAAGGATGCCCTACGGATGGCCTGTCCAAAGCACTCTTGAAATTGACCCTTCCCCGCATCAGACCTTTAGCCCTTCCCTTCCCGCCCAGGCCCCACTCTGGGATGGTTAACCCGCACTGTCAATTGGATGGAGAGCTTTGCTCTGTGTTTACCCATTCCCCAGGGAAGTTGAACTGAGCAAGGAAGACCCATCCTGAATATGGGTCTTCATATGAACAGTGCCACCTCTTTGGGTGGGGTCCTGGACTAAATAGAAAGAGAGTGTTACTATCCAGCTCTCTCTGCAGATACGATGCTACCAGCTGCCTCAAACCCTGGCCACCATGATGTCTCCAGCACAAGCATCTACAAACCGTGAGGCAAAATAGACCCTTCCTTCTTCCTTAAATTGCTTTTGACTGGTGTTTTGACAAAGCAACGGGAGTAGTGGTTAAGGGCCGGGGAGATGGTTCAGCAGTAAAGAGCGCCTGCTGGCTGCTCTTCCAGAAGACCCAAGTTTGGTTCCAAATACCCATGTCAGGCAGTTCCCCAATGCCTATAACTCCAGATGCAGGAGCTCGAACACTCTCTTCTGGACTCTCCAGGCCCCTGCACTCACATGTGCGCACACCAACACAGAGTCCTATACATATGCACATAATTTTAAGAGAGGAAAGGTAAAAAGAAAGAAGGAAAGAAGGACAGAAGAAGGAGGGAAGGAAAGAAGGAAGGAGGGAGGGAGGAAGGAAAGAAGGAAGGAAAGAAGGAAGGAAGGATAAACGCTTTACCTTCCCCCCAATAAAACCCTGTCTTGTGAACATCTTAGAAAATACAGTGTTCCAAGTGACCCTTGGCCTAGCTATTGTCCTTTCTGGGCAACACTATCCTGAGGGACTGCCACCGTGGAACTCAGTTCATGAAATCATCCTGTCCAAATCAGTTCAGACAGGGAGGGAACTCTTCGAAGTGACTTGGTGCCCCTTGCCCACAAAACTGAAAACATGAGTTTAACTCACAAGTCACAGGTTATGAACACTGATAAACCCAGGGATATGTCAGTGCCCTCCCCCACCCCAATCCAAGAAAATCCTCCAGAGGACCCTTTTATTGGTTTTAAGGCAGCAAGGGATGTCTTCTGGCCCACATGCCTGTCTGGCCAAGCAAGGGAAAGGCAGCAGGGAAAGGGGAAAGGTGGCCGTGGGGAGTCAGCCAGAGCACGTGTCCCTGCGTTCCACCCCATTCGCGTTTTCCAGTCCTCCGATATCATCCTAATGCACTTGGGTTTGAGAGCAAGGGTGCCCAGGTCTGATGGCGTCTGCCAGGACCATCTTCCCGGCCCACGGCCCTGCTCAGCCCGCCTTCCCTTCCGCCAGGCTCTCCCAGGGGCAGATGACTTCCTTTTCTGTGGTATGGTCGCCAGACTCTCCTGTTCCGGGGTCATCCGAGTCGATCAGGCAGGGCCCACTGTCCGTAGGCATTTCCATTTTGATCTGGAAAAAGCTTCAGACACAAAAAGGAAACAGTGAAGAAGCAGAAGGGCAGGCAATCCCCCCCCCCACGTGATCACGGGACGGCAGGGAATCATGCCCACGTGATCCCGACAATCCCAAGGACGAGCATGCCACAGACGTTGACCCAGAGTGGCGTGTGCAGCCCCTGGCTCTGGAGACTCCTTTGACTGGGATTTATATATCTCTCTGTTGAATCAAAGACAATCCCAAATATGCCTTATTTTGGTTTTTCAGTCTTTATGGTTTTGGTTACTGTAGCCTGCCTCTGTCGTGTTGACATACCGACACGTAATCCTCAACTTCTTTAAACTGTCCCTTGGGAACCCTGGAAGGGAAGCCTTTTCAAGGCCCCATGCCCACATATGAAGTTGGGACAGTAGCCTGGGGCCTAGAACATTCTCCCAGCAGGGCCAGCTGAGGAGAATCAACAAACTCATCCTGATCATTTCCTAAAGCAACAGAGCCTAACCCCCTTCCTCCTCCTCCGAGCCACAGACAAGCAGAGGACAGTAGCCAGTGCTCCCTGCTGTCCCCACACTCACTGCACTGCAGAGATCACGCTCTCTGCGTCTCCATAGCAACCCAAGGTTCCTGCATAACATTTCTTTCTCTGGGACCAGGCGGGGCCAAATGTAGGATTGTGTCAACTGACTTGGGGGTGCCTCTGACTGTCCTGCCTCTCCACTATGAATCCAGGCACTCCCAGACTCATCTAGGTATTTGCTGTGCACACAGTGGCTGCCTCCGGGCACTCAGGGTTCTCAGATTTCAGACTTGGAAGCTGATCTTAAACCACTGCGGGAACAAGTATCTCTTTAAAGACCTTTAGGAGAGCAGGCAGGTGTTAGTGAGGACCAAAGAGACCCCTAAGGTATAGGCCAGGGCTGGAGTCCCTGGGGAACCATGTCTTAGGAACACGATAGCCTGTGGTAAGTGCTACAGCCCTTTTCAAATGCAGGGACTTTACTTGATTAACGGTCTGGGGATAGGGCAGGTGTGTGAAGGAAAATGGACAGATAAAGAAATAAAAAGACCACACACGCCTTTAATCCCAGCACTTGGGAGGCAGAGGCAGGCGGATTTCTGAGTTGGAGGCCAGCCTGGTCTACAGAGTGAGTTCCAGGACAGCCAGGGCTACACAGAGAAACCCTGTCTCGGAAACAAACAAACAAAAAACAAAAGAAATAAAATGACTCCTGCCTCTTTCCCATCTCCAGAAGAGAGAGATGATGGGACTGGGTTCCGGTGTGGCATTCAGTCGCTTAGGGATATGATTAGGCCACTTGTGACTGGTCCCCACAATCCTCATTTGAGCCCCATGTCTCTGTCATCACCAAGAAGCCGCAGTCCCCACCCACACCCACACCCACACCCACACCCACTGTCCACATGCACACAACACCAACCCCTCGGTTTCTTACTTGGCTACTTTCTTGGGTTTCAGCCTGGGCAGCTGTTGGCCCATGTCCCCCAGAGGCTGCACCTTCCCGTGTGACACAGAGGGGCACTTGGGTGAGAGCCTGGCAAAAACTGGCGACGCCAAACAGCCCCGTCTCAGGAACCTGCCGAGGGACAGAGCTGCCCGGGCCTTGGGAGGCGCCCTCGGCTGGCCCTGGGGTCTGGAGTGTTCTACCGAGCGCTCGCCGCTCTCAGCGGCTGGGGGCCCAGAGTTGGCACCAGACCAGCTGGCTTCCCCCTTGGGCTCCAGTCCTGAAGGACCCTCTAAGGCCACTCGGATGGGCGAGGGACAGATGGCAATGCTGGGCCGCCGGATGAAGCGGCTCGGGGAAGGGAAGGGCTTCCTGGGGGAGCGGCAGGACGGCGAGAAGGGGCTGGAGGGAGAGGGCGGCACGCAGGTCCCTGTATACACGGCCAGGTGAGGGCTGGGAGCCAAGTGCTGACCTGGCTGTGGGAAAGGAAAAGAGGAAGTTCAGAAAGGAGCCATGTCTCCAGCCACTAACTAACTGGATCTCCTTCCGGCCACCAGGGCTGGTGGGCTATCCTCATCTAACTCGAGCTCCTTACAAGCTCCACCTCATCTAACTCAATCTTTCTAGCCACCAGGGCTGACGGGCTATCCTCATCTAACTCAAGCTCCTTACAAGCTACACATCTCATTTAACCCAATCTCCTTCTAGCCACCAGGGCTGATGGGCTATCCTCGTCTAACCAGATCTCCTTACAGACTATCCTCAGCTAAACTCAACCTCCTTCCAATGATGCAGAGCTGTTCTGGACTCCTCCTGGAGGGATTGATTGAAAAGGTTATCCTGAGGTACCTGTGACAGTGGCACAGCCAGCCATACAAAGACCTCTTGCCAGGATCCATCAGCCACAAGTCCTGGGACGCCGGAGTGTAACCAAGCTAAGCTTGATCACCCCTCAAAACACGTCCCCAGGGGCCTTTTGTCCTTCCTACAGCAGGTCACCTCTTCATTGAAGACCATCGCTTTAGATCTGGAGCATTTCACACTATTTTGTTGTTGTTTGGTGTGTGTGTGTGTGTGTGTGTGTGTGTGTTGCTGGCAATTGAACTTATGAGTCTGCCCATGCCAGGCAAGTGCTTTCCCATGGAGACATCCCGACCCAAGGACATTTGACTTCAACAATCTCACTGGTCAGTGCAACTGGTACCCTGCTGAGTGTCCATGCCTGAGAACCACACCCACCTGTAACTACCCTGGCAACGTTTGAGGGGCTCCAACCCTAGCACCTGCCCAGGGACCCCCTCAGACTGGGCAAGGGAAACTGAGAAGGGAAAAGGTTGTGTGTAGAACCCGAGGAGCTCACAGGAAAGAAGCAACTCTACAGGAGGAGTTGATTCTGTGACTCAGCAGAGAAAAGGGAAGGATCTCACTGTCTGGGCCGTAATGGCCTCAGAGTCCAGAGCGTTGGGGCAGAAGGGGAGGGTGTGGCATTTCTTCAGCTCAGGGAAGCCGAAGGAGCTTTTCCCAAGTGGAGCAAGGAAATGAAAGCTGAGATTTCACTGAACTCTTCACAGTCACCTCGTCCTTTGTGGGCCACAAGGGTCGCTTGGTGTGGGCTGCTGGGTCCCTTCTAAAGGCCTGCTATAGTCATTCACCACAGGGAAGCCTGGCATGGACAGAAGTCCTGAGGAGAGGTGGGTGGTGTCTTAAGGAGCAGCTGAACCACTACCGCTTCCAAGAGAGGCCTAGAAAGCATTACCATAAGGAACAGACCTTCTCTGCAACAACCACACGCGTGGCTTGCCCAGACCCTAAGTCTGACGGAGGCTGCCTGAGCCCTGGGCAGGAGGCTACTGGCTTCAGAGTAAGGCCTGCACTCAGGTCATTCCAACAATCCAGGCCCAGTGTAAAGTCAGCTAGACTCCGAGGACAGCTGAGCGGAATGGGCTCCTTTGTTACACAGCAGTCGAGAATTAAGACAAGGACGGAGTGGACTTCAGAGACTAGGTGTGTGACCCAAGAGCCCCTGCTGTACCTACTAACAGGTGTTGCAATCATATTGCCTGTGTGGTTTCTATATGCTGGAAAGAGAACTTAGTGAGCGAGGAAAGAGGACGGGGGAAGAGTAGGGGACCTACTAAGTGCATTTGAACCTCTCGCCTTGGAATGTGTGGTGAACTCCTGAGATCACCCCATCTCACAGATCAGAAGTCTGAGGCTCCTGGAGATAAGGGGACTTAACCAAGATTGAGTGGCTTGACTATTCCTTTCTCTTTCTCTTTCCTTCCCTCTCTCTCCCTTCCCCTTCTCGCTCCTTCCCTAGAACCTTCTTCCTCTCAGGATGGAGGACAAGACAGATAAGGAAGTCGGCCACTGTCTTCCCTTCATCACTTACCTGCCCTGAGCTGGTCTCTTCTGGGCAAATGGCCACTTCCCTGGTTGATGCAGGACAGCTTTTGTGGTTTTTTTGTTTTTTCCTCCCTGGCTCGTTCTCACAAGGAAACCACGATTTCCCACTCTGTTCCTTCCCATGGAGGCCTGGGCTTGTGCCCTGTAACCCGGCCCTCCAGTTCACGCACCTTCTACCAATGATATGAGCAGTGAAGCAGTGGCATGCAGGACAGGTGGTGCAGACCGCAGGTACGCGACAGGACACAGACAAAGTGGAACCTGGCTTAGAACTGGTGCGAGCAGTTTTCTTCTTTATTGTGCATGGGGACAGAGAGAGGGATGGCAGGAGCGTGAAATGAGGCGGCACATTAACAGAAAGACACAATCGCAGAGTTTTTAATGGAAGACAAAGCAGATGGTCCAGCAACTCCACTCATTCTTGTTCCGTCAGAATCTAGCTGAGAAGTCAAAGACCGGTGGCTGCATTCGGCATGCAAGGACACAGCCCCCCTTCAGTTTCTCTCTGTTGTCCCCTTCCCCTCTTCTCCAAGAGCAAAGCTGGTCCCATAAAAGACAGCTTAGGTGACCGTCACATCATTTCTTTGGCTAGTCTAGCCCAAGACCATCCTAGCTGCGACTGACCCTCGTGTCAGCCATAGAACTTGGAGACACAGGTCTGCTGGTCCGGACATTGTTACTAATGAGTGCTCTCTCAGAAGCTGTAATTAGAGGGTTAATACCTCAAACATAACCTAATGCTGTCTAGAGAGTGCAGAGGACACTGAGGCAGCCGAGAGCTAAGATGGTTTGGGACGATAATGATTTAAATATGCCTCCGTTTATACGTAAACCAGAAAGAATGGCGGCTCACCGTGTTGCACAGCATTGTCAGAAGAAAGCAGTTGCTCACTTCAAGACAGTGAAGCACACAGTGAGTGTAATAAGGATGGTGGTAAGGGTAGTGGTGGCGATCACGATGATGGTGGTGGTGGTGATGGTAATGTTGGTTCTGATGGTGAGGGTGCGGGGGATGGCGGTGGAGAGTGGTGGTAATGGGATTGTTATGATGGTAGTGACAGGGAGATGGTGATGATGATGACAACGATGACCACAGCGGTGATGATAATGATGCCGATGGAATGGTTCTGATGGTGATGGTGGCTGGGATGGTGATGATGCTAGTGGTGATGATGATGGCAAGAAGATGGTGATGGTAATCGGCATGATGATGGTGATGGTGATTGGGATGGTGATAGTGATTGACATGGCGATGGTGATGGCATGGTGATGATGATTGGGATGGGGATGGTGATTGACATGGTGATGGTGATGGCATGGTGATGGTGATTGGGATGGTGATGGTGATTGACATGGTGATGGCAATGGCATGGTGATGATTGGCATGGTGATGGTGATGGCATGATGATGGTGATGGCATGGTGATGATGAATGGAATAGTGATGGTGATTGGCATGGTGATGGTGATAGCATGGTGGTGATGAATGGGATGGTGATGGTGATTGACATGGTGATGGTAATGGCATGGTGATGATGAATGGGATGGTGATGGTGATGACATGGTGGTGATGATTGGCATGATGATGGTGATGGCATGGTGATGGTGATTGGCATGGTGATGGTGATTGGCATGATGATGGTGATGGCATGGTGATGATGAATGGAATAGTGATGGTGATTGGCATGGTGATGGTGATAGCATGGTGGTGATGAATGGGATGGTGATGGTGATTGGCATGGTGATGGTGATGGCATGGTGATGATTGGGATGGTGATGGTGATGGCATGGTGGTGATGAATGGGATGGTGATGGTGATTGGCATGGTGATGGTGATGGCATGGTGATGGTGATTGTGATGGTGATGATGAATGGGATGGTGATTGGGATGGTGATGATGAATGGGATGGTGATGATGAATGGGATGGTGATGGTGATTGACATGGTGATGATGATTGGAATGGTGATGGTGATTGACATGGTGATGGCATGGTGATGATGAATGGGATGGTGATTGGGATGGGGATGGTGATTGGGATGGGGATGGTGACTGAGGTGGCGATGGTGATTAGGGTGGCGATAATGATGGTGGTGATGATGATAGTAACAAGATGGTGGTGGTGGTAATAGTCGTGATAATGATGTTGCCGGTAGTGATGGTAAGGGTGATAATTTTGATAGTGACAACATAGCAGCGATCAGCATTTGTTGATCATTTCTGAAGTGCTGGCCATGATTCTAAGTACTTTACCCTGATTTTCCTGCCCCTGGCTCTTGTATCTTTTACTTAATACCCATAGAGAAATCAATGTCTTCTGTAAAAGCCAAACAGGAAAACAGAATTCTACCAAGGAGATGCTAGGGCTGTTAGCTTTGCTCACGGCAACGACTTAGCAGGAGCCGTTACCCACTTTAGAGCCGTGACAGCAGCCACGGATGTTCTTTCAACACCTAAAAACTGGGAAGGACTATCCGGGCCCCCTGTCCACCAAGCCTGTGAATGTTCTATAGACCTTGAGACAACACCGTCAGACTCAGGCTCTGACACTGGGGTGAGGCAGGAGTGAGAGAGGGGAAGCTTACAGTTGAGGTACACTGAGGCCACACAGGCATGCGAAGTCCTGGGAGCTGGATGATAAAAGGGCCTTCCAGGGCGCTAGTCCAGGTTACCCACTGGTCCTAATCACACACACCAACTACCTACCCTAAGGCCCCTCTAGTCACCTTAAAGTCTTTACTCTTCCACGGGCTAGTGGTTCCTACTAGGACCTCCCAAAGCATCATGGGGCTTCCCTGTAGGTCAACTGTCCACGCTCTCCTCTCTTCCCCTCACCCAAGTCCCTGACCGCAGCGCCTGGACAATTCTTGGCATGAGACGGAAGAGCACGGTGGGAGGCTGAGTGGCCGTAACACACGGAAGAAAACGGGTGCCGGAGCCCGAGCCCCTTCTTCCGTGCTTGTCCTTTGTGTCTGTTGAGAGAGGGTCTCACTATGCCTCTCTGGCCGTCCTAGAAGCCATATGTAGAGCAGGCTGGCCTCTAACTCATAGAAACCTGCATGCCTCTGCCTCTCCATGCCTGACATCTTCCGAAAGCTTCTCTCAGGCCAAACGACTCTCTCCCTACTCTAGCTTAAGTTTTAAACACAGACAAACCCCTAATCACACTCTGGATCATGGTGCAGCCATCTGCACCCACACATCTTCATGAACCCCCTGAGGACAAAGACCACTTTGCATATTTTTATGCCCCATAATTTTCTGCTCATCCTTATTTTTTTTTCAAATGTTCTTTAAGATCCACTTGCGGTGGTACATACCCTTAGTCCCTGCACTTTGGAGGCAGAAGCAGGCAGAGCTCTGTAAGTTCAAATGCACTCCAGTAGACATGGGGAGTTCTAGTCCAGCCAGAGATACTTATTAAGACCTTGTCTCAAAACTAAATTTATATATATATATATATGTATAGACATATGCATATCCATATATATTCTAGTCTCTACTTGCATACACTCTCCTCCTCCTCCTCCTTCTCTTACTGTGGATTGTTGATTGCTGCCCTCTTGTACCTGTCCTCTGGATAATGTTCAGACCTCGATATCTCCAGTCACTGAGTAGAGAATGCTCACCTACTCTACTGCCCATGACTCTCACTGACCCTAGGACCTTGTACCTCCAACACTGAGCAGGTTGCCCTATATGTGGGACAGAACCCGAAACAGCACACTGTTGTCTTTCAGAGAATGACAGATTTGAGAAGCACAAGCGTAGGGCGCAGGGTGGCAGACGGAGAGACCTAAGATGAGCAGGATCTAGGCAGTGGTGCCCTGAGGAGTTCGTGACCACCTCATCGGCTCCACCATGCTGCTGGCGTGGTCTCAGCTCATGTGGACTGATTGGAAGGGGCGGCAAACATTCTCTGGCTTCAAGCCTCTCCCGCTTTCCCACTTAAGTAGGCCAAACAGCAGGAGAGCCGGGTAAACACGCATCCCCCAGGAGTCTTAGGGGGGCAGCGCCTGGACCTGCGTAGCCAAGCATGAGAGGACTTTGATGTCTCCAACGTTAGCCTTAAAAATTCATGCACATCTCGCATTCTATTTCATAATATATTTATGGTCGTTTGAATGTAAATTTTTAAAAATTACCTAAATTTCCTCCTCCTATTCTAAACATTCAAGTAAAATTGGTATCCCAGTTTTGGAAAGTGATCTTGAGACAGCCTCTCTTTCCACAAATGAGTAGGAAGCAGAGAGGCCCTGTGAGTTGCTCAGGACTACATGGCTTGTGTTAGAACTGGAACTGGGGCCCAAGAATCTTTCTCAGAATCTAGAGTTCTTTCCATCCATCCATCCATTCACTCACTCATTCATTCACTCACTCATCCATCCATCCATCCACTCACTTACTCATTCATTCACTCATTCATTCATCCATCCACCCATCCATCCACTCATTCATTTATCCATTCATCCATCCATCCATCCATTCACTTACTCACTCATTCATTCACTCATTCATCCATCCATCCAGTCATGTGACACACATGTGTAGAACTTGCTACGTCTTGGGCATGAGACTCCAAGAGGGAAGCTAGATATTTGTCCCTCTCCTCATACCACTCCGTTTATAACCTGAAGCTTCCGCGGGGAATGCCTATACAAATATCCAAAAGAATATTTAGAAAACACATTTCTTGGTGACATCTCAGAGTAACTTGTGAACTTTGGAAATGCTTGTTCTACTCTTTGGGGATGGGATCATCTTGCTAGCATGGAACCATGATTGCAAACTACTTGAACTGGCTAGACAGTTTTGAGTGATCTGGCCCCGCCCATACCTCTCAGCTCCACCCACACCCCTTGGCTGGCCCCTCCCATCTCTCTCTGCCCCGCCCACCTTTCCTTGCCCTGTATAATTTCTTCCTCGTTCACTAGACTTCATCCTCCTGGCTTTTCAGTTCACTCTGAATCGTTTCCTACACCTGAGTTTTATCCCTCTAGTCCCTCTCTCTGTGGAACAGTCTCTCTGGAACTGTTTCAAGGAGGCTTGTAAGTCTACTCGGAACACGACTTCCTTATCATGGTATCATACTCATTCCCTTCGTAACCTATTCAATGGGTTTTATCCTGTTTTAACTTAACCGTTACTACAGCGAATACAATTCTGTACACTTCCTGCATCCATGTATTTTTCAATGGGACTCTGACATATTTTTACTAAAAAGAATAGAGTCCATTTCCCTATTCCTTTTCCCTGCTTGGACACAGGGTCTCATGTAGCTCAGGCTAGCCTCAAATTTATTATGCATGCAAGGATGACCTTGAACTCACAATAGTCCTGCATTCACCTCCCGAGGTCTGGGATTACAGGTGTGCACCACCATGTTTGGTTTTATATGGTGCCGGGGACTGAACTCATGACTTTATGCGTGGAAGGCAAGCACTGTAAACAGCCCTCTGGATCCCCGGCCCTGATTCCTCACTCACAACCCAGGAGGATGTTGTGGCCTTCTCTGGCCAAGAAGAGACGGATGAGACCATGGGAAGCCATAGGCGTGCATCTCTATTTTGTCCCTTGTAATTCTGCCACCACCCCAAGACCACGCCTAGACAGGGCTAGTGGAGGACGGGGCCCAGGAAGCAGAGCAGACATGTCCTGTTCCTTCCAGCTGCAGCTTCTGTAAGCCATACTCCAGACATGGGGGGAAACCAAGCCAACAACAATAGGGCCACAGAGACGACCCCATCCGTATGCTCACTATGGCATGCCGCACAAGTTTGTGGCCCGCTGCTGTGCCACCAACGCTACCTGATAGTTTAGCTTCTTCTGTCAGACCTGGACACCACAAGCTCTATAAGAGAAGAACAGTGTTGCTTTTGTTCATCCAAGCCCTGCACATTGTAGGTACCCAGTAAGTGTGTGGACTGTGTGAGTGTTCCTACTTCAAAAGACCGATCTCTTACACTGGTCTCCTTCTCCTTTGCATGCAGGTATAATTAGGGGGTATTTAATCTTTAAAAATAATCTTGCAGGACCTCAGAGTCATGGACTGAGCTGCCCTCTCCGGGCAGCTGAGATAGCATAGTCTATAGCTATAGAGAAAGGTAGTTCCAAAATCTAGAAAATATTACCCGAAGTATATCTGATATCCACCATCCTTCCCCCTAGCCGCGACCATCATTGCCTTTCTTTCTTCTTTGACCAAAAGGATGCCCTCAACAGGACATTTCTCCTTGTCTCCCCTGGCCTGAGTCTTTCATTCCTATAAGCTGTTTATCCATACATTATGCCCAAGGGGATGGGAAGATAGAAAGAAAAGAAGTAACCATGGTTAAGAACAAGCTCGCTAAGAAAGGTGTCTTTCCCTAGGCAGATGAGAGCCATGGAGAAAAGTCACAAGTTGCTTCAGAAGTGGCATCTAAATTGCAGAGACCGGGTAAGAAGATCCACACAGCTCTTCTAAATACACACTCCTGGAAGAGTAGCCTGGGAGGGGGCGGAGGGGGCGGGGGCGGTGTCGATAAGGTAGCACACAATGTCTTTTCTCCTATGCTTCTCCCACATGTGCTCCCTAAAGCAGTGTGGCCGGGCACTGCCACTAATGTGATGGCCCGGAGTAGGAAAGCAAAGCCAGCTAACTCTTGATCTGAAAGTCTCCTCTGAACGCTACATTTTGCTGATAAAGAATGAACCTTCTACGTGCTACTCCTTTTGGGGGGAGGTGTAAGTGCCTCTCCTAAGCGCACGACTCCCACCCCGACCCCAGGCATCAGACATTCATTTAGGAGGCAGGTCCTTTTTGAGTTGGCTCCTGCGGTCCAGCTTGCTCATGACCTGGGTGATGTCCACGGTATTGGCTGCCTCCCGAGCTCTCTCTTCTTCCTCCAGCTGCCGCAGGATGACAGGGCTTGGGCTGGAGCGCAGGTGACGCCTCATGAATGGGAGAGTGGAGCTACAAAGAAAGATAGGCGAGTGGTTGGTAGAGAACCGTATCGCTTGCCCAAGTGACACCCAGAGGGTTAGAGTTTGGACATGTCCCCTCATTTTCCCAGTGGCCTTCCAAGATCTTCACAACCAGGGCCCAACAGAGGATGGGACCATAATGAATACAACTGCCACCTGGCTTCAGGCGAGGCTTGAGGAAGACTTTTTGGATGATGATAATGGTTACAGACACAACTTCTACTGTGATGAGTGATCAGTATGTTACGTCAGTGCAAGATCTTCAAGATCCAATGTGATCTCTGAAAGATCTTCAAAGAAGTGGGCATGGTGGGGTCAGGTGATTGGCGCCCGAGAGCTTGAGTCTTGAGGAAGAAGAAGGATTTAGAGCACTAGTGTAAAAAGCCCACCTCCAAGGATGTGGAGATAGCTCCCTTAAAGGTATAAGGACCAGAGCTTGATCCCCAGAACCCATTTTTTAAAAAAGCACCAAAAACAAACAAACAAACAAAAAACAAAACAGAACAAATAACCCAGTGTGGTGGTTAGTGTTGTGTTTTATTTTTGAAAGAAAGAAAGAAAGAAAGAAAGAAAGAAAGAAAGAAAGAAAGAAAGAAAGAAAAAGAAGGAAAGAAGTCAGGGATGTGTGTAGTGGAGGTATGGTATGGTGTGGGGGAAGGTGGTGCCCCTGCAGGCCCACGCTGAGGCATCCCTTCCCCTCAAGGGACAGCCACACGATGGTATAGTGTAGAATAGAATTTACTCAGGACTGTCATCCTCAAGGACAAGGTAGCCTATTCTCTCAGCAGCTTCTCATAATCTGGCTCACTCCCACCCCACCCCACCCATGCCACGTGCGTGAGTTGAGTGAAGATGCTGGAACTGGCCCCAGCCCCAGCATCCATTGAACAAACAAGAATATTTATTAACCACGTGTATGTGGGGGGGGGGGACATGGCCCGCAAATGACTGTGTTTTGAAAAAAAAATCCTCTGGCGGAGTTTTACAGCTTTGTTCAAGCTGTTATTCATTCCTTTCTCTTTAAATCTTTAAAAATCATCCTTATGTTCCCCCCAAAAGAGTTCAATTTGCAATTCAGAATATGGCATCATCCTTGTCCTGGTGTCCTGGTGATGAGGTGACAGAAATTTCCAACTAGTTAAGGGACTTCTAAGAAGTCGTCCCCAGAGGTGCCAACACTTGGAGTATTACGGTTCACTTCTCCTGCCTAGCCTTTCCGCTCAGTGTGCAATTCCCCACCCCTCTCTCTGGTCTGGAAACAATAGAGATACAAGGGCGTATACCTCAATTAATTCTTATGCGTAGGTTGGGTGGTAGAGAGGTGGGGTAATAAAACAACAACAAAAAACACTCAGATGTTCCATTCGTGACACATAATTATCGGTCTGATAATCAGGGCCCTTCGGTGAAACAAAACTTAACTTACCGGAGGCAATTACTAGGGGAGTCTTGCTGGAGGCAATTACTAGGGGAGTCTTGCTGGAGGGAATTTCTAAGCAAATGAGGCGCTCATTCTGCCAGCATAAGCCTTTCCTGCCCCCACCACTGTCATCAAGCAAATCGCTCCACTCCAGCCATTTCCGTGGAAAGAGAGCCTCGAGTCTCTCCAGCAAACAGCAGGCAGCCAGCGATTAAAGACGTTCCACTTGCCTTCTCTTGGTGGTTTCCTGGGGCTCGATAGCTTTGGCCAGCATTTCTTTATAGATCGGAGATTTCAAATAGCGTGCGTAAGAATCCTGGTGGGAACAAGAGGGGAGTAGAAGCCATGAGCCAGGAGGAGGGGGCGCGTCGGGCAGAGCACGGTGTGCTGCGGTTTCTGAGCTCTTCCCCTGGCAGGACAGCCAAGTTAGGGGCATCTGTTTCCTTGACTGCCGGGTGTGGGAGAGCCGTGCTCCTCAGGTGTGGTGCCCAAGACCAGGCGATGCCAAATTCTCCCAGAGAACTCCAATGCACATTCTTGGGACCACCTGGGTCCTACGTAATCATGAACCCCAAGGATGGTACAACCACCTGAGTCTTTAGGACCACAATTCATATCCATCCCCAACACTAACATCCTCCCTGTGTCGAGGCTAACGAGGGGTAAGATGGTATTAACCGCCCACCTTTAGTTGCCATGGAGATAGAGCCCACTTCTAACCCCATTCACACCCACATCTGCCTGGTGTTTGGGGTTAGAAAGGAAGATGATACTGTGCAAAATACTGAAAGGACTGGGGTTTAGACTGTTCTTATGGGGGGCTGTGCTTCCTAGGATATGAGCTGGGTGGGGAAGTCGATCCCCAGTTGTTCAAGGAACCTCCAAGACAGCTGGAAACTCCACTCACAACTAGCAAGGGAAATGCCCTCCATAGCAACCCGGCAACTGAGAACAGTCTCAAAGATTTGTTAAATCCTAGTGACTACAGATATACAGCATTCCTTTCCTGAGATGCCCCTGCCTCATCCCGATTAGTCCACAGGTGTAGTGGGAGGGCTGGTGGGTCTGCACGAGCAGGCAGTTGTCGGCACTGAGTGCCTCCCTTAGTCATTCTCCACTTTACCTTTGAGACCTTGCTGAGTCTGGAGCTCTCTTGCTTGGCTACACCAACCAGCAAACCCTTGGGATACCCCTGTCTCTGTCTTCCAGCTTTTGATGTGGGTGCTGGCGGTATAAACTCAAATCCTCATGCTTGCACAGAAAGCACTTTACCTACTAAGCCCCTCCTAAGTCCCTGAAAGCTATGTTTTTAAGAATCAAAAAAAAAAAAATTAAGGAAGACTATTATTAAAGAAACCCCACTGATGAGAAAAAAAAAAAAAAAAAAAAAACAATGGTTAAAAAAAAATGGCGGATGCAGTTTGCTGAAAATTGTAAGTGATGATGTTTTCAAAGTCAACACACTGCTTTATAACAGGAAGAGATGAGGTACAAAGGAGGGGTGGTGGTAAATACTTAGCCATTCCCACCGATCTATATCATGTAACAAAGCTGTTGGAGGTCCCATGCCACAGGGGATAATTATAATGGCAAATCAATGAAGTGCACAAAAGCCCTGTCTTGAGATTTTGTGTGGCCAGCAAGATGTCACATTTAGTAAAAAGTGCTGACCACCAAACTTCACGACCCGAATTTGGTCCTAGGATTCACATGGTAGAAGGAGAGAGCACACACGCACACACACACACACACACACACACACACACAAAATTAACTTATTGGAATATTTTTCAGAAAGTTGATTTTTCTCTCAGATTCTTCTTATTTTATTCATGACAACTTCTTGGAAGCCCTTACCCCATTTCCATTTCAAAATGATCCAGAAACTACCTGGATTCTCCCAAGGTTTACCTTCAATGGTACTGAGATGTCTAGACAGTAAACCCTCCCGCGTTATGTTTAATCAGGGCCATGAGAAGTGTGACTACCCACAGTAAAGACCAAGATCCAGGCATCTGGATGTGTCAGACCTGGAGCTGCCTTCCTGTCTCCACCTGTGCTGAGGTCTCAGACAAACCTGGATGGAGGAGCCTCCCTCCCGCGGGATCTTTTTGAGGACAAATGTCTTGCTTTATGCAGAGACTCTGCCCCATAAGCTTTCAACAGCTCTCGGCAATTATCCTAATCTGCCTTACTGATACTACCTGCAACACACCTTCAGCACAAGGAGCCCACAGATACAAACAGCTTCTGTGGGGATTTCCAAGGCCAGAGAGGCTGGGAGGCCGGAGGAGGTCTAGGCTGAGTAGCTAAGAGGAAGAAACAGCTGGCCGGCCTGTCTCATAGTACTAGCAACAAAGTATCCCCATGTATCCACATGTCACCTGCCCTTTCCCACATTCAAGGAGCTTTCCTGGTAACTGTGAAGAGGGCGCCCTGACCACCCGGTATCCTCGGGCAGCCTACCTTCTTCATGAGCATGTAAATATGGGTCTGGGCTGCATCCAACACATAGCGGTGGGGGTGTCTCAGCCCCTTCACGGTGATGTCCATGGTCTTGCCGTCTATGTTGATCCACCGCCTCGCACCCGGGGCCAGGAACAGCCTGCAGAGGAAGGGAAATGTCCGTCAAAGGAGCTAGCCGAGGTGCGCAGGTGCGAAGGGAAAGAGCTCCCAGACAGGCGCAGCTGGGCTGGTTAGGAGACACTGAAGAGTTTAGACTTTGAAGAGGTTGTCGATCACCTTTTCCCGGACACCAGAATATGGCCATGGCAGACTTGAGAATGGAATGGTTAACCTTGCTGTTCTAGAAGAGCAAGCCAGAAGCTGGTGGGGCGGACCGAGGCGGGTGAGACCTTTGCAATTTAGGGTAGAATCGCCTTCTAGGGTGACTGGAGAAATAGCTCAACAGAGCACTTACTGTCCTTGCAGAGCACGGAGAGCTCAATACCCAGAACCCATACTGGGTGGCTCACAAGTGCCTGGAACTCCAGCTCCAGGGTAACCCAGAACCCCCTTCTGGACCTTGAAACCGTGATGGCACTGGGCACATGTGCACACACATACACACAAATAGAAATAAAATATTTTTAAAAACCCACCTCCTCCTTAACCTACTGCCTTAGCTCCATCCTAGGGCCAACCTGAAGCCAGCCACAGACACCTCTAATATGGCATTCTGGAGCCTCTACTCTCCCCTGGCCCGGACTAGACACATTTAACGATGAATCTCTAATGTTGATTAGAGAGGGCGGGCAGCCGCAACCCCAGCCCCCATAGTGTGGCCATCATAGCAACCAGGCCAGCAGCCTCAGGGTTGCTCAAGACCTGTAGCTCTGTGTAGGGTTTGGTCATCTCCCGGGCTCTAGGTCAGAAAGACTCACACTGTTGCTAGAAGGAGTGATTGGAGGTTAGGGTGAGGGTGGAGAATCAGAGACCTGTTCACACTCGCGCCCCAATTTGGGGATTGCTGTCTCATCCATATGGAGATGTGTCTTCCCTTCACTGTCTTGTGTCTAAGATAACCTGTGAATAGACTATCCCTACCTTCCCTCCCCATCCCCCAACACACACACACACACACACACACACACACACACACAAATTGCATTGTGGTTCAGGGTGGCTTGCTCTCATAAGCCCTGGACACAAACCAATGGGAATAGGAAAATCCCACCATCCATCTCAGATGGCTTCCTTCAGAGAAACCCTCAAACCTCCTAAATATCAGGGAGACATTTATGTCACAGCAGGTTCAATGGCTGCTGCTGGCCAGAGCTCAGCAGTCACCAGGGTGTGGGACCTTCCCCAACACCTCATCCCATCCCCACACCCTTGAGGGAGGCTTCCCCCAGGACTCTTACTTGTAGATCTCCTCTGCTTTCTCCTTGACCTTGGACTGATCGCCATACTTCAGATCCTCACAGGCCTCCCAGAATCCTAGGTTCTCCCCTGCATGAGGAAGACAGTCCCACGGAGATGACAGCCGGGCAGGAAATGAGTAGAGAGGAAGAGAGAAAGGTCAGGCGGGCTCCACTCATGTGTTGGGCATCTTCCTGCACAGGCGTCCCTGAGCACCGGGACATCAAACTCCTACATGTCCATGGAGAGAAGGAGCCACGTCTCACCTCTGGAGTGAGGGAGTCATTGGGTCCCAGCAATGGCGTGGCTCATGAGCTGAAAACTGGGTTGGCTGCCACCATGTTTAAAGAGATTATCCACTCACTAGCTGGATGCATATTCTGCCCTCCAATGCACATCCTAATAACTGCCGTGTTCTTTTTCTAAGTTGGTATTTGTTTGTTTATTGGTGGGCACGGGTGTAGAGGTTAAAGGTCAAATTATGCAATTGGTCATCTCCATCACATGGGTCCCAGGGATTGAACTAAAATCATCAGGCTGAGCAGCAAGCACCGTTACCCCCCCGAGCCATCTTACCAGTTCCCATAATCCTTCTGGCCGAGAACTTATCTACAGCAAACACTTCCTGAACCATTCACGCAGGCTCGTGAGCACAGATGACCCCACTCTACAGCTTCCTACAGTCTGCTGCGTCTCGTGCCTATGTGACGTCTGCCTGCCTTAGTTGACTGTGCACAGGGACCCCCACCTCCTGCACACCATGCTGGCATCTTCCGGCCCATAAATCCTTGGAATGTTTGAAAGCTAATAGCAGATGCTTACAAAATATTAGGGGTGCTTAGTGTCATGAGAGCCAGAGGAAGAGAGAAAAAAAAACAGATGCCCAAAATTCTTAATCTCTTCCCAATTTCACATTCACTCCCCAGTGACTAGCTGAACCCAAAAAGCATCAGGATGTGTTGGTATATGGATTCTAATGAAGCCGTGTATCAATTATACCTGAGAAAACGAAGCTGGTGTCATCAGTACTCAAGTGACATAATGGTGTGTGTGTGTGTGTGTGTGTGTGTGTGTGTGTGTTTGTGTACTTGTACATACACACTCACACTCTGAAGTGCTGTGATGCCAATTAGTAGACAAGAGGACCTTCTCCCCTGCTTCCACAGTATTTCCTGAAAGCCCCCAGTTACGTCAGACTCGTAGAGGCTGCACAACTCTACACTAGCTAGAATTTGTCCCTCAATGACAGAAGCAGATATCCTTTGGACATTAATCACAGACCAATGATTTTCTTTAGCAATCTATTGATCAGACATCGTTACTCCTTGCTTATAGAGAGTTAATCAATTATAACTAAATTAAATGAACAGTGGCACAGAGGAGGAACACCATGGTGTACAGACACGTCTGCCAGGAAAGAATCTCTTAGCCTCAGCTACCAACTGGAAATCTGAGGGAATCTCTAGAGGGGAGGGAGGAATTGCCTCAATCAGATTGCCCTGTGCTAGGTCGGTGGGCCATTTTCTTGATTGATTATCGATAGAAGAGAGCCCAGTCCACTGTGGTGGGCCTGGACTGTGTAAGGAAGGAAGCCAGTGAGCGGTATTTCTCCATAGTTTCTGCTTCAGCTCCTGCTCGAGTTCATGCCTCTACTCCCCGCAGTGATTGAGCGTGATCTGGAAATATGAACCAGACAAACCCTTTCCTCCCCAGGTTGGTTTTGGTTATTTATTTATTTTTATCACAGCAGCAGAAAGCAAGCTAGAACATGGTGTTCTATGAATGAACCCTGAAGACATTGTGGTGGCTTGAAAGAGAATGCCCCTCCCCCTCAGGATCATGGATTTGAATAGTTGGTCATCAGGATGTGTTACTATTTGAAAAGATTAGGCTGTGTGGCTTTGTTGGAGGAAGTGTGTCTCTGGGGGTGACCTTTGAGGTTTCTGCTGACCGACGATCCAGTGGTTGACCAAGCTTATCTGGGAGAACTCTCAGCCACTTCTCAAGTGCCACGTCTGTGTGCCACCACGCTCCCCACCATATTGGTAATGGACTAAACCTCCGTAAGCCAGCGCCAATTAAACACTTCCTTTTACGAGTTGCTGTGGTATGGTGTCTCTTCACAGCAATCGCATACTGAGTAAGACAGAGGTTATAGTAAATGAAGCAGGTCAGAAATAGAGGGATTAATTCTATGGTTACACTTCCATGAGGAACCTAGAGCCGTCAAACCCAGAGAGGCATGCGGTGACACGGTGGTCACTCGGGGTGGGTGGAATAGGAGGTTAGTAGTTAAAGACACAGTTTCAAATTGGGATGATGAAAACGTTCTGGAAATGCAGATACACTTATTGATCGCTGAACAGTGCACCCAAACAGTTAAAATGGCAAAATTTTGTGTTATATATTTTTCACTACGTAAAAAAGTCAAGGTGGCCATGGGAGCCAGCCTGTGATACTGCCCTTCTGGAGGCGGAGACAGCTGGGTAGCCAGATTAGCCATGTCGGTGAGACCTGGGTTCAACTGAGAGCCCCTGACTTGATGACTAAGATAAAGACCAAAGAAGGGGTCTCCTGGGGCCAATCTCTCAGGCTTCCATACTCAATGGCAGACATGTGTTCAAGCACACACACACACACACACACACACAGAGACACACACACATGTATGCACACACAGGAGTATATATACACACTCATTTCTAAACGTTAAATAAACCCCTTAAAACACGTCTAAGAACGTTCACTGCCGTATTCATAAAGCCCGAAGCCAAAACAATCCAAATCCAAGAGTTGGAGAGATAGTTCTGTGGATAAGAAGAGCACCTTTTGCTCTTTCAGGGACCCAGGTTCAAGTCCCAACACCCACGTGGCAGCTCACAACCATCTATGACTCTAGTTCTAGAGGACCTGCTCACCTCTTCTGGCCTCTGTGAGTACCAGACATGCATACAGAATTCATACATACCTGCAGGCAAAACGCCCAAGCACATAAGTTAAAAAACAAACAAACCCTAAAACCGCCATGAACTAATGGATGGATGAATACGGGTGGTATGCTCATACAGTGGAACCAGATGTAGCCATAAAGAAGAGCACAGAACGCTAAGAAAGGAAAGGCCGCACACGGTATGGTCCCCATTGCAAGAAGCATGCAGGATACCCAAGTCCACGGGGACCAAGCGGGAGGCGGGGGCAGCATGCCGGGGCGAGGGAAGGATTGGAAATGACTCACGGTGGGTAAGGCGTTTCTCCCTGAGCCGTTACAGAATTAGCTAGTGTTGGCAGCTGTACGGCTCAGTGAACATATAAGACCAAGCCAGGCAGCAAAGCCATTGGATTGAGCCAGCGTGGTGGGCTACACAATTCTCTTACAGGTCATACCTAAATTTTACGTTTTTAATTAAATAAGAAAACTGATGGTTTATATTCCCTGTTCACACATGAATCCTTCTGAATCTCCTCAGGAGAATGGCCGTATAATATGGTTTCAGAGATGCAAGGAAATTATTTCTAGACGATGCAAGGAAATTATTTCTAGACGCTTGCTTAATCAAGGGGGCAATGGTTGAAGCTCAGCATGCTACTCTACATACTGACCACTAGGTGGCACCATTTCCACTTAGTCACTGGGCACTTAGGCGCCCGCTCCTGTTCATCCGTCTTTTGGAGGGTTGTTACATTTATGCAATTCAGCTTGTTTAGAGAGAATGATTTACAGCAAGTAATGTTCTAATGCAATGCTCTGTATCGGGCTGCCGTCCAGACTAAAGCACGTCCAGTATGATTTGCTTCAGGAGCAGGTCCCCAGACTAACTGCTTTAGGGTAATAAGCCTTGGAGCCTCAAATCCAATCATGAAGCCCCCGCCCAGTCCAGGGATGGGACTGGACAAACAGATAAATAAATCGCATAAAAGCCAATTTGTTGGCAAAGGTGGCGAAGAAATTGAACGTGTAATTGGTTCTAATCTGGCCTCCTTGTGTTCCGGGCTGTTTCTCAGTGGGTGAGACGCTCGGACACAGACCTGCCCCACTAAAGTCCACATCCTCTGAAGGCTGGGAAGAAACCAGGGCAAGGGGTTACAGTTGGATCATCCGGGGAGCTTTCAAGACCACAGTGACTGCAACTCAATCCAGTTAAAAAGGCATCCCCGGTCTGGATCCAGGTAAACACGAGTTTAAACATATCTATGGAGGGAGATGGCTCTGCGGTTAAAAGCACTGGCTCCCCTGCCAGAGGTCAATTCCCAGCACCCATATGGACACTCACAGCCATTTGTAACTCCAGTTCTGGGAAATATGACACCCCTTCTGGCCTCAATGGGCACTGCATGCATCTGGTATATCGACATACATGATGGAGATATGTACATATGTGACTCATGCTGGAGAGGGTGCTTAGACCCTAGAGTGTTTGCCAAGCACCCACCAAGCCATGGGTTTGATCCTCAGGACCCTGTAACACCAAGCAGAGTGTCTCATGCCTGACCCCAGCACTTGGGACGGAGAGTCAAAAGAACCAGGAATTAACGATCATCTTCAGCTACATAGTTAGCCTGGACTACATGAAATCCTGTCTCAGAGAGGAAGGAGAGGGAGGGAGAGAAAGGGATGAGGGGAGGGAGGGGGGAGGGAGAAAGAGAGAGAGAGAACTCACCACTGAATTCCTTCTTGAGAAAGTACTGGAAACTCTGCCGACCCTTGGGGTCTCGAATCAGCTCGCTGAAGTTGAAGGCCCATCGCTCCACCCGCATCTTGGTTGGGACCTCCACCCTGCGAGGATGATGACTGGTAAATGCGGCAGCACCTTAGGCGACAGGGTTCTGTACTTGGTGCTGGCCTGGGTGGGGCCGATAGGTCTACAGACCTTCATGATAGGCACCGGCCTCTACCAACCTTCATGAGGTCCTCGGCCAGTGCCTCCACCTGATCTCAGTTTTTCTCTGCCCCCTTAGCCTCTGCATAGACACACAATCCACATCACCACTTACTAGGAGGACGCAGCCAGTAAGTTCTCTGGGGTTCGCACCAGAGATGTGGCCTCCCAGAGCAGAGGGAGAGTCACAACCCGGCGCATACCTGTTCTAAAAAGTTTCAGGGGAAAAGATCCAGGTCCTAAAACAATCTGTGAAGGGTCAGGCCGCCACCTTCAAGCCAGGCTAGAATTCCCGTGACATACTGATCCCTGGATGTTGTGGTCACAGCTGCCAGTCACCACCTGTCACTCACCAAGACTTCCTGTTCACCCTGAACGCACATGAAAGTTTGTGACAGCATTGGTCATGATAGTTACCACTCGGGAAAAACCCAAATGTCCTTCCGCAGGCAGATGGGTGTGCGTGAGGCATATAAACACGGGGAGCTTGGTTCATACGTAACTGAAACTTGATGCTAACTCCTGCTGCGGCGTGGATAAACTCTGAAAGGTTAGCAGGAAGTGAAAATGCCTGACGAGCGACCACGCATCCTATGATGTCATCGACAGGAAACATCTAGACTCGGAGAATACCAACAGCTAAAGGGTGCAGATTTCTTTTAAAACATTGTGGTAGAGATTACATCCCTCTGTCGATATAACAAAAATGTTATTGTAAGCTTTAAATGGGTAAATTGTTTGACATATTAATTATGACTAAAAAAAAATCCCCACAAACTTGATATAGGGCCTGGTGTATACCAGGCTGGCTTTGAACTTGCTATGTAGTTCAGGATCCTTGAATGACTGATCCTGCTGCCTCCGAGGTGCTGGGGTCACCGGTGTACCCTTATATTGTGTTGGGGGTCAAATCCGGGGCTTCACGAGTTCTAGACACTCCACCAACTGACCACCCTAAAACGAAGCACATTTTGGGCTGGGGAAATGGCTCAGTGGATAAAGGATTTGCCATGTGAGTGTGAAGACACTTTGGGTCTCCAGAAGCCATGTAAAGGCCTAGCAGGTGTGGTAGCCACCTGCAGTCTCCTCCCTCAGGAGGCAGAGACGGGACCGCTAGGGAAAGCTAGCCAGGTAGACTAGCCAGAACGGAGAGCTATGGGCTCAGTGAGAGGCCATGGCTCAGCAAATAAAGTGTAGCCGAGTGAAGGAAGAC
Source organism: Apodemus agrarius (assembly GCA_964023405.1). Classification (NCBI taxonomy): domain Eukaryota; kingdom Metazoa; phylum Chordata; class Mammalia; order Rodentia; family Muridae; genus Apodemus; species Apodemus agrarius. The sequence continues at coordinate 96,129,819 of OZ030015.1, forward strand.
ACCTGATATCAGCCTCAGGCCTCCATACACATGAACACATGGACCCACACACATGGACTCACTCATACACGCATGCAAACACATCACACATGTACACTCACAAAAAAAAAAAAGCAGATTTGTTAAAATCCAAACATTCGAAATACATACAATTTGGCATTTAAATCCCAGAACTGGGTGTCGTCTGTTATCCAAGGGTTGCTGGGAAGGCAGCCAGACATGATGGCGTCGTTGGAAGAGAACTGCTCGCTGTACTTGACAATTCTGAAAAGCAGATAGAACGGGGGGATTCCTAGAGACCAGATAACTCCATGGAGTTCTTGGCCGGCTTGGCCTCCCTTCTGGTATGAATTTAGTTATACACGTGTCACCGTCTTCTCAGAAAAAAAAAAAAAAAAGTGCCACAGCCCCTGGGATGAGAAGCTATTTGGAAAGATCTGTCCTAGTGTGTTTGGGAAATAGTGCTGTTTTCGTCTAGTCATGGCCCCTGGTCAATTCTCTGTCCCTAGTTCAAACATGGCTTCATCACATGCCATAGGAAGATTTTTACAGTCCAAAGCTGACTCAGTCTGTGGCTCGGTGTCCATCTGGGAAGCTACGCTTGCCACAGATGAACCAAGACCGCTCGCTGATCGTCCGGATTCCACCTCTGGTCGGATAATGCCTGTGTCTGCGAACGTCAGTGCCCTACTGGACCCCTTGGCCTCAAGCTAAGTGGGACCTTCTAAGTTAATACATTTCCTGACGTCTGAGGCAGAGGCAACGCTCTTATCTGTGTGAGAGGAAGAACTACAGGCTCCTGTCATGAATTCTGCCCACAGCTGTAGGCATTCTTTTAGGGAAGATGGCTCACTTTAAAAAACTATTAATTTGGGAAGGTGTAAAGGCCATCTGAAGATTTTTATGAGAACCTGACCCCTAACCTAATATTGGAAGTCAGCAGTGACAACAATGTGGTTCACTGGAACCTAACGTCAGTCTTGACGTGGCTTGTCACGTTTGATTTAAAGCAGACATTCTCTCACACACCTATTGCTCGTGATTTAGCAAGACAAACCAGGGACATACCCTCCAAGGGACACAGAAGACTTCACCGTGGACCTCATTAAGGCCTGTTGGTAATACATGATCTGGAAAGAGAGGCGGACGTTAGAAGATCGCTGTGATTGTTAATCATGACTCTCAACTGGACAGGTTCTGGAATCACTCGGCAGACAGACCTCTGGGGTGCCTATGTGGCGATTTCTAGATTGGGTTGTGATGGGAGGATCCACCCTTAGGGTGAACAGCGCCAGGCCTCGGGCCGGGCTCCAGGATTGAAGACGGAGGAAAGCCAGCTGGGCAGCAGCTGCAATCACGTCTCTGTTTCTTGACTGCGGATGCCCCGTGACCAGCTGCTCGCTCCCATGGTGGACTGTATCCTCTAAAACCGTGAGCCAGGATAAACCCTTTCCACCCTCAAGCTGTTTTGGTCAGGCAACAAGATAAGGAGTATAATCTCCAATTCCCCCCCCCCCAAGTACAATAAACTCTGATATTACCCAGGGCTCCAAGGCCCGAGGCCATTTATCCCTACCAACAGTGTACTCTACATCTTTATGTCAGGGCTCCCGCTCACACCTCAGGCTTCTAGTCAGGCTCCTCCTTAACCCATCACGTGTCAGTTTGAGAAAAGCCAACAGCTGGGGGACAAAATGTCCAAAGGGGTTTTGGAGTGAGATACGGAGATACAGGTTGGTTTCCTGCAGGGACCAGCCAAAGTAGACGGCGTGTCAGCCTGCTCAGATTCCAGATGGATTTGTCAGAGCAGGGTCCAGTCTAGGGGTGTGCAGCCTTCACCCCCACAGTCCTCCCTGACCATCCCTCAGATGTGTGGCTTCGAGGGACACCTCAGGTCCCGGGCCACAGCATCTGCTCCACTCAGACCTTACCAAGGATCCTTTGCTGTCCGTTAATTGGAAAACAATAGTCTGAACATTACACACGGATTTCATTTTCATTACTTGTGTGTGGAGCGTAAAGCCAGAGTACACATAAATCGTTAGAAGACTTTAAAACCAAGCTTCACTGGAACTGGGAGACTAATTACCTCTTTCCTGACAGCGACGACAGTTTGTTTCTGTAAAACAAAGAAGAACCGTTAACCAGGTGCCATTAAACCCCTACGGTTCAAACGTCCATTTGAAAACTAAATAAAACATAGCCCGTGAGGAAACTGCCCTTCTCCTCATACTGAAAAGGCGGGACCCCACTCCCACCACTGTCTCTACCACCTCCGCCCTACTCTGTGCAACCAACTGAGACTAACAGCAGAATGAGTGGCCAGGGAAGGGATATAGTTTACCACTATAAATTTATTCCTAAAGCCCAAGGTGGATTAAAGACCAAGTTCGGAGTTGGCTTTGCTCTCCCGTTCTGTCCCATCAGAAAGAGCTGAAAATGGAAGATAAAGAGGGTAACCTGGGCTAAGACAATGGCTCAGGAGACGATGGCTCAACAGGGCTACTCAAGCCTGACAACCTGGGTTTGGTCCCTAGAACCTCCGTAAAGATGGAAGGAGAGGACGGACTCCACAAAGCTGCCCTCTGACCCGCACACATACGCCATGTGCTTGTGTGTCAACTCGATACAAGCTAGAGTCATCTGAACTGAGGGGACCTCAACTGAGAAAATGCATCTATACAACTGTCCTGTGGACAAGCCTGTAGGACATTTTCTTAACTAATAAAGGCTGGTGCGGGAGGGCCCAGGACATCATGGGCAGTGCCACCCCTGGGACGGAAGTCATGAGGTGCATAAGAAGGCCAGCTGGGCAACCCTCAGAAGCAAGCTTCTGCCTCAGTTCCCGCCTCCAAATTCCTGCCTTGCTTTATCTCAGTGATGGGCTGTTGACCCAGGAGTCATAAGCTGAAACATGCCCTTTCCTCCTATGGTGCTTTTTGTCCTGGTGTTTTGTCAGGTTGAAAGTATGCATCAACATACGCACACGCACACACTAAAGACAGATAAACACGGGATCATTGGAAGCCACCTCTCCGTGATACCCAGCAGGAGGGACAAAGATCTCTCTATCTTTGAGAAACCAGCATGGACTCTGAGCGTGTGTTTCTCTTCTCACCCGGAGGAGCTTTGAATAGATTGTGGGATTCACTCTCAGGCATTCATAACAATTTGACTGACATCACAAACTGAAAAGAAAATAACATAGCCATGTTCCTAAAACCAAAGCATAAGACTAAAAGTAAAAAAAATAAACCCCACAGCCTAGTCTTAAAAGTTGGGCCATAATGTGGGGAGATCACACCAAGCCCCATGCCCTTGCTAGCAAAGCAAGTTCAAGTTCACACTGGGGGTCAGCCCCAGGCTGTCCCCTCTGTCTGGACTTTCTGAGTAGACACAGGGAAAGGATGGCTCCGAGGCAGGCTTCCCCGCCTTTCTCCAGCTGAAATCTCCCAGGCTACAAGCCACAGGAGCAGGCTTTCTTGGGTCCACCTCTCTGCCCCACGCCATCCTTTGAGGTTGGGGCTGTGGGAATCTCAGTCTTGGTTTTCTGAGGTGTGGTTATGTCCAAGGGTTGTTTGGTGCTGCCTCTCATCCTGCAAGCTGGGCCTCAGAATTCTTGCCTGCCTATTATTAATGTTGCTGAACTAAACCAAAGCTTCATCAGGAATAGGGTCACATGTGTGAGAAGGACCCTGCTTCTCCCTAGACATTGCAGAGGGAGCCAGTGTTCCACTGGCTCTGGGGCACAGGATCTCCCGGGGGCCAATATGGGAAGTCAAGAACGCAGCTCTCCTCTCTCATTCATGCAGGACATCGCTTAGACTCACTGTGATCTTAGACCCTTGCTTTTCAGAGGAAACCTACGGATCGGTACTGCGGCAGCACAAGGTGGAGGGGGGTTATTTTACTGCCATATCGGACCTTCTCTTTCACAGATCATCACAAGTTTTGCTGACGTGACTATATTTTACAATGTAAATGGCACCCCCACAGAACACAGGCACTTCCATTAGAATCTTGCCTAACCCGGGGCAGATCCTTGACAAATACCAACTCGATGATGGCTCCCGTGTGCTTGGGAGCTTAGAGAGAGAGACTTTTTATAAGCTTGCCCTTAAACATCTGGAAACACCCAGCAGATAGTGTAGAGCAGTGGTTCTCAAGAATTCTAATGCTGGGACCCTTTAATACAGTTCCTCACGGTGTGGTGAGCCCCCTCCCCCAACTATAAAATTGTTTTGGTTGCTACATCATAACGTGATTTTGCTACTGTTATGAAATATATATATATAATATGCAGGATATCTGATATTCGACCCCTGTGAAAGGGTCATTTGACAATCACCCCCCCCAAAAGGGGTCACAACCCACAGGTTGAGAAGCACTGATGTAGAGTCTTGGGGATCATAGTTATTCTTACCCCCTGATCCCCCCCCTTCTCTCTCAACATACAGCTTTCTCTTAGAAGGCATATATTTTAGATAGAAAGGGACCCTGGGACCAGAGTAGACTCACATTGAAATCTAGTATAATCAGATGCCTCTGTTAGAGTTCTGTTGAAGTAGATGTTGGCAGTAGGATCTAATGATCTAGAACCTCTGCTGAAAGAGGAGCTGGACTCTCGCCGCAAAGCAATTCACACTTCCTCTGAACTGTTAAAAAGCTTAAAGGGGAAAGACTGGACGGCTGAGTCCATGCTGAGGAGACCTGAAGCTCAGGGCGGGTGCTGGTGTTAATGCCCTGCCCCAGAAGCTGCTGCTGGCCCCCCATTGGCTCAACCCAAACTCAAAGGCGCCTCTGCAGTAGGCAAGGCGGAGGGAGGAGCAAGCCGCGAGAGACTGAAAGTCACTGGGTCTGTGGCCCCCTCCACCTCGCCTGCGCTCTGCACCACAGCCTGCCTTTGCCGTGAGCGAGGGATGCTACAGAATGGAGCGTGGCTGCCCAGCCTCTTACTTTATAAGTAAAACATGGAGAACGAAAGCCTCAGCCCTGAGACGAGACAGAAAAACAGAATACACAACTCATTACCATAATGACCCAAAGACCAACCCGCAGCTAGTTCTAAGCTCAGCAGCCAGTATCTTAGACACCATCGGTCAGAGAACCTCGGACCCACATCAAACTGCCCATCCTCTGTAGTCTCCCAGCCTGTCCTGGGGCCCCGGGGCTCAGTGCTCAGACGCAGAAGAAAGGAGCAGGACTCTGGCTGTCCTGCCATCCTCTAAGCCCCACAGGGAGCGGTTGGAAGTGACAGCCAGGTGCACACGCGTGTTTCTACCTCTGCTGATCTCCCTGTGGATTCACGTGTTTGCCCGTGGGGCCACTGTCTCCATCCTCAGACCTTTAGTTATTTTTATATTTCACTCACTTTCTTTGCTTTTACTATCTTTTCAGAACTCTGCCCCCAGAACTACCAGTAATTTTCTAGGGGGGTGGGGGGGTCCAGCCTTCAGTATGTTCTGTAACATGGGGTAGGGATTGCACACTCCAAATAATGCAGACTGTAAGCATTTCTGACTTCAGATTCTTTTTTTCAGATCTTTGGGAATTTACCCAGACATGACATCTAGAGGATGGGACCCAAGTCTAACCAGAAAATCAATTTATGCTCCACCTGGACCTTCTACACATAACCTGAGCATAATCAGACAGGATAGTTTCAACATAAAACAAACTTCGTATGTTTGAGACAGGGTCCTATGATGCTCTGTTATGACCTAGAATGTCAGACCTAGAATGTAGACCAGGCTGGCTTCAGCCTTGTAGGGTGCTGGGACTAAAGACACGCACCACCATGTCCAGCCCCAAGGAAGCTTTCTGTGCAAGCTCCTCCACCTGGGGCATCATACTGACACTCCACGTTTCAGACTTGGGAGACCTTTGAGTTGGGGATGCTGAGCCTATGACAGGGTCTGGCTGAAGCCCAGGCATCCTCATTTCTATCTTGGCTTCTCCACGTGAATCTGTTTTTAATTCTAGCTCTACACACGCTTGCCCATAGGATTAGTCACCTCAGGAGTGACACACGTGTACCCTGTGTGCATACTGAGACACACACATAATGAAATGTGTGCAAAATGAGGAAGCGCTGGGGAAAGGCTCTAGACTTTTCTAAAGTGTGGGTCTGACCTGCGAATAGAGGAGGCGTGCGGGCTGTGGGTCCAGGCAAAAGTGGAAATCTTGGTTTTGTATGTTATTGGCTTTATGGTCTTGAACAGGTGTGGGGGGGTTCCCGGCATCTCAAAGCCTTTGTTTCTCATTTATAAAAGGAAGATGGAGAGGTTACGTGGGATAGTTCACACCGGCAGTTGGCATACTTCAGAGATTCAATAGATAGTGGCCATTAATTAGGGTTAAACATGTTGTTGCTGAACACAACACATGCAGGGTGTGATGTCAGCCCTCATTACAAGATAAAACACTGCTACAGGCAATAGGCGGGACCTAGTTATACTTAAAGACGTGACCACCATTTATATGAAATTCAAATTTAACTAGAAATCGTTTTCTGTTTGCTAAACTTGCAAACCCACTATCAATATTATTATTACTTAACCAAGAGGGTCATAAAAAAATCATGCTAAAGTTATTGAAAATATACACACACCCACACACTCTGCAGTTCAGAGAAAACCACCTGGTGACTGAATAGGGTGAAGCAATCTTTTCTTCTTTCTAACCCTGGAATTCACACATGTATCTACTCGTCTCCTGGAAATGGGCTCTTCTAGAGTCAAGTCTAGTCCCACTGAAAGGGATACCCTTCCCCACAGTAAGAATATTCTGCCCGAGGACTCTGGTAACTCTCCATTCCTGAAATTCTAACAACTTGTTATTTTCTTCTTGTGGGGATTTCCCAAATAGAGACAGACTTGTTTACACCTCTCATGGCCCCCAGAGGTTGGGAACGAATTGCCAGAGGAGGTTAGGGGACTAGGGGGGCTCAGAGCTATGCCTGGGAGTACTGGGTCCCTGCCAGTCAGAAGAGAGGAGCCAGAAGACAGATAAGCAGAGACCTGGGGGTGAGGCAGCCTGGTAGGCGTCTACAAGCAGAAGTGATGTGGATCACTAACTGGGAGGACGGTGAGGACCTGGGCCAGGCACTGGAGGGATGGGGGTGGGGTGGAAATTGCAAGCAGGAACATCCAGAAACTGGAGTTGTGAGTGTAAAGTACATAGGAGAGGGGAGAGAGGGCAGCAGTCAGAGGATCCAGGATCTGAGGCAGTGACCATCTGAGCAGACATTGGTCTACCTGTTACTTCCGGAGTACCGAGAGGCAGGATAACTCGTGCACAACTCGAAGGGCCAAGTGCAAAATAAAAATACTTCTTCTCCAGGCAAAGACAGCAAAGAAGTGTGTGTGTGTGTGTGTGTGTGTGTGTGAGAGAGAGAGAGAGAGAGAGAGAGAGAGAGAGAGAGAAAGATCAACTTCAAGTGTCATCCCTCAAGGGCCATCCACCTTGATGTTTTTTAAGACAGAGAATTTAATACCCTGGCTGGCCAGTGAGACCCAGGACCCTCCTGTCTCTGCCTCTCTAGTGCTGAGATGACAAGCACACATTACCATGTTTGCAGAGCCTGGCTATCGCTCTAACCCTGAGAGTAAAGATGAGAGTTTAAGACGGCAATAGAACATTAAATCAGCCAAGGCCGTCCTGAGAATGAGAACTCTGGTGCTGGCATCAGACACCCTACCTATGGGTGATCCTGGATGCAGTCCTTGGGCTGGGTGATGGGAGGAGCTGGATGAGGTACTTGGACTGGGTGATGGGAGGAGCTGGATGAGGTACTTGGACTGGGTGATGGGAGGAGCTGGATGAGGTACTTGGGCTGGGTGATGGGAGGAGCTGGATGAGGTACTTGGGCTGGGTGATGGGAGGAGCTGGATGAGGTACTTGGACTGGGTGATGGGAGGAGCTGGATGAGGTACTTGGGCTGGGTGATGGGAGGAGCTGGATGAGGTACTTGGACTGGGTGATGGGAGGAGCTGGATGAGGTACTTGGGCTGGGTGATGGGAGGAGCTGGATGAGGTACTTGGGCTGGGTGATGGGAGGAGCTGGATGAGGTACTTGGGCTGGGTGATGGGAGGAGCTGGATGAGGTACTTGGACTGGGTGATGGGAGGAGCTGGATGAGGTACTTGGGCTGGGTGATGGGAGGAGCTGGATGAGGTACTTGGACTGGGTGATGGGAGGAGCTGGATGAGGTACTTGGGCTGGGTGATGGGAGGAGCTGGATGAGGTACTTGGACTGGGTGATGGGAGGAGCTGGATGAGGTACTTGGGCTGGGTGATGGGAGGAGCTGGATGAGGTACTTGGACTGGGTGATGGGAGGAGCTGGATGAGGTACTTGGGCTGGGTGATGGGAGGAGCTGGATGAGGTACTTGGACTGGGTGATGGGAGGAGCTGGATGAGGTACTTGGGCTGGGTGATGGGAGGAGCTGGATGAGGTACTTGGACTGGGTGATGGGAGGAGCTGGATGAGGTACTTGGGCTGGGTGATGGGAGGAGCTGGATGAGGTACTTGGACTGGGTGATGGGAGGAGCTGGATGAGGTACTTGGACTGGGTGATGGGAGGAGCTGGATGAGGTACTTGGACTGGGTGATGGGAGGAGCTGGATGAGGTACTTGGACTGGGTGATGGGAGGAGCTGGATGAGGTACTTGGACTGGGTGATGGGAGGAGCTGGATGAGGTACTTGGGCTGGGTGATGGGAGGAGCTGGATGAGGTACTTGGACTGGGTGATGGGAGGAGCTGGATGAGGTACTTGGGCTGGGTGATGGGAGGAGCTGGATGCAGTACTTGGACTGGGTGATGGGAGGAGCTGGATGAGGTACTTGGACTGGGTGATGGGAGGAGCTGGATGAGGTACTTGGGCTGAGTGATGAGAGGAGCTGGATGCAGTACTTGGACTGGGTGATGGGAGGAGCTGGATGAGGTACTTGGACTGGGTGATGGGAGGAGCCGGATGAGGTACTTGGACTGGGTGATGGGAGGAGCTGGATGAGGTACTTGGGCTGGGTGATGAGAGGAGCTGGATGAGGTACTTGGGCTGGGTGATGGGAGGAGCTGGATTTAGTACTTGGGCTGGGTGATGGGAGGAGCTGGATTTAGTACTTGGACTGGGTGATGAGAGGAGCTGGATGCAGTCCTTGGCCTGGGTGATGGGAGGAGCTGGATGCGGTACTTGGGCTGGGTGATGGGAGGAGCTGGATGAGGTACTTGGACTGGGTGATGGGAGGAGCTGGATGAGGTACTTGGACTGGGTGATGGGAGGAGCTGGATGAGGTACTTGGGCTGGGTGATGGGAGGAGCTGGATGAGGTACTTGGACTGGGTGATGGGAGGAGCTGGATGAGGTACTTGGGCTGGGTGATGGGAGGAGCTGGATGCAGTACTTGGACTGGGTGATGGGAGGAGCTGGATGAGGTACTTGGACTGGGTGATGGGAGGAGCTGGATGAGGTACTTGGGCTGAGTGATGAGAGGAGCTGGATGCAGTACTTGGACTGGGTGATGGGAGGAGCTGGATGAGGTACTTGGACTGGGTGATGGGAGGAGCCGGATGAGGTACTTGGACTGGGTGATGGGAGGAGCTGGATGAGGTACTTGGGCTGGGTGATGAGAGGAGCTGGATGAGGTACTTGGGCTGGGTGATGGGAGGAGCTGGATTTAGTACTTGGGCTGGGTGATGGGAGGAGCTGGATTTAGTACTTGGACTGGGTGATGAGAGGAGCTGGATGCAGTCCTTGGCCTGGGTGATGGGAGGAGCTGGATGCGGTACTTGGGCTGGGTGATGGGAGGAGCTGGATGAGGTACTTGGACTGGGTGATGGGAGGAGCTGGATGCAGTACTTGGGCTGGGTGATGGGAGGAGCTGGATTTAGTACTTGGGCTGGGTGATGGGAGGAGCTGGATTTAGTACTTGGGCTGGGTGATGGGAGGAGCTGGATTTAGTACTTGGACTGGGTGATGGGAGGAGCTGGATTTAGTACTTGGGCTGGGTGATGGGAGGAGCTGGATGAGGTACTTGGACTGGGTGATGGGAGGAGCTGGATGCAGTACTTGGACTGGGTGATGGGAAGGTACTTGGACTGGGTGATGGGAGGAGCTGGATGCGGTACTTGGACTGGGTGATGGGAGGAGCTGGATGCGGTACTTGGACTGGGTGATGGGAGGAGCTGGATGAGGTACTTAGTAGTAAGTTCTATATTGCCTTGGACAAAGAGCTAGATTTCTCTGTTTTGGTTTTGACACATGAAAAATGAAACTGATCTTATGTGAAGACCTCAATAAAGCCTCTTTAAAACCCCACATGCTGGGCATCGGAGCCCACAAGGCAGGATTTGGGACGGGGTGTTAGGTGGCTCCCATCCCAAGTTCATTATATCCAAGCTATGTGTCTTTACATGAGTTTTCCCTCCCTGTGACCTGCATTGCCTACTAACGGGATAGCCTCGTTGTTCTGTGCCTCCCTCAGCGTACTACGCACATCTCCGAGCCAGGGATCGGTGAGGAGCACGCTCCCCATGCAGGGCCTAGGGGGCACCACTGCACATTAGGGCTGCACTGTCCTTAGCCGGCCGCCATCACACAGAGAATCACGGGAAGAAAGCAGTCTCCGTCGCTGGTAGGAACACGTGGGTCTTGCTCAGTGGAGACTCTGGGCTGAGTGCCTTGCAACCCCTAGCATCTAATACCCACGAGCCATGTGGTTCTCAAAGGCGAGCATGCACACCCATGTGGCCTACGCTGGTCCCACAGCAGAGTATTCTAGACCAGCGAGGACGGGATGGGGTGACTTTCCCCTTGGACCTCCTCCACCTCTTCCCAGGCTAGAAGCATGAGAAGGTAGATATAAGGACAGAGTGGCCCAAACCCATCCCCAAAATAGGGTCAGAGGTCTGTAAGGACATGAGAGCACAAAGGGGAACTGTTTTGTAGAGGAAGGGGACCAGTAAGAAATGGGGAGAGGGGGATGGGAGGGTAGGAGAGGTGATATATAAGAACATAGTATAAGGATATCATATATATATATATATATGTGTGTGTGTGTGTGTGTGTGTGTGTGTATACATACACACATACATATACATATATAATGTATATATGGAAGTATCATAATAAAACCCATTGCCAGCTGGGCGTGGTGGCACATGCCTATAATCCCAGCATTTGGGAGGCAGAGGCAGGTGGATTTCTGAGTTCGAGGCCAGCCTGGTCTACAGAGTGAGTTCCAGGACAGCCAGGGTTATACAGAGAAACCCTGCCTCGAAAAAAAAGAAAAAAAGAAAAGAAAAGGAAAAAAAAAACCATTGCTCTGTATGCTAACTTTAAATCTTAACTGAAATTAAATAGAATAACAAAGACACGCATAAGAAGGCAAGACACCCCCCCATAACCCACCTCCTTCACAATACAATGACATCTTCTAATGATAACGGTAACAGCTACCCTTACAGGGAGCATCTCACAGGTTGTGTATCATCCTGGACATCTCTACATATGACCCTGATTAATCTCCTAAGGAACTAACGCCAGGTGTGGGAACTGAAACTCGAGGTGTAGGAAATAAAAAGAAATAGATTAGGACACTCGAGTTCTGAAAGAATTGGGAGCTTGGCCGAAAGGGGCAGAGCTGGGTTCCTTCCCAGGACCCTGCTCACTCTTCAGTTTAACACCCCCCACCCCAACCCCCCACCCTCCACCCACCCTCACCCCACCCCCCCACCCCCACCGCCCAGCGTTGGGTAACAGTGTGACCCGGCCATGAGATGGCGCCACTAGGTGGCGGTGTAACCTGTCCTGGGGTGGAGGAAATGAGGCTCAGGTCCAGAATAAGCCAGGGCTTACAACCAGACCAGTGCCCAACCTCTATCCAGGGTTCTCCTTGTAGGGCCAAATATTCTTGGAATAAAAGAGGGTGGTGGGGAGACATCCACACTTGGTCTTTTGTATGCCAGCCCTCAAGGTATAGGAACTAAAAGAAAAATACATACCAGGGCTGGCTCCCAGTTGAGGCTAGATCCTCCCAGGACCGGACAGCCTTACCAACCAGTGGCCACCGCCTGGTGAAGCCCGGGGCCCTGGACACCTGCTGGCCTACCAGCCTCCTGCACAGCTGCTGGCCTAACAGCCTCCATTTTCACGCCCAATGGGCTTTTGCCTCCGCTTAGGGACAACAGAGCCCAAGAATTTCCTTCTCAGTAATGACCCTGTTCTCCACACTACGAGTTCTCTGAGCAGAGACAAATATCAAACCGTTGCCTTCCTAAGACCTCATGGAAGATGCCCCAAGCTCTCTGTGACCCTCTCCTCTCAGGGCAGGAAGAGGAAGAAATAGGGTCTCCTAGTTGTGAGAATACTGCCATGACACAGCCCCAGCCCCAGCCCCAGCCCCAGCCCCTGCCCCTGCCCCTGCCCCTGTCCCTTCCCCAGCCCCAGCCCCAGCCCCAGCCCCAGCCCCTGCCCCTGTCCCTGCCCCAGCCCCAGCCCCTGCCCCTATCCCTGTCCCTGTCCCTGCCCCAGCCCCAGCCGCAGCCCCTGCCCCTGCCCCAGCCCCTTCCTGTGCAGGGCATGTGGCGGGCACTGTGCTGCTGAGGGCAGCTTGCATGCTGTTTCTTCTTACTGCTCCACAATGGCCAGTGTGCACACACACAGGAGAAAGAGAGCTGGTGTGAGAGAGAGAAAGGGCAGGGGAGAGAGAGACAGAGACAGAGAGAGGCAGAGAGAGGTGAGTATACGGCAAAGACCGCACAGCCCACACACAACCCACCACCGCGTGCCCGCGCTCTGCCTCGCTTCCGGTCTATCCTCTACTCCCCTGCTCAGAGCATTGCCAGCAGCTGACGCACTCCGGGTTTTGAACGCTGGAAAGCAACGCTGCCCTCTTCCGGGTGGCCGGGGGCGCATGAAGATGCTTCCTCCGTGAGAAGGCCTATTGGCCACACACCCCTCGGAAGTCATCCCCCATAGCACAGACGGAACAGCACAGCTCCAAGTCCACTCTCCCAGACTGGCTCAGTGGAGGTCGCGTTCTGACCTCCACACCGCCCACGCACCCTCAGCTGAGCCTCAGTCAGTCCCCACACCCCACCCGGGCTCGTCAGAGCCGGTGGGGACCGCGCTGCCTCCACTTCCCCCTCCTCCACGGGAGAGAGGTTTCCAGAGCAGTACATTATCCATTAAAAAATAAAAAAGAGCCTCTCCCACCCGGGTTCTGAGTTTTACTCGATGATTCTGTCTCCATAGCAACTGAGCCTACAAGACCTTGGCACTGATCTGCTATCTAACAAGAAAGCGTGGAAGAGGCTGCTGGGGGAACGGGAAGCTGAGAGCCGGCTGACACGCCCTAAGTGTGTCAAAGGAAGGGTCGTCTTGGACAAGATGACGCCCCTGGTGATGCTCTCCGGAGATGCTAAGTCTCTTTGTACATGACTATCCCCACTCATGCCTCGAGGCCAAGCCATAACAATGGGACACTGGGAGAGAAATAAAGTGTGAGATGACTCAGACATCACGTGGCCTGCCTTTCCCTCATCTTTCACTCACCAGGACGTCTCTCTACCCAGGACCCATGCCGTGGCCTCCTCTTCCCCTGACTCTGATACCACAGACCCTGCTGTCAACAGCAGCCTCCAAGGAGAGATACCATTGCCTCACACCCACAGCCAGACCCGTGGACACCTTCCCAACCTCGGAAGGCAGCAGACAGACGTACCTGGTTTACCTTGACTTCGTTTGGATTGGTCACGCGGTCCAGGCCGTAGTCTAACACATTGTTCATTCCGGGCTGAACGGAAGAATAACAATAACAATTCCTTAGGAATTGTCACCACAGGAAGCCTCTAGCCTCTGAGCAGCTTCAGATCTGGCCAAGCTGCCTGTTGAGAGGTCGCGCTGAGAAGGGGCTTGTGGTCTAGCCCACAAGAAAGGTGAGGTAACCCCCCTCCCCCCAGTGAGCTAGAGAGCTTTCCGGCTGTCCTTTTGTCTATTACCACAGATCCCCGGCACTCTCGATATAGTGGGAGGAAAAGAGAGAAGGTAGGACAGAGGGAGGAAGGGGCTGATGAGTGCCTCTCCTTCACTCTAAGAGAATGAGACAGAGAGGGGGAGAGGGGGGGAATAGAGGGAAGGAGGGAGGAGGAAGGATGGAGGACAGACGGGATGTACTGTGGACAGACAGATGGACATAGAGATGACAGATGTAATCGACTGGATGGTTAAATGGCACTGAAGCTCAGTAAGACTTCCCTGCAATTGACGGGACTCCTGAGTCCTCCTCCAGGTCTCCTTCACCACACCCTTCCGTTCCTGCCTGGGCTGAGTTAGAAGAAGGAAGCCAGCCTTGCTTCAGGCAGGCACTAACCCATTCCTGCCCTGATTTTGAGGTTTTCTAGAAGCGCCAGACATCCTAGAAGATACTTCTCCCTGTCTTCACTGGCCCAGCCACCTGAGGAGCAGAGATAATGCCTCCTACCTAACAGGCACTGCGAGGATTTAAAAGCAAGATGAGGTACAACACCATCAGAATTGCTTAGGTCATTGAACAAGGGCCTAGGCTCTTTTACGGTCGCGCAGGCGTAGGCGTGGGTGTAACGAAGCCTGCATGCATGCAAAAGTGCAACCAGACCTGCGCCGACCCTCTTTTTCAGTTCCCATTCCTGCCGGTTAACCCCACTCTGCACCCAGTCTCGAGTGGCCTCTCTCGCCTACTCAAGGCCGACAATTGAGGTTTTTCATTTCCGGTGGACAGGCAAGTGTCAGCACATACTATTAATAAATAAGGCTGACGTCACAACAGCAGAGACAAGGCTCTCTCCCCATCAGACCCAGTCCCATCAGCAGCCCGGAAAGCGGTTTCAGTTTAGAGGTAGGGCTGCTAGATTAAGATCTAGGACACCTGGTTAACTTCAGAAAAACACAAGTAATTCGTGTCCCATAGAGTTTTAGAGGAGTGAGGATATAAATTGCTTGGTTGGTGAGTTTGTTGTTGTTGTTGTTGTTGTTGTTTGCTTGCTTTGTTTTGCTGTTTTTTGTTTTGTCCACGGAGGGTGGGAGACAGAGCCTGGTGCACATCCGTAATCACAGCTCTCCTGCAGAGGTGGTTGGCAGAGACAGGAGAATCAGCCAGAAGCTCACAGGCCAGCAAGTCTAGAGTAATTGACAGGGCTATAGCAACGAGAGACCCTGCCTAAAAGCAAAGCCAGGTGCCCTGTATCCAGCTTGCTAAATATGACATCCTAGCTCAGCAGGCTACCAGAGAGGCAGGGCCTACTAGCCATAAAAGGAAGAAATGAAAAGCCATCCAGGAAATGCATGAGAGGAGGATGAGGAGAGGAAGCTCCCACCCTCACCCTAACTGTTACCTGTGGGCCTCGATCAATACTGCCCACCCGCCAGACACTGTGCTAAGTCTCGAGAGACTAACTGACTATGACGTGAGACTCCTGCTCTGAGGACACCCCCAGAAGACATAGGGAGCCATTTCCAGTCTTGGGGAGGGGGAAGTCCCTTAGTGGTCACAACAAGATAAGTGTCATGATGACTGTCATGAAGTGCAGAAGTCCCCGACAGCCCTCAAGACGACCTAACCTCATATGAAAAAGAGAAGGGCGTGGCCACCAGACCAGTGCTTTCACCTAAAATGGGCTCCAGGTATTTCCCCCGATGCCTGCTATAGAGTAAGCCCCACCAACACAACTGAAGAGGAGTTACACACACACACACACACACACACACACACACACGTTCACGTTGTGTTCTCTAGCACACCTACACACCCTCTCAACTTACACATGCCTACTCATAGACACGTCTGCACTCACAGGCTCCCACACATTTACACATACTCATCCATGCTCACCATACACTCAGACGCCACCCCCAGCCCCAGCCCCACCCCCACCCCCCAGTTTCCTACAGCCACTGTCCGGCTCCTCGCACGGGCCCTAGCTGCCTGAGCCACTCCGTGGGGTCACCTGCTCCAGGCTTGAGTTGGCTGTTCAGCTGTTCCTTAGAGCTAGGCCCACAGACTACAGAAATGAGGTGGCCTGGGCTTCAATCATACTATGTGCAAAGTTGAAACCAGTTCCAAGGCCACTTCGGCTGCCCAGACTCACAGTCACCTCTGAGTGTTATTGTTCCACCGACTCTCCAGTTCTAGCTTGCTGCCGCCACCACCCCACCCCTGAGGATTTCCTTACCAGCTCTCGGGGACAGCCAGCCCTACACCCTCCTCTGCCTGTGCCTTCATATCCTGGTCTCTCTGCGGGTAGCAGCTTGTTAAGTCCCAGTTGAAGAAGCTGTAATCCTAACCACTGCTCTGTCCATAGTCCCCCCCCAGATGGTTACAAGTATGAGAAACTCCCAGGTTCGTTCATTCATTCATTCATTCATTCATTCATCAGGCAATTAATATAATCTTTATCCTACTGTAATAACCGCCAGAGCTACTGGTCCACAAGTGAGTACTTAATTGAAGATTACCCAGAACCAATTGTCAATGCACAATAAACAAAGATAACTAATTGAGGTGCCATCAGCAGATACCTTCTACCCTGGTGTCTTCACCCTGCAAGCCCCTTGGAGATGTGCCAGCTATGAGCTCCCCTCCCTCGGCTGGAGGAGCCGTGAGCACCAGGGTATGACGTCACCATCACATCCCTTGGGCATAAGCCAAAGAGGCAATTTGCTAAATGCCAGGTGACCTGAGAGTGACGTCAGCAGGAACCGGCACGCCAGGGTGGCACCAGTCCTCTACCAGTCACAGGATCCGCTCTCTGATCCCCGTCCTGGTCACCACTCTGCTCCCTAAAGCATCAGACAGACCCTTTGGCCCATGGGTCCGAGAGGATAAACACAACAGTACATTGTTTTATAAACATAGCAAACTGAGGAGAGGGGGGAGGGGAAATGAGGCTGCATGGAGGAGGCAATTTTAGGTTGACGAGGTGAAGTCTGTTCCGAGCACAGCTCGATGTGAGCGTCAGCTCTGTGGGGAGGTGTCTCCCGGCACCTAGTCTGATGCACGATGCCTTTCTTCTACAGGACTTCGTGGCGTTCTGTATGCCATTCGCTCATTTGCATAACGGTTTAGTCATCATCGCTTCCTCCACTGTCCTATCAGTTCTCTGAGATCATGAATTGTGTCTGTCCTGGACTCAGAAAGCTAAATATCCCCATTGCCCCAAGATTACCTACCATAAAATAAGCATCCAAAAGTCATGTTGATTCTGTTCAATTACCACCAGTGTCTTTCAAGGGTCCCATACTGTTTTGTGACACAACACTACATTTCAGACTATTTTCTAGGCTAATGAATGGACTTTGTCCATATCGTTTTAACAGCTTCACAATGGCCTGTCGCATCTGATAGAAGCTACGCTGCCATCCTCCACTGCAGGGCATTTAGCACAACCTCAGCAGGAAGTGGAGAGCAGATTATCTTCTTTGTTGATGTCTCTGTATGTGGCTGTAGTGAAGACTGCTTAGTGCTCATTCATGTGACCTTAGAATCCAAGGCCAGAAGCTGCCTTCTCCCCAGAAATCCAGGCCTGGGGGATGGACTGGACCCTCAGAAGACACCAAGTCACTCGTGTTGTCCAGGTGGCTCAGCGAAGTCATGGGAAATACCAAAATGTTTTGTTCCAGGAATCCTGTCTCACTATACCTGAGGGGTATAGCTCAGTTGGTGGTTCTTTCCTGGCATACATGAAGCCCTGGGTTCCATCCCAAAAAAACACATAAACTGGGTATGGAAATAAAGGCAGGGGGATCGGAGTTCAAGGTCATCCTTAGCTATATAAGGAAACCATTTCTTCCTTTCTCATTTACATTGTTTGTATCATGCTTAGATCTGTATTTTGATCCATTTGTGTCAAACTCGATGACTGACCAGCTACTGCCTATGTCTGAATACCTTCTACTCATGATGCTTTTCTGGACACAGCATCAGACAGGCGTCCTTTCTTTGCAGGTGCACACACAAGACAAACTCAGTGCTGACTATCTGGTACCATGTGCCCAGCACTCTCTTTCTGGCAGTCGAGGCTCAGTAAGGATTTCTCTGATAAGAACGAGACAAATGCGCAGCCTCAGTGGTTAAAGCTCTCACTGTACCGGCCTGAGGTCTAGATTTCAGAGCTCTAGAACGACATAAATGACAGATGGGTTGCAACAGCCTGCCTGTAATCCCAGGCTCGGAGAACAGCGAGGTGAACACAGGAGCAAGCTATAGAGTGAGACTGGGCACATCAGTGAGCTCTGAGCTTGACTTTGAGAACATGCCTCAATGAATGAGGTGAGAAGCAAGGGAGGATGCTTTCTGACATCAGCCTCAGGCCTCTCTCTACATGCATACAGACACACGTGCGTAGCCACAAACAGCAAACATGCATCTATACAATACACACATACACACATGCATGCCTGCATGTGCACACATATGTACACACAAATATACACACATACATATATACATACACACATGCATGCATTTATATACACCCAGACATGTGCACACACATATACACACGCATGCATGTATGCACAAACATGTACATACATGTATACACATATGTGCACAGCACCCATACATATACATGCACACACACACACACACATGCATACGGGCATGTACACACAGACATGTGCATGCAAACACATGTGCGCACATGCATGTTTGTGCACACACATGCACATGCACATGCATGCACACATATACATGCCTGCATGTGCACACACATAAACACTCATGTGCATGCACACATGCACACTCACATGCATAAACAGACATGCACACACACATACATGCATATACACACACCCATACACATGCACTCATGCATGTGCACATGCACACACAAACACTCACGTGAACACACACATGACAAATGAACAAGTTAACAGATCATCTGGTGACTGTGACCACGGCACACTCTCACAGGTGGCCACAGTGGGTCCACAGAGCTCCCGCTCAGCAGCCACCAAGCCAATTGCTTGGCTTGCTACAGCTGGCTCTTTTCCCACTGCGCTGAGGTTTGTTTGGGTCTCCTGGAGACAGTCTGGCAGTCTGTGAGCTCCAGGGCTCCCTCAGCTTGTCTGACAGATTGCTCTGTTCCAGGCAGAGATGTTCCTTAGACAGAACACCATCTTCCCTGTGCTGTCCAGTGAGACAGAAGAGTATCTGAGAAGAGGCGGTGACAGCAGCCCCCCGATACAGTCCTGCCTCGTTCCTGATGCTACCTGGGGTTCAACTGAAGAGCCCAACAGTGAGGGAGACCAGATGGGGGGAGCAGTTCTGTGTTCTCTGCATTTTAAGACTGCCCCAAGCATTCCAAAGTTTCACTCTAACCTAGTCCCACCCCCTTATGCTATCAAAGTAGCCAGGCTTGTTTAAACACAAATCTTTATGTTTATAGAGCATCGGTGACTCAGAAGTTTACAAACAAACTAGAATACATGAGGACATCAGGTGACATTGTCACAGAAGGCAATAAAAAAAAATCACAGGGACTAAGAGAGAGAGCTGCATAGTCATTAAGGGTGTGGGTCAGATCCTCTAGCACATATGAGATTTGTAGCTGGGCAACTTACAACACCCTGGGCTACCAGTGGGTTTGTCAGTAAAATGGAACAACACTGCTTTCCACGAGGAACAGGAAAGGGCGGATAAAGGAACAGGAGCAGAAGACTTAGTGAGGTGTGAATTTTCAACTCAGGTCGGGCATGTTGATGGCACGGGATGATGGCAAGGATGGTGATGGTGGTGGTGGTGGTGGTGGTGGTGGTACTGATGATGGTGATGGTGGTGATAGTGGTGGTGATGCTGGTGGTGATGTTGATGATAGTGGTGGTGGTGATGGTGGTAGTGGTGCTGATGGTGGTGATGCTGGTGGTGATGGTGATGGTGGTGATGGTGGTGGTGATGGTGGTAGTGGTACTGATGGTGGTGATGCTGGTGGTGATGGTGGTGGTGGTGGTGGTAGTACTGATGATGGTGATGGTGGTGATAGTGGTGGTGATGCTGGTGGTGATGCTGGTGGTGATGTTGATGATAGTGGTGGTAGTGATGGTGGTGGTGCTGATGGTGGTGATGCTGGTGGTGATGGTGTTGGTGATGGTAATGATAGTGGTGGTAGTGATGGTAGTGGTGATGGTGGTAGTGGTGCTGCTGCTGGTGGTGGTGGTAGTGATGGTGGTGGTAGTGATGGTGGTGGTGGTGGTGGTAGTGGTGGTGGTGGTGGTGATGGTGCTGATGGTGCTGCTGATGGTGGTGGTGGTGCTGGTAGTGGTGGTGGTGGTGATGCTGGTGGTGGTGGTGGTGGTGGTGGTAGTGATAGTGGTGATGGTGGTGATGGTGCTGATGGTGGTGGTGGTGGTGCTGGTGGTGGTGGTGGTGCTAGTGGTGGTGGTGCTGCTGGTGCTGCTGGTGGTAGTGGTGCTGGTGCTGGTGATCGTGGTATCAGTAGTGCAAACGTGATACGTGAAGGAGGTGATAGAGGTGAGTTGGTATCGTGCTGCAGGAGATGAGAGGGGGAGACAGGGACAGGTGGCCGTGCAGACTCCACATCCTGTGAACTCATTTATCCACCGTGAAGAGCCACTCGGTCACCTCTCCCCATGGAGGCTAAGAGGAAAACTAAGGAGAACGGGATGGTCTGTTACTCAATTCTTTTCTCTGTGCCTTCTGGATAAGGCGACCAAGGCAGGGAGCTGGGGAGTCCAACACAGCTCACTGAGCAGCCTGGCTGGGACCTTGTAAAGATGACAGCCACATGGGTGCCTGCCATGGACTCTGCATGCATGATGGGGACGCCGTGCTCCGCTGCGGCAGAACATCCTCTTGAGCAACACAACATTCAAATCGTGTGCCATGGTGGCTACACCTTAAGAGAAACCTGTGGGAGATAGACCAAGATGAAAAGCCAGCCAGACTCTGAATGGAGAGTGGGCGGGCCTTAACACCACTCCTGACTCAACTCACTTCCTGTCTTGGGCATCTCTGGTCATTGCAAGGCAGAGCCAATAAAAGAGGAGGAGGAAGAACATTTGTTTTGAATGTTTCGCTTTCCTGAGTCTCTGTCAACCTCTCCCACTTCCTGTAACCCAGAGGGAAACTGAGGCAGCTGAGATAATTCTAGTGGGATGCTGGGAAATGAGACTGTCATTTCCTAATACCTAGCTGGGACAGGTTACATCCATTATGGCCAGCCTGTCTCTAGGAGTCAAGTTGGAACCCAAAGTTGGATCAAAGAGATGGCTCATGGGTTAACAGCACTGCTGCTCTTTCAGAGGGGCTGGGTTCCACGCCCAGCACCACACACAGGCGTGATCCAGAACACCTGTCACTCCAGCACCAGAGGATCAGACACCCTTTTCTGATCTCTGGGGGCACTAGGCATACACCTAGTGCGCGTACATGCATGTGTGAGCGCAAACCATTCATACACATAAAATAAAAAGTCCAAAAGCCAGAGAAGCAAGGCGCTCCAAGCAGCGAGAAGCTCACAAGCACAGTCAGTCCTTCTGGCTGCTGACCCGGACCAGGGAGGAAAAGATAGAGCGGGAGATGCACGGGGCATCTCTGTCCGTCCTCAGTGTCTTGTTTCGTTCTCACCAGGAACCCAGATATTACTTTCCTTTCCCCAAGGAAGAAAACCTCAACAACAAGAATTCCAAACCCTCACAAAAGACAAGTCGATTCCGGTTGCTTGGTACTTAACACTGACAGGCAAACTGTAAGGGCCTCACCAAGAAGACACAGCTCAAAGCAGCCCACACCGGACAGATCCTCCAGCCGATCCAATTCTTGTTGGTGACAGGAATGTGGGAAGCTAGAGGCAGCTGTGCCCCAGTGAGCACAGGGGAGTAGAGGTGGGAGGGGTGGGGTTCTCAGGGGAGGGAGGGACCCCATACTCACGGGGCTGCGGTGTACCAGCCAATACGCCTTCTCCTGGCAATCCAGCGCATACCTGTCGGCTTTGTTCCTTTCCTTTCCAGTCCTAAAACAAAACAAAGGCTATGCTCAGGGCCAGCAGCGCGCCCCATCTTTAGATCTAAGATGGCCTTCATTCATGATGGCCTGGGCCGCTTTCCCCGCCTGCTCAAAGAATGCACACGACAAACACAGCAAATACCGCCAATGCCACATCACACTCATGCTCCAGGCATACCATACCAACATGCGTGGACTCGTTCCATCCTAGTTAGTTCTCGCAGGGACCTTCCCAACTCCCCAACTTGGTGAGGTCCCTTGTCTTGGTGGGGTCCTTATGGCTTGTCTGTCACTGCTAAGTACAAAAGGTGAAGGAAGAGGCGGAGTTGAAGGCCCTGCCGGGGCTACATCCTCTCTGGGAGTCGAGGGTGTGTTCCACTTCTCTTTCACGGAACTGGGCTGCAATGACTTAGGTGGAGTCACCATGACCAGCTCCAGAATCAGATCTGTCACCAAAGTCACTGTGGAACTAGCAGACATGATCATATGACCCTATCTTTGGCCTCCCTGGCTTAGTAATGGTTTCCCTGCTTTGGCAAACAATATGATCAACATCTGGACAGGCAGGAATCAGTCCACACCAGAGCTGTGCTGGGGCAAGGAGGGTCTCAGGAAATCCTATTTTCTCCTGTTTGTCCTTCTCTGTCCCTCCAGTGAGTCGGTGATAAGTCATAGCTTTTTCTCAGTCCTGCTGGGGACTATAAAAGGTTATCCTGTTTTGTCTAACCATCTCCCCTTTGCCACCGCAGGAGGAAGTGATGCTGGGCCTCCCCCTCCGGAAGGGAAAAAGCACTCATTATCACCGCCAAGGGCACCAGTCCCACTTCCAAGGCTAGCTGTGCTCACATTTATTAACGTCTGTTTTCCCAGGCAACGGGCAACATGAGATGACGCACACACCCTCCTTGAGACAGAGGCGGGCGGATTTATTTCCCCATTAATGTTCTGTGAAGAACATAATAGCATCCAGAGAGCCAGATGGGTGAGCAGTGCCGTTCCGGGAGGGTGTTCTACCAACCTCCTCTGGAAATCAAATAGAAACATTGTTGCCCCCGTCGCTCTCTTAACCTAATGGATTTTCCACCAGCTTAACCAGCAGGATTCCTCGGGAGGATGGACCACAAGCACCCTGAGGTTTGCGTGGTTTCTATGATGCTCGTCAGTCTTGTAAATAGAACTGTCTTTAATGAGCCCAGAGAGCCTTTCTGCGTTTGCGCATGCGCAGTGGCAGCTCTGTGCAGAGACAGGAGAGCCGTGACAGCTGCAATTCCAAGTAGCCACTAAATAAGGAATTCATTTAGTTGCTCATATGACTTTTTTCTCACAGTTCCATTTGTTTAGTCTCCTGTTCATTCATGGATTTATTGATCCCCTACTATGTTCCAGTTACTGGGAGTCAAAACATAGCTCCAGCCTTCGAGAGGCTTTTAGCCTAAGCATGAGTACACGAGTAAAACACAGACTTGCCTGCCGTGCTCACACTGTGAGGAAACATCGTAGAAACAAAAGCAAAAATAAGGACGGCCGGTCTCTGTGTTGATTCTGAAATGTGCCTCCATGCCCTTCCTGAGGATGGAGGGGTCTGTTTCCCCTCCACCTTAGAACCAGGTGGAGTTTTGTGCTGACTTCCACCACTAGAGTGTGGGGCATAGTGTGTGTGATTTATGAGGCTGGGCCACAAGAGAAAGAGAGAGTCACATAGCCACAAGAGGAGGGAAAAAAGGAAGAGGAAGAACACATACACATGTATGTGCACATGTATGTGTGCGTGCGCGCGTGCACATGCACACACATACACACATATACACAATGGGAGGGGCTCAGTGTGACAAAAACTACCCCCACAGGCAGACCCACCCAGTCCGTCTAGTTTTGTGGTAGGATCCTACATCTGAAATCCAGGAGTTGAGTCATGGAGTTCCCTGCCCCACGGTGCCTGAAGTGAGGAGAGGACAGGAGAGGAACCTCTGAAGAGTCTGGGTTCTCAGACTATCTAGGGCTTCTGGAGGAGGCAAGTGGGAACCACTGAGACAGCTCTGAGTGACAGCTCCTGGAAGGGTTCTGTCAGGGTGTGTGGGTGGCTGGGACTGCCCCACTTAGAGCACAGAAGTAGAGGAGGGCATGGGGGGTGGGATGGGGAAAGAGACACAATTCCATCTCCGTGTTCCCATGCCCAGCTTAGGTCTAGAACCCACTAGAAACACAAAAGTGTTGTGCTTAATAGAATGTAATCATTCAAGCCCAACCGAGCAACCCTGACCAAGTAATGCTAGCCTCTCCGAGCCTCCGTTTCCCAACGATCAGGAGGGACAATGGCTAGGACCCTGAGCGTTTCTACCACACCAATTTTAAATAAGATGGCACCTGTGAACACCAAATGAAGCCTTGTAAACAAATGCCAACGGCGTGTTAGAAAGTCCCCTCCACGTTGCTTTGTCTCATGTCAGATGGGAACAGGTTAGTGGCTAAGAGAGCAGTGACAGATCTCTTACCAGTGCCCCCACGGGAGCATGACAGTCAATCTTTATTGTCAACTCAACTGGATTAGAATCACCAAGGAGGCAACACTAGCCGTGACCACGAGGGAGTTTCTAGAGACGTTTGACTGAGGTGGGAAAACCCCTCTTGAGTGTGGGCTGCACCGTCACGTGGACTGGACTGAACAGAAATGTCAAGGCAACCTGAGCACCCACAGTCATCTATCTCTTCTTTCTGAGGGCGCCCGCAGGGGGACCGGCTGCCTCACGCTCCTGCGCCATGATTTCCCTGCCACAATGGACCTTGACCCCAAACTGTGGGCTAAAATAAACACTTCGCTCCTGTGTACTATGGTCTCACTTCGGTTCCTAGACTTGCCATCCTGGGTCCTGAAGTAAGAGAATGCATGTCAGAGCTGCAGACGGCCTACAGTAGATGTGATATGAGTGAGAAATGAACCTGGTAGGGTCTGTGAGCCATTCAGAGGCATGAGGTGCTGCCTAGTCTACACTTCACACTCTGCTCCAGCCACAGAAGATACCCTCCCAGGACGCTCTCCTACCTCCTTAGGTCTACAAGCTTGGAAATCCTCCCTTTCCTCCTCCTCTCCCTTCCCCTCCACCCACCCACCAGCATCCTCATAGCTTAGAGAGCCTATTCCCATAGCTCTACCCTGATGTCCCAGTACTGTGTGCTGGCCTGTTCCCTCACCTGCCTGACCTGTAGGGCTGTGACCTTGGTTCCCTAGCCCTAGCCTGGCGTTCATTGCACAGGTGTTCATTATAGGCTGGTTGTGATCAAAGGAAACAGGGAAACGGGATACCCTATCCTTTGGCAAGCATGAGGACCTGAGTTCTCCAGCACCCCTCTAAAAATAGTTCAATAAACGTTTAAAGCTAGGCTGGTTTCATGTACTTGTAATTCCAGCACTGGAGAGGGAGAGACAGACAGATTCCTGGAGTTCTCTGACCTGCCAGCCTGGACGACTTAGGACTAGAAAGTTTCAAGGCAATGAGAGGTTCAGCTTCAGATAATAAGGGAGCTGGCACCTGAGGGACCAGCAAAGTTATCTTCTAGCCTGAGTACACACAGAGACAAGCACAGGCACACACACAAAAAAATTAAATAAAATAAAAGAAAGGAGCCAGGAAGGAGAGAGGAGGGATGGCCGGGAGAGAGCCCTGGGCCCACTCCCCACTCACCGGTATTGCTCTTTGGCCTGCATGATGACAAAATCCCACTTGTAATTAATCTTCTTGTTCAAGAAATCATAGTTTTCCTGGAGGAGAAAGACAAAAACGAGACAGTCAGTTTCACAGGATAGGCCATGAACAGCAGGCCAGAAGGCATCAAGCCAGCAAAGGGTGCCCATGGCTCCCCCCCGGCCCAGCAACACCCACCACATCCAAACAGCACTCATAAGGGGACAGACGGAATTCTCAAATGCCTTTGCAGCAGGTCTCCTTGGCTTTGTTTAAAATAACTGCATCCCAGATCTGATGGGGAAGAAAGGAGGTGGAGGGTGAGGGTGGGAACTATATTCGACCATGGAGATCAAGAATCTAGAAAACGAGGCAGGGCTGGTGGCACGGGCCTGGGATCCCAGCTGCTCAAGAGGCTGAGACAGGAGGATCCAGCCTGAATAACACAGTGAGACACTGTCTCGAAAGAAAAAGGTTTTTAAAAGAGCTGAGGGTATGGCTCAGAACACTGGCCTACTAGGAAGGGGGCGGGGAGAATAGGGTAAGAAGGGAAGGAGGGGAGGGAAGGGGAGGAAAGAAGGAGGCCTTCAAAGTGTGTATGAAACCATCACAATGTAACACAATATTTTGCACTATTAACATGTGCTTATAAAGAATTTGCAAAGATGAACCCTGGCTTTTGATGATGGATGGATATGGATAGGTGTGGACCAGTTTTAAAGAATTAAAACCCATAAAGATTATTGCCCTCTACCAGATATGTCAGCCTCGTGTCCTGGGTAATTTTTGCTGTCAACTTTACAAAACCTAGAGTCACCTGGGAAGAGGGAGTTTCAGTTGATTAGACTGGCTATGGCACATATCTGTGGAGCATTGTCTTCTGGGACTGTTAGCCGATATGGGATTCCCAGCCTACTTTGGGCAGTACCATGCCTAGGCAGGTGATCGTGAACTATACAGGAAGCTATATAGCTGAGCATAACCAGTGAGAAAGCCAGTAGACAGCATTATTCCTCCATGGTTTCTACTTCAGTTTCTGCCTTGATGTCCCTCAGTAACTGTGATCAGGAAGTATAAGCTTTCTTCCCAGAGTTGTCTTTCATTCGTGACATTTATCACAGCAATAGAATGAAACTAAGATACCTTCTGAAGTTTCCAGCATGTCCTTTGGGAAATCTGATTCACTCAGCCAAAAATATGTCTTTCCTATTATTTTCACACCACAAATTTAAGTTTAAATATGTTATCCCAGGGCTGTGTGCTATTATGTATATTAAGTTATCTCATTTGAATGCAACCAAAGAACAAAGATAGGCACAATATCCCCAGTAGCCACCAAGGCAAGGGCTTAAGTTACAGCAGGAGAGAACTGAAGCTATACATAGAAAAGGATATGTTTCAGTAAGCTATAAACAGATCAATGAACAGGCAGATGGATGGATGATAGATGGATGATAGATGGGTAGATGGATGGATGACAGGTAGATGATAGATGGGTCGATGGATGGATGGATGGATGGATGGATGGATGGATGATGGATAGATGATAGGTAAATGGATGGATAGATGATAGATAGATGATGGATGGATGGATGGATGGATGGATGGATGGATGCAAGGATGCATGGATACATGGGTGGGTGGATGGATGATGGATAAATGGATAGTAGATGAATGGATGGATGATAGGTAGATGATGGATGGATGGATAGATGGATAAAAGGTGGATGATAGATGATAGGTAGATGATAGATGGATGGATGGATGGAAGGATGATGGATAAATAGATGGATGATAGATGAATGGATGGATGGATAGATGGATGATAGGTAGATGATGGATGGATGGATAGCTGGATGGATGAGAGGTGGATGGATAGATGATAGGTAAATGATGAATAGATGAATGGGTGGACGGATGGATGGATGAATGGATGGATGATAGGTAGATGATGGATGGATGGATGGATGAATGGATGGATGGATGATAGATAGATGATAGATAGTTGTATGGTAGATGGATGGATGGATGGATGATGGATGGATGATAGGTAGATGATGGATGGATGGATGGATGGATGGATGGATGGGTAGATGATGGATGGATAGATGATAAGTGGATAGATAGATGGAAGATGGATAGATGATGGGTGGATGGATGATAGGTAGATGATTGATGGATAGATAGATAGATAGATGGATGGTGGATAGATGATAGGTAGCTGATGGATGGATGGATGGATGGATGGATAATAGGTAGATAGATAGATGGAAGATGGATAAATGATGGATAGATGGATGATAAGTAGATAGTGGATGGATGGATGTATAGATGGTGGATGGATGAGGGATTGATGGATAGATGGGTGGATGGAAGGAAGGAAGGATTGATGGATGGATGGATGGATGGATGGATGGATAGATGGATGGATGGTAAGTGAATGATGGATGGATGATAGGTGGATGATGGATGGGTAGATAGATGAATAGATAATGGTAGGTAATGGAAGGATGGAAAATACATAGAAAGACAGATGGGTAGACAAATGGAAGATGTATAGATAGATGTAGTAATGTAGAAAAGAGAAAATATCTAATGACTACATTCTACTCCATTATAAAAAAGTTTGTACCTTTTCATATTCTTCTAAAATCCCCTTCTTCTTGATATTTCGCTTGGCTAGATAGATGGCTGGAAAGGAAAACAATGGCATTTTCCATCACTGTCATATTCCAAATGCCCTTAGGTAGCCAGAAAAGACGCTCAGCGAACTAGGTTCCCTTCCTCTCCCCCCACCCACGCCTCCAGGGATACTTCCAATACAGATGTGAGCTGCCGTAAAGGTCAGGATGACAGCTAGACAAATGTCACCCAAATGCAGCACGAAAATAAGCAGCGTGTTAGGCGAGAGCGAGGCATAGAGGAAGCGGGGTATTACCATAGTCTGTGTCTTCAGCCGGCCACTGCTGAGTGGGCCAGAAATATGGCGTCTACAACAGAAAGCAGGAAAACCATGGTTACCTGCAGAGCTGGGAACCCGTGGATCCCCAGCCCGGGATGAGAAGGATAACCCCACCTTAGACCTCTGCACCATTTCTAAGTTCCTGATCTGCGAGGAGGACATAGGGCCAGCTAGTTAACTTCCCAAGGAAGATCCAGCTCACACGACTACAGAAGGGTCAGGATTAAAGCTCACCTGAAATCGGTAGAGACTGCTGTCAGGCTTGAGGATAAGATTCTTGGGGTCTTGCAAAGGATAGATGTAGCCATACTTGACAATGAAGTTGCCCAGGTTCTGCGCCTCTGGGGGGAAAGAGTTTCCAGATAAAAGTTAAAAATAGAACCAAAGCAAAAATGTGTGGTTCAGCCTGCGACTGCCAAACTCCAAGAAAGACCCATCCTTACGGCATAAGACCTGTGAGGCCGGGGACAGAGTTTCTTTTCTTTCTTTCTTTCTTTCTTTCTTTCTTTCTTTTTTTTTTTTTTTTTTAAAGATTTGTTTGATTTCTTATGTGCATGTACCTGGAGGCATATGTAGTATATGGGTTTGCATGCATGAACATGTACATGTCTGTGAGTCAGAGGTCATGTCAGTGTCTTTATCGCTCTCTCACTGAGCCTAGAGCTCACGGTTTCAGCCAGAGCGGCTGGCTGGTGAGCCCACAAGCTCTCTCCTGTCTCAACTCCCAGTGCTGGCATTACAGACTTGTGCCACCTTTTGTACAACTGCTAGGAGTTTGAACACAGGTGTTCGCATTGGCGTACCAAGCACTTCACCCACTGACCCATCCCCCCAGCCCACGCCTTTGCTTCTGACTCAGGCTGTTTTTATCCAAGAAGGTCTGTCTGGCCAACTCAGATGCACATTTCTTAGTGACTCATGCAAAGCCTCCTTTTGACTTTAGTACTGCGTGCACGGCAACGACACGGGCAAAGGCCTCACCCAGGTTAGAGACCCAAAGGCGCTGGATGATCCACTGCAGAACGTCGCCTCCTGCGAAACAGAGACGGATCTGGTCAACGTCATCACCTCTTAACCCAGCCCAGGACCACCATGACCACCACAAAAGGGCATCTTCACTGTTTGGTGGTGGTCCTGTCCCTGAGCGACCCCTCCCCACTCATTCAAATAATTCAAAACAACTAATACCCACTGCGGCATGAGCCCACCAGATCCGCAGCTCCTCCTGCACCATGCACATAGTCTTTTATTTAGAAGCATGTTCAGTGTTGGTTGGTTTGCTTGCTTGCTTGCTTTTTGCAGAGCCTTACTAAGTTGCCCAGGCTGAGCGTGAAATCACTCTATACGGTCCGTGTAGAACCCATAATTCCGTTTCCATCTCCTAAGTAGCCATGCTCAGTCTTTACCTCAGTCACTGTATTTATCTTTTTAACCATAAAATGGTTTAAGGACCACCACCCATCAAGTAGACAGTAAACAGACTGAGTGTAAACATGAAAAAAAAAATCGATTCCAGGCCAGCTAGGGTTCTGAATGAAGTGTGGACATATGGGCGTGAACCAGAACGGAGGATTGGCGTTAAAGGGCGGCTGAGGGCAGGGGTGGTTCTCTTGTATTTAAGTCTCCAGGTATGACACTCAAGAGCCAGAGAATTCCAAATTCAAACCTTAAGGTTTCCGTGAAGGTACTTTTAACCGAGTGGAGGAGGAAGCCGGTTTTAGTAACATCTTGTAGGTTGACACCAAACTTTGGGACATAGAGTGTAGGCTCCCTCTGTACTTTCACCCTGGGCCTTGCAAATCTTAGGTTCAGGCCGGGGGAACTGCACGGAGCTAAGACGGCATAAAACAAAAGGCAGGGATGGATCGAGAGAGACGGCACACTCAGTACCCCATCCCTGAACATCTATGTTTATCTCACGGTGGAGGCAATATAAGTCCAGAGAAGTCCGAGGCTACTGTAGAACCTGCGGGGTTCTGAGCTTATTTCCCGACCCTGAGCCTCTGGCCTCACAACCAGATGCAGTGGCATCTCCGAAGAAAGACAAGATGTCCCAAACTGAACTCCCCAGCTCAGACAGCACCCGTCAACGGCACGGCCACATTCCCTACATCTTCAGCCTGATTCCCAAAGGCAGAATCTGTTTCCTGCCTGCCTGGGAACTGAACTCTAAAGCATTTCAGAGTAGGTCACAGCTTGAGATCCTATCATGATAACTAAATGAGACTTTCCTCTTTGGAGGTAGACAAAAGATATTTCTTTTATAGCCCTCCAAAGAGATCAATTATGATCTCCTTACATTCCCCGATCTCCTACAACCACAACGGATACAGTTGTGGTTGAGCATGATCCACCTGTGCCCACACACCGCACCTCTCCCTTATGTATTCTGTAGGCTGAGAGGGACGGCCCAGCCACTGTCTCCGTCGGGACCCCCACGCCACGCTGCTGCCTCCGAATGTCCTCACCTCCTGTGCCTCTCAGCTTTGACTCACCCTAAGTCGGTTGCTCCAAAGCAAGATTCTCCATCTAAAATTCTGCTTAAAATCCTAGGCCCGTGCGTGGCAACCAGCATTCCACACCACTCCTCTCTTTAAAGGCATGCGGCTTGCAAGACCGCCTCAGGCAGACATCAGACTGATTGGGCCTCTCCACTGAGGAGCCCAGGGCTTTCTCATCCACTTAACTGCTTCCTGAAATAGACCAAATGAATGTACGGTGCCGCCAGCATCTGCACCGAGGGGACTGTGCTGGCTGTGCAGGCGCCAAAGCCGACTGTTCCCGGAAGCCCTGGCTCCTGCCTTCGAAGAAGCCTTCCGCACATTTGTTATCATGGCTCTGCCTTGGCAGGAGGCGGGGTTCCCTCCTTCACGGTCTGTTTCTACGGAAGGTGGAACTCAAGTGAAGACAGGGCAGATGGGCAATCTCACCCAAATCCAGAAATCACATATAACCCATGTGCAAGGGAGAAAAAGTGCACACACACACACACACACACACACACACACACATACACACACACACTGACCCGGGACAAGATGGAGTCTAAGTCTCCCAGCCAGACTCAAATTCAAGGTCTCTCCTGAACAGCTTCAGGGCCGTGAGGACTAGCTCTCAACCTCTTTATTGTTTCAATCCTGGAGATTAAACCCAGGACCTCACACGTGCTAGGCAAGAGCTGTACCACCAAGCCACAGCTCCAGCTTGGACGTGTTTATGTATCTATAGCCCCATCTGTAAAACAGGGGCTGTCATGCCTACCCCTGAGCTTATCCTGGGTGTTGGCAGACACAAGGGAGGGAACTGCCAGCTCTCATAAGCTGTGACACATCTGCCACACAATGGGCCCTTGAGCAGCAAGCATGGTCTCTCTTGTCCCTGCTACCTTCCTCTCAGAGCGGGTTTTTCTGTTGTCACTTTATAGTGAGAAAATGAGGTCAGGGCTGGGGAAGGGGTGCTTGGGGGATTAAACCCCAGGTGTTCCACTCATGTCTAGGGCTCTCTGCACAGCTAACTCAAAACTGACTTGGATATTCAAAGAACAAATCTTTTTATTAGCATCCTTATGCGCACGGTCACTCTAACCCCTGGGGTTACCAACAAGCAACATAAGGACCTCCCACTGAAGGGTCCTCAAGGTTCAGAGTTAACAAATTCAGAGCAGAAATGACAGAAAGGCCTTCAGGACAGCTGCCTCTTAAACACTGGGAAAAACCTACCCAGAGGTCCCCACTGTCCGGATGCCCAGGGCCACTCTGAGTCCCAGTCTCCCATATGTCCCTGAGCTGTTCTGAAGCACTCCAATTAATTCCTATTTCTCCCTCAACAGGCCAGAGTGTGTCCTCCATTAATCGTGCTGGGAGGAACCCTTGACGGGCATTACCCTGTCTGTCTTCTCCTCCTCACTGTAAGGCATGAACAGTGATCCCTGTCTGAGAGAAATGTCACAGGAGTGAATGAACTTGTGCTGTTCAGGGGCCGGGCATGCAACCGATGGCGGACGGGTGGTAAAAGCCTGAACTATCCCTTCCCATGTCCGTTAGCGCCTGGAAGAAAGTCAGGATAGGGATGACCACCGTGATAGGTATGACCACCATGGCGATTTTATTTTAAACAGAAGCACATTCCAAGCCATCAGAAGGATGATGGGGGAACAGCCCGTCTCTGCGATGTAAGGCACCTTGTGTGAACAAATACGTGCCCAGTCCAAGTGCTGGGGACCGCTCAGTTGGTAAAGTGCTCTGCACACAAGCTTGAGGACCTGGGGCTTTTGTTTGTTTGATTGATCGATTTGTTTTTAAAGCTAAGTGTGGTGGCAGGCGCGGTGGAGAGACAGATGGGGAAGCCCAAAGGAAGTGAGGGTCCCTGTCTCAAAAAAAAAAAAAAGTACATAATGTTTGGGGAACAACAACCAAGCTTGATCCTTTGCAAACATGTGCAGGGTGGGGGTGGGGGAAAGAGAGAGAAATTCGGTGAGGTCATGGGTAGGCCAAGAGCACAGGCTCACAGATCCCTGGATCCAAGAAGCCGTCTGCTTCTGCAGGCCACATGCCTCGCCGTGACACAAAGCCTGGGTAACTGAGAAAGCCAAGTGCAACCTTATGCTCACACCCAATACCCCCCCACACACACATATACACACACACTAATGTCCCCAAGCGGTACTCTGAAGTACCCTTAAACCCTCACACAAGGAGGGACTAGGGGTTCTGCCCCATCAGGATAGCTCAGGAGGGTCTGGGTGTGGATTAGAGGAAGGGTGAAGAAAAAGACAGAAGCCCCATCCCCCAGCCACGCGGCAGTAAATATCTTAGTTTTGTAGATTTCATGCTGTCTGAGTGCAGCCATGTATTTCAGCCCTGTAGCTGGAATGACACAACAGCCATAGATTAAATGTAACAGAAATAAAACTTCACTCACAAACCCAGGCAGGCTGCAGGCCGTTGGGCCGTGTCTTGGTTAGGTTTCTATTGCTGCGATAAATCTGATGGAGGCATTTTCTCAGTTGACTTTCCTCTTTCTAGATAACTCTAGCTTGAGTCAAATTGACAATAACAAACAAAACAATAATGATGATGATGATGATGATAATGATAATGATGATGATAATAATAATAATAATAATAATAATAATAATAATAAAGCAACCAGGACATCCTGTGTGCTCAAGTTTGCCAGTCCCCCTGGGAGGTTTGTTTCAAGTCACAATCAAGTCACCTGTCATGGCGTGAGGGACACTGGTGACCAGGACTCTCTGGTTCTGCATTCTGACCCCCGTCTCTGGGTTCTGCATGTCCTTCACGAGCGCTTCGATCTACAAAACAGAACAGGAAGAACCTGCTGAATCGAACTGTTCCAGAAGCTTTTCATAATACGAGCAAGATCCAAACATGCAAGGGGGACCCAGAGGCTTCCAACCTGGTGCAGGAGCCAGACACTAAGCAGCTATGGTACAACCAGACCCACATCACACGTGTGCTCTGTAGATAGATGCCTCCCTGCCTGGGAGGCCCCAGAGAGATGGATTCTGACCTGGGGAATGTGCAGAGGCTTGAGAGCAGACTGCCCTCAACAAGAAAGACGTTGATGGACAGAAAATGGGAGAACACCACGAGCAGAGGCGGTAGGAGGCAGTGCCCGTGACTTTGAGGAGTGAAAGAGACGAAGTGTTATTGAAGTGGGAGTGGCAGGTGGAGACTGGGTCATAGTGGTCCTCACAGGCTGCTCCTGAGTTAGATTTTGGAACAGCTGCGGTTACTGGAGAGCAAGGTGTCCATCACAAAGACAAGGAGGCGGAAAGAGGTTTTCCTAGGTAGAAAGGGGTGAGGTCGCCCCTGATCCATTCAGAGTTGCTGCAACCGCCCAGGAAAGAAATCATGGGGCTTCCTCCCCTGCAACCACGCCCTGAAGCTGTACCAGCATAAAAGCTGATGAGCTTCTGAATCAACTAGAATGGTTCCTGTAGTGAGAATTCTGGAATTTTGATTTCTTTAAGACAGTAAGAGACAGAGACAGGGAGACAGAGAGACAGAGAGACAGAGAGACAGAGAAAGAGACAGAGACAGAGATCACAATATTATTAAAACCCCAGGTGTAAGGATGCATGGCTGCTTTGCACTGTCTGATGTATCTGACTATGATTTGCCTCCTAGTCCAGCAGAGACAAAGTTTTGCCAGTTGTAGTTAGTTTCTGCAACTATGTATCATTTGGAAGTCTGGGAATCTTTCAGGCAGTATATAAATATTAGGGCCTGGAGAGGCGGGGTTGGTGAGTGCTAGTCACTGGGAGTTTGGTTTGGTTGTGGTTTGTTAGTAATCATGCTCAAAGAAGAAACAAGAAGAAAGAAATTAAGACTCAGGGACTGACTCACTCTCTCTCTCTCTCTCTCTCTCTCTCTCTCTCTCTCTCTCTCTCTCTCTCTCTCTCCTTCCTCTATCCTTTTTTCCTATCTAGTGATAGAGGGTGATAAAAGATGGGAAAAAGAAGAACCCACAAAGTAGCAAAGACCAGCTACAAGTTCCTAGGATCCTTTTCTCATCTTCTCCTCTAATACTCTGGGAGGTCTACCCTGACCACCCTACTCAGAGCTGCAACCTCAGATTCCTCAGCTCTCCCGACCCCTGGCTGCTTTTCTATAGCATCCGACTTCTAACACACAGAGCAAGTTACTTCAGTCTGTGGTTTATTGGGTGTCTCCCCTTTGCACTTAGAAACTCAGCTCTTGAGGCCGGTCTTTCTGTCAATGCTTCCTGCTGCATTCCAAATTCCTGAAGGAGTGTCTTACGTAGGGACGGTGCTAAACAAGCATGAGACACATCCATTAATAAGCAAACAAAGGCCGCGTGAGGAAGATGGAAAGGAGACAGGGCTCTGGACACTCTGACAGAGTGAAATCTCACCACCTTTGCAGTGACTGGACAGTTGAGTGAGAGTGGCTGGTTTAGGGTAAGGATGCCAAGGTTTGGGTCCTACCTGACCAGAGCAGTTAATCACCAGAAAAAGAAAAATCCCAAAGGATGGCGGGAGTATGGCTCTGTGTAAGGGCATTGCCTAGTATGGCGGAGGTCTTGGGTTTAACCCTAGTGCACAGATGGGGAGGAGAGAGAAGAAGAGAAGAGAAGAGGAGAGAAGAGAAGAGAAGAGAAGAGAAGAGAAGAGAAGAGAAAAGAAGCCCGGAGGAAAGATGGAGGGAAGGTGGGGGGAGATAAGAGAAATGTATCGCTTCTGCCTTAGCATGATGACACAGGGCTGCTGAGAGACTCACACTATGTGGAGATGACTGCCCATTGAGTACCAAAAAACCAAGAGTCAGGAGACAAACGGTAATGAGTAGACAGGAGAGCGTGGAAGCCAAAGAAAAATGATAAACGGTCCAAGGAAGCTAGAAGCATGGGAAGAGACGGCGTCCCAGCGAGAGTACCTTAGCCTCACTTTTGTTAAAAAAGACTCTTTTATCTTCTGCTGGGCGTGGGAGTACATGTCAGGAATGTCTGCATTCTGGAATTAAGAGGCTGGAGGATCATTTCAAGTTCCAGGCCAGCCACGGTTGCATGGTGAGAGACCCCGAACCAGTAAAACTTAAATAGGGGGCCAGAAAAACGGTTTAGCAAGTAAAGACACTTGAGCCTGGCTTTGAGCCTCAGACCCCCTCAAAAAGGTGGGTGGAGAGAACCAGCTCTACAAAGTCGTCCTTTGATTTCCACGTATGCACTGTAGCGCACAAACCAAACACCCCAACCAACACACAGACCCACAAGTGTGTACACCTTTAAAAGTCAATATAATAATATTTCCCACAGAATTTGGTGACACGTGACAATAACCCTAGCACTTGGAAGAGGAAGGCAGTAAGGTTGCTACAAGTTTGAGACCAGCCTGCTCGACATAATGAGCTCCAGGCCAGCCAGGGTTACATAGTAGGACTTTGCCTCAAAAAACAAAACAAGCCAGGCGTGGTGACACACACCTGTAATCCCAGCACTTGGGAGGCAGAGGCAGGTGAATTTCTGAGTTCGAGGCCAGCCTGGTCTACAGAGTGAGTTCCAGGACAGCCAGGACCACACAGAGAAACCCTGTCTCCAAAAAAAAACCAAAAAAAAAAAAAAAACAACAACAACAACAAAACAAAAAACAAAAAAAAAACAAAAAAAACCAAAATATGACAACAAAAGCAACAAAGTAATATTTCCACTGTGGGGGGGGACTAAATAGAAATAAAATCAAGTGAGATAGTTTTAAGCAGAATAGATGTTTTATATGTGCAAAAGAAATGATCTGGATGTTTCTATTGCTATTTGGTATTTATGGTTGATACTAAGTCTCATGTACAGGGATTCTAAGTCTCAGGTGTCACCTTCTCAGGAAGTTCCCATTAATAGGGAGACTACCACAGTCTCTCTCTAGGCCATCAACGATTCCAGTGGACATCATTGTTTAGCAAGCAGGTATATCCCTGGGGAATGCTGGGAAACCAAAGAACAATAGTAATCCATAAGTCTAAGATTGCACTAGACAATCATCTCTATCCTCTGAGAAGATATTGCAAGATCCCAGCAGATGTTAAAGCCACAGACTACATCCAGGATATGTTCATTTATCCTAAACATACATTGCAATGATAAACTTTAATTTATACAGAATGCACAGGAAGTATTCTGGCTTGCATCTGGTTTGGCCTATATAGAAGTGGGGCTTTGAGAAAGCAATTGGGTCATGAGGATTCTGACCAACGGGTTAATTCATCTATGGGTTCATACTCTGAGAGACTATTGAGGGTGGTGGAAACTTTGGGGGCGGGTGGGGAGGAGTTGGAGAGGGTAGAGTCCTTGGAGATATGTCCCTGCAAGCTACATCCTGCCTTATCTGCCCCTCCCTCTCCCCCACTCTCTCTTTCCCACTTCCCGTTTATCATGTTTGGACCGAGGTTGATCCCAAGTTAGCAGTGGAGAGAATCGAAGCTGCTGATAAGGAGAAAATGTTGTAACAAGTCCAAGAGATCATGTGAACGCAAGCCCTTTAGAGATCTAGGGAGGCAGCGCTCCCAGAGTGAATCTTACAAGGCACACAGGAGGTGGGCAAGAGGAAGATCAGATGGAAGATACAGTGTCTCTAAGCTAAAGGGCAGCTAGACCAAAGGCTCGGGACCTGAACCAACAAATGAGAACAAAGAACCCCTCTGTCTTTCCCTGGTCCACAGCTCTATCCTGAAGTCTGTGAGCTGTACACACTTGGATATACCCTCAGAACTAGCCTACACCCATTCTCAGTAACTCCCAAGGCAAGCAGCTTCCCAATTACCAGTTATGATAGTACCTGATACTATCATAACGCCTCTGGCTCTGGGCAGCTGCTCTGATAGACAAGTCCTTTTGCATCTTGAAGGTGCTTGTGGTCAGAATCAAAATGAACCCCAGATTCTCATCCCCCCTCCTGGGATCCCTTTCCCTCTTAACTGAAGAACTTGGGGGCAGTCCATTTGAGCTCACAGGGTCTCTTTCCCCTTTTCCAAAATGGCAACATGTGTCTCACTAACTTATATGGATGGATAATAGCTTGATATCTAATTAAGCGACAGTTAGAATGCTTTACAGGGGAGCTGGAGAGATGGCTCAGCGGTTAAGAGCACTGACTGCTCTTCCAAAGGTCCTGAGTCCAAATCCCAGCAACCACATGGTGGCTCACAACCATCCCTAACAAGATTTGATGTTCTCTTCCAGGGTGTCTAAAGACAGCTACAGTGTACTCACACATAATAAATAAATAAATCTTTAAAAAAGAATGCTTTACAGGGAGAGGTGTGTCTGTGTGTGTGTGTGTGTGTGTGTGTGTGTGTGTGTGTGTATACATATACTACATATATAAAGACATATAAACTGAATATCCCCTATCCAAAATGCATGATACCAGAAGTATTTTGGATTTTAGATCTGGGGATATTCACGTATATATAGTATCTCTCAGAGATGGAAACCTGTTATGTCTAAACATGAAATTAATTTTTGTTGTATCTACTTTTGACATGTTGGCCAAAAGAAAAATTTTATGTAGTATTCTAATTTTTTTCACATGAAATAGAGGGTTTGTTTTGTTTGTTTGTTTGTTTGTGTTTTTTGGTTGGTTGGTTTAGGTTTTTTTTTTTGTTTTTGTTGTTGGGTTTTGTGTGTATGTGTGTGTGTGTGCATGTATGTTTGTGTGTGTGTGTGTGTGTGTGTACCTTTTTGATTGTGGCATCAGGTTGATACTCAAGTGCTTGGTTGCAGGTGTTTTCATGAGGGATCCTGGGAGTATAAGCTGCCCTGCTTGCATCCCTTTACAGAAGTTGCATGCATGCAATTAATGCCTCTGTGGAATTCAGCAACTGGTCTGTTTAGACATCTGTGGGTGAAAACCCAACCCCATCACTGAAACAAATTCACGTACTTACTGAGCACTGGGAGGATACAAAACAGTGAAAGATACACCCCTAATCCTCAAAGATACACTCCCAGTCCTCAGACATATACCACAGTCCTCAGAGATAAACCCCCAGTCCTCTGACATATACTCCTAGTCCTCAGACACATACCCCAGTCCTCACATACCCCAGTCCTCACATACCCCAGTCCTCAGACACATACCCCAGTCCTCAGACACATACCCCAGTCCTCAGAGAGTGGTATGGAAATTAGTTACCTAACATAAAAACAAGGAATCTGGATGCCAGGAGAGTTCAGTTCAAAATTCTGCTCCAATCTAGAATTGAGAAACCTTAAATTGTGAAATTTGGGGGCAGGTGGCTTACTCAGAGGAAGAGCACACACGTAGCACGCATGGAGCCCTTAGTTTGACAGCCAGAGTCCGAACAAAGAAACATAGAGCTGAAGCTGAACATTGTATTTATTCATTCGAATCCCCATAAACTGGAGCTTGCAGCCTTCGTCGTCATGGGGATGTTGGGAAGATTAAACATGAGATTAGGCATTGAAGCATTAAGATAGACCGTAGTACTTATGAGACCCAAATTACACACTGAGTTATAAATAAGGACAATGCTTGTAGTATTAAAAGCCAGAAGGGGAAAGTAACTAAAATAACCCCCAAAACTCTGTTAGGAGGGTGGGTAGAATTGCCCCTAGTTGTGAGAGTCGGACTGTACTCCCTCAGGGGGTGATGTGGAAGACTGCTGAGCCTCTCTCTCTACACGGGGCTGTAGGGAGGCTGACACGTGCACTCTCGTGTATGCAACAGTAGACAGTATAGAGACATTGCTCAAAGAAGCTAAAACTCAACGCTAAGGACGCCCCGTGTGATCCAGCCATCCGACCCACAGACATTCATATAAAGAAGCTGAAATTGGGATCTTGAGAAGAATCTGCATCTACGAGTTAACTACATCATTATTTAGAATGGCCAAGATTCGGAAAGAATGTGCGGTGTAGCCATAAACAAGTAAAGAGATAAGTAATATGTCACACACACACACACACACACACACACACACAAGCACACAAGCACATGCACACATGCATGCATGCACCCACACAAATGTATATATGCCAGAAGACAAGTCTGCAATATTCAAAGACACGGATGAGCGGTGTGGACGTAATTCACTTTGATAGAGGAATACTTCAGACACAGAAGTAGACAGAGTGTTCACAGAAAGCGCTGTTTAAAGGCAAAGTCAGCTTAAAGAATGCTGGTTAACGGGGTGGGGTGGGGGGTGGGGGAGTGGAGTCTAGGAGGAGAAAGGGGGATTTACTAATTGAGAGGTATAAAATTTCAGCTAAGAGGAGTAAATCTTAGAAACATGCTTACAATATTGGGGATTTGGGGGGGCGTTGTCTTTGTTTTTTTGTTTTTCAGTTGATAATGTTGGGCTGTGCACTTAAAACTCTAAGTTAGATCTCAGGTTAAGTCTTACCACAATGAAATAAAATTAAAATTAAAAGAGAGCGGCTAATCCAGCTGCGGTGGAGGTTAAAGATCATTCGGGGAAGCCCCGAACTGAAGGTTCTACCTGCTGCTTCCCTCCCGCTCACCCACCTTGCCTTGAAGCTGGAGGGCTCCCACCTTCTCAGGAGTGTGGGCGCTGTCCTCATTCAGCCCTGAGAGGTACTGGGTAGTATTCATCTTTGTTGCAAAATTAGCATTTGCAGCTAAGCCACCATCTCGGGATCCAGGCTCCCACACAGAGGCCAAAGGTCAGCCTGAAGCTGGGACCCAGCAGCTCCAGGAACTCCTCATTCACTACTTGTGTCTGTCTGTCTGTCTTTCCCAGGTCCCAGTTCCATCAGGAACGGAAATTGCATTTCAGGGTCTGAGCAGGTGGCTCGGCCCATAGAGTGCTAACCACAAAACCAAGAGGAGAACCTAAGGGCAATGCCCAGTACCACCACACGTAAAACTCCAGGTATAATCCATGGACTCCCAGAGCTGGAGAGGACGATCCCTGGCCTATTCTAACTGGTGAACCCCAAGTCCTAGTGCAAGGTTCTGTCTCAAACACAAGGTGAGTGGTTTCTGAGGACTAACACCCAAGCTTAAATTCTGGTCTCCATACACATATGCATAGACACAAACACATTTGCAAGTACACACACACATACACACACACACACACACACACACACACACACACCTACAGCTTCAGAGTTTTTGGCCTTCTGTGAGATAAGAGCTTAAAAATGTCTCAGGTCAGAGGTCACCCATGGGGTTAAGTAGCAGACACGGAATCAGAGAGCCCGGTAGAGATTGGAGCTGGAGCTGGGTGACAGGAGCTGGAGCTGGAGCTGGCCAAGGGACCAAAGACAGCATATGGATAGTAAGGAGTGATTATCTGGGAGGGGAGCATCACAGCCGGCCCAATGCTAACTTTCCAAGAGTTCTTAGCTGTGTCTCAGAGAATAAAGAAGTACCTGACTTCCTGAAGTTAAAGCCAAGACTCCTTTTTCTCATGTTAGCTGCCAAACTGAAAGGATAAATTCACTTAAAATGTGTTTGTGTGTGTGTGTCTGTGTATATATGTGT
This sequence comes from Apodemus agrarius, assembly GCA_964023405.1. NCBI lineage: Eukaryota > Metazoa > Chordata > Mammalia > Rodentia > Muridae > Apodemus > Apodemus agrarius. The sequence goes on from OZ030015.1 coordinate 96,171,471, forward strand.
GTATATGTATACATGTGTATATATGTGTGTATATGTATACATGTGTATATATGTGTGTATATGTATACATGTGTATATATGTGTGTATGTATACATGTGTATATATGTGTGTGTATACATGTGTACATGTGTGTATATATGTATACATGTGTATAAATGTGTGTATGCATGTGTGTATGCATGTATGCATGTGTGTGTGTGTTGTTTATGTATGTATGTGTGTATATGTGTACATGTGTATAAATGTGTATATGCATGTGTGCATGTATGTGTATGTGTGCATGTGTGTGTCAGTGTATATGTAGACATGTGTATAAATGTGTGTATGCATGTGTGCATGTGTGTGATGTGTGTCTGTGTATGTATGTGTGTATATGTATACATGTGTATAAATGTGTATATGCATGTGTGCATGTGTGTGTGTGTGTGTGTGTGTGTGCGCGCGCACGCGCGCGCGCGCGCGCGCGCACGCGCGTGCACCTGTGGAGGCTAGAGGACAACCTTTCTCCGGTCACTCAGGCCACTGCCTTGTTTCTGAGGGTCCCTCATTCTGCAAGAAGGTTGAGTAGTGTCTGGGGTTCCACCTGTCTGTGCCTCCCCCGCACCGGGCTTACAAATGGGCGCCACCACACATGGACTTTTTTACTGAGTTATCTTCTCCATCCTCAAAATTGTTTTGTTGGATGAAATAATGTTTCATGCACATGGGGGCCCATATATTGGAGAAGAGACGAGATCCCACCTTAAAAGTTAGAAGCCCTGAGTTTCCCCAAGAGAAAGTCATCAGATTTGATTCCTTGTCTTTGCAATTTAAAAAAAAAAAACTGGTTATTAAGAATTTGAAAATAACCTTCAGAGGAGGAATAATGAGAGTTATTTTAAAAATTACAATGAGGGAGTCAGATTTCTTTCTCACAGGTGTGTCAGCCTTCACAAAAAGGAGAAGCCTGTGGGAGGGGGGGTTCATCACACTCAGCTCAGGGAACATTGTGAGGGAGTCAGCACACTGGGATTCCGACCAATTTTTCTCAGGCTTTCCCCCCCATAAATCCCTCTGAGGGGGTCTCCCCAGTCTCTTAAAACTGATGGGATTCTAAGCTCATGGTGCCATCTCTGAGAGACTCTTATAGTTTCAAAAGTGTTCCGCAAATGCATATACCAGGCTCGGCATCTCTGAAGAGAGGTGTTTGGAGAAGCAGAGGGGGTCTTTAAAAGGGCAAAGAGCAGGAAGAGTCAAGCGTGTGGGGAAACGCACACACGCAATCCTACCCACTGCCTGACAGGCAGAGGCCAGAGACTCAAACCGTCAACACTAGCCTGAATCACACAGCAAGAACCTCAGCTTAAAAAGCCAAGGGCTGATTCTGGCAAGAAGGCTCTGTGAGGAAAGGAGCTTGCAACCCAGCCTGCCTGCCGACCCAGGCTTAATCTCTGGGAGCCACATGGTGGGAGGAAAGAACTGACTCCCAAAAGTTGTCCTTCAACTTCTACACGTGTGTGGTGGGGTAAGTCCACATCCACAAATAAACTAAAATATGTGAGATTTTAAAAAACGAGCATTTTTAATGGGAAGAACAAGCCAAGAGCCAGTGGTAGAGCAGGACCTAGGGACACACACACACACACACACACACACACACACACACACATTAGACCCCAGTTGAGATGATAATGTGAGGACAGAGAACAGCTATCTACAAACCAATCTTCCAAGGCTTCTCAGGAACCCTTCCCTGCCAAGGGCTGAACTCTGATTTCCATCTCCAGGGCTATGAGAAAGTGTGTTTCTTGTTATTTAAACCACTCAGCCTTCCTGGGATTTGTGCTGTAAACTCTCACACTACCCATCATCCCTTGGGAAAGGAGAGCTGCAACCATCCCCACTCTGCTTTCAAGACCGAGCTTTCAGCTCCTCTCAAGATAAAGAATCAGCCGGGTTCCCAGGCAACACACACAAAGAAACCACCATAAAACCAGGCCCCTGCTGGGCCCCTGGATGACCCCGTGTTGGCCTCCTAGATGCACTGTTCCCGGCTGAAACTTGACTCCAGGTGAGCTAGGGACCCACTGCCTCATAAAGGGATCAGAAGAGATGGCTTTGATGGCTCCCACATCTCACCTACCACACCCACGCTGCTCCGCAAATTAAGGAGCTGTCACTCATAGTGGAAGATCTCAGGGGCTGGAATTTTCCTGAACACTGGAGAAGGCTCCCGGGGGGACAATCATAATTAGTGCTTTCCTATATTGAGATGGGGCAAGTGACCCAAAACCACAGGGTTGTTTTTCTAACTGAGGCGCTTGTGACCTCGCAAATAAGCCATGGTCAGCTCAACTCAATGGATTAAAGGCATACCAGCTCTCTGTGCTGGTGGAAAGTGCACCACTACATGGTGGTCTTGCCCCCAAATCTGCTCTCTCCACCCTATTTTTGCTCAGCAAGGCATAGCAGGCATCCCCAGCTAAGGACTGTGGCTAAACTCTGCTTTTGAGTCTTGCACATCCTTGGCCACTAACTCCTATCCCATTGGGAAGTCCTCTGACCTGCTCTGCACTACGGTCTCTACCTCAGTTGGTCCACAGAGTTCAGTGTGTTCTCCAGCTCATCCTCCTAAGTGATGAGTTTAGCATCCACTCGCCATGACCACACCTTCCCTTAAATTAAGGAAGAGTGCCCTGTGGTCATTTTGAGTGTGGAGTACCTGTTGGGGATCTGCCCGGTGCGAGGTAGATTATTAATTAGTATTCCATTGCTGGTAAAACTCCCCGACGGGTACCTATAATATATCCCATTGCTGCCCAGTGTCTCCAGAGGCTATTGTTTTAAATGTATATTCAAACCACCTAACGAGCCCTTCTAGAAAGACTAATGCTTGGGCAGAATGTAGTTTGGGTAGTAGGGCGCCCGCCTGCCATGCCTGAAGCCCTGGGATTCTTAGGCCAGCCTGGGATACATCAGCCCCTGGCTTGGTATCAGCGATTTCCAAAATGCAGCCAGCATCAAGAAGCTCACACGGTCTCATCAGAAACCACCCCTGTAGCATGTAAACTAACCCACGGCATTCATCCCCGGTCCTAAAAACATCAAACGGCATCTCATCAAATGCAGAAAGCATCAGATCCTCACCGCATCATGGGAGCCTCTTCAGCCTCAGCCTTTCTTACCTCTGGCCTTCCCATCCACCCACCTCAACACCCTCTCTGCCTGCTGATCTGGACTCACGGGGTCTTCCATACTGGCAGGCTATCCTACATGTATGCATTCTATGTCAGGCCTAAGATGATGCTCATCTTCCCTCCTCCTGGAAAAACATCAATAGTTTTCTATAACTCAGTGACAAGCCTCTTTGTGAAACCTTAGTCCCTCAATCCCGAGCACAGAATACTTCTCCCGCACTGGGTGCATCCTCCAACAGTGCCTGCCACAACCAGGTACCATCACGGTTTACCCAGTGTGCCTTTCCCAGTGGACTCCAAGCTCCTTGGCGCACCTGGCGCCCGGCACCCAGTGCTGTACTTTGTATGGGAGAGCGATCGCTCCCTCTGCAGCAAGTCTCCTTACACCGCTGTTTCTCGGTTGCTGTCTAAGCAGAAGGGAGGTACCATATGCCACATAGAAAAGTCAAGTCACCTAACAGAGGGCCCATTCCTATGGCCTCAAGAAACTCCCCAGGGCACTGATAAGCTACACTGGCCAGGATAGTGACCATGTTACCATTGAGATGTGTGGACCAGCACCAGGCAGAGTAAGGGTCTATGGGGCCAGAGGCTCTTCAGTTGGCCATGGGTCACCAGCTAATCCCAAGCAGAGCCCTGGCAGAGGGGCCTCCACCTTTCTGTCACACTTGTCTTCTTGAGCCGAGATCTCACAGTCACTAGGTAGCTGTAACGGACAGTTTTTATTATGTCAGCTTGACACAAGATAGGGTCATTTTGGAAGAAGGAATCTTAATAAAGAAAATGCCTCCATAGGGTGAGCCTGTGGACCAGCTTGTAGGGTATTTTCTTGGTTGAGGATTAATACGGGAAGGCCCAGCTTACAGTAGGCAGTGCCACCACTGAGCTAGTGGTCCTGGATGCTATCAGACATCAGGCCGAGCAAGCACTGGGGGGCAATTCAGTCAGCAGTGTTCCTCTGTGGCCTCTGCTTCACTCCCTGCCTTCAGGTTTTGGCCCTGACCTCCCTGAATGATAAACTGCTTCCTGGAAGTATAAGATAAAACAAGCCCTTTCCTCCCCAAGTTGCTTTGGGTCATGGTATTTATCCCAACAACAGTAACCCCCAACTAAGACAGCAGACAGGGATGGCCTTGTTCTTCGGATCCTCCTGCCTCCACCTTCCAAGCACTGGGATTACAAATAGGCACACCACGGGCAGTGGTGGCGCACACCTGTAATCCCAGCACTCTGGGAGGCAGAGGCAAGCAGATTTCTGAGTTCGAGGCCAGCCTGGTCTACAGAGTGAGTTCCAGGACAGCCAGGGCTATACAGAGAAACCCTGTCTCGGAAAAACCAAATCCAAAAAAAAAATAAAAAATAAAAAACAAACAAACAAACAAATATGCACACCATATCTAGTGCATGGACTGAGGAGTGAATCATGGCCTCCCTATACATGCCCAGGTATCAATATCTTGAACAAGCTCTGAAATTCCAGACGATCAGCAACTTGGCATAGGGGAATTCTCTCCAGGCACTGCACTGAGCTTGAGGAGGAAGCCTGTGACACACAGGAGATAAGGTCCTGCTGAGCAGCATGGGTCTCCCACCTTTGGGAAGAGCCTCCATTTCCAGGGTGTCAGTCATGGGGCAGGTACAGGAGACCCTCAAATTGACTCGCTGGACTCGGGGGGGGGGGGAAACGAACATAGCGTATTACCAGTCTGGCTCACCACAGTGGTCATCTTAGTTTACAACTGGCCACATCACTCATCTGTTCCAAACTTTGCAATGATTCCCTAGAGTGCGTGGGGGATCAAACTGCCTTCACGGCATTCTGAGGGCTCATTATTGCCCCCCACACCCCCTCTACTTTTCTGCCTGTTTCCTTGTGCTTTAAAACATGTCTTCCAAGGGTCAACAGACCCTCTAACTCGCCAGATTCCCTGAGTCTTTGCACTTCTGTACCTTGGCTTACGTTGTCCCCTCTACCTGCAATCTCTGTCTCTGTCCCTCTGTCCCTCCCTCCTCCTCCTCCTCCTCCTCCTCCTCCTCCTCTCTTCCTACTCCTCTGTGTCTCTGTCTCTATCTCTGTGTGTTTCTCTCTCTGTCTCTCCCTCTCTTCTTCCTCCTCCTCCTCTCTCTCTCTCTCTCTCTCTCTCTCTCTCTCTCTCTCTCTCTCTCTCCCTAGACTCTCCCACTCATCCTTCAGTTCTCAGACCCATGCCCCCCAAGCACACAGGCCTTCTCACAACCCCCTCACCTATCCCATACCATAAGAAAACCCTGATCATGGTATCACGATCGCACACAGACAAGGCCATGCCTGTATTGTTCCCAGGTTCCACCTATGCTTATGTGACTGGTGAGTCACTTAACCTCTCTCAGCCTCAGTATCCTTCTCTCTGTAAAGGACAATAGCAACTGTCTGACAAGACAAGATAATGCGTGCAGAGCCCTGGCCACCTTGGACACTGAAGGAGTGGGGGATGGTACCTGCACCTGGGTCCACATTCTGCTGGTCCAGGCCTTTTTCTGAAAGCCTGGTTATCGAGCTCAAGTGGATAACTGCTGCGGATTTTCTACCCTAGGCTCCTGAGGACCTCTGTTCTGTCCTCTGACCTAAGGGGTTCTGTGATCCAATTCAAGACCCCGGCGGGCACAGGTGGGATGCAGACAGGACCCTTACTAGGACACGGCAGACGAGGAAACAACACTGTGGGTGAAGAGGACGGAGTCTGTAGACCCACGAAGGGAAGTTGCTCTCCCATGGAATCAGAGAAGCCTGCTTCACAGACGAGCAGGAATTTGGCCGAGGGGAGAGAGGATATTCCTGGAAGGGCATGGGGTCCTAGGGAAATGGGGACATTCTGAGTGACAGCTCCGGGTGCCTGGGCTGCTTTGTTCTCCTTGGAGGGCAGGAGCGGGAGGTGAGTGAGAGAAAGAGCCAGGGAGATGGTGGGAACCGAGCCCCGAGCAACCAGCCTGCAGAGGGTGGACAGTGTCCTGTGGGCCCAGGAAGCCAATAGGGTGGGGGACGCGGGAGCATCCTGTGAGAGAGCCCGCTCGGTTTGGGAAAGAAAACCAATGTGTGTGAAGGGTGTCATGGAGTAGAAGGGAGGCAGCGAGGTCCGTGAAGCAGGGTGAGTTCAGAGGCGGTGGAAGAGGAGGCTCGGCCGGAGTAAAGGGATGATGGGAGAGATGGGACCAGACGGGGTGGAGAAGGGGAGGCTGAGGGAGAGGTGAGGAAGGTTAGGATGAAGAGGAGAAGAGGACAGGCTGGGGAGGAAGTGAAGGGCTCCGAGGAGGAGCTGAGAGGTCCATGGAGCTGAGGAAGATTGTGGGGAGGGGGTAAGGAAAGGGGGGGCTGGAGAGCAAGACAGCACTCAGAAGGCTGAGGGGAAGGGTGTTTGGGAATCATAAACTCATGAGTGCTCCAGATAGGCACTCTAAGCCTCCAAGCCAGGACCATCCTGCACGGAAGGCAAAGACCGTCCTAGACACAGTCTGAAGATGGCCTTTCCCTTTTGACCACCAGACTTGGGCAGCTTCTTGTCCCTCTTGGAGCTGAGGGCTGCACTGTCTGCTCTTCTGAGTGAGGCAGCGTCCCCTCCCATCTGCAGCATGGCCCTCACGTCTCTTCTACCTGACTTCTCGGGGAGATGACCAGGTGTGACAAATGTCCTGGTGTGCCCAGATCCGTCCCGCTACCAAGATGTTAACATCTTGTAGATTAGGACAGTCACCAACTGCACCCAGTGGCTAAGCTCCAGGGGGCTCAGGGCGGGGAGGGCCCAGCTTGTCACAGAGCATCGGGCTAATTCTCCTCAACAGGATAATCCTGTGAGAAGTGGCATGAGTCAGACGCAGGGTAGACAAGTGACCTGAGATTTAATCCTGTGAGCGACTCTTCCCACACTTTCTAACTTAAAAGCCCAGAACAAAACGAACCACCTTGTCCCCAGACACGTCACCCCATAGGTACAGTTCACCTCCCACACGTCCATCGGGAACGGACACCCTGTGCTGGCCATTTGCCATCCACAAGAAAAGGTTCTAACTGTACAGAAAACACACAGATTGTCACCCCGGGGTTGGGGGAGGCTCTTGATCCCACAAATCACATTTTCCTGGTCGTTTTATACACACACGCACGCACACACTTAAAAATCCTGCTGTTTGGTATTGGGGGAGACGTTCAAACCGTTCATTTGATAGCCGATTCCTTGTAACAATATCGGCTGTCTCAAATCTGCGCGCAGCTTCAAGCACCCTCCTGAGTAACAGGTTGTTTTTGGCCTGCAGCAGACCATCACGGCTGCCTTCGAATTCTCCACTATAAACAGTTTACGCGAAAACCCAATCATTGTGGTTTTTAAATGCAACACATATAGCAACACAGAAGTCATTTAGTAAAATTGGGCAGCACGGATCGACCTAAATGGGCGCCCTCTGCCCCTACCCAACCTTCCCTTGGATAGTCCACATACTGGGTCCCCGCCCACTTGCCAGAGTCCAGGTGGGGACACCCGGGGTACCTTTTGGAGAAATGCCATCCTCGGCCTGTACTGCTGGCCTTGGTGTCGGATCGTCATTCTGGACCCTGGATCAATTCACGACCACAACACGAATGGGAGCGAAAGGGGAAACCCCCAAGTTCACAAGCCAGCCTGGTCCGCCCCAGCCTGGGCGTGGACCGGGAGGCACAGAGAGCGGAGCGCGCAGGGCCGAGAAAGCCGCCAGCCGCCCCTCGACTCTCCCTCGCACCCGCCGACATGCAAAGCAGCTGGAATTCGCGCCAACCAATCAGCGAGCAGCGCCGCGCGCTCATTAGCATCCACTGCGCGGGCTCCCACCTGCCACTAGGGGGCGGTGTCCGGCTCCACCTGGACCAAACCTCAGGTAGGAAAGCCCGGATCAGGGATGCTGAAGCTAGAGCGTCTGCCCCAAGGTGTGCGAGCCTGTTCACCTAGGAGAAGTTATACACAGAAGCGAGACAGAGCACAGCAGGAACAGGGCTTTCCTATGCCAGCTTGCAAAAGAGTTGGGCATCTTTAGGTAAGTTAGCGCTAAGAATTTCTTTATGAGGGAAGTAAAAATTTTAAAGTTTCATGATACCCAACAGAAGTGTCCATCAAGCCTCTAATAGATAAATGAGCAAAGCCGTGATTGCTCCTAAATAAATATTTAAGAAAAAAATATCAGATGTCGACTTTTATTTATTGACCTAATAAATAGACTAATTGGTAAGAGGTTGGTTTCAAGAGAGGAAGAAGTAAGGAAGTCCGTAGACACTCTTTAGCTAGCTGTGTGCCCTTAGGCAAATTATATTTCACTTCTAATTTCCGTTACTTGCATTTGTTTTTCTTTAATAGACTCTTAAAGGAACTTTTATATTTTTATTTTTTTAAAGATTTAATGTATGTATATGAGTACACTGAAGCTGTCTTCAGACACACCAGAAAAGGGCGTCGGTTCCCATTACAGATGGTTGTGAGCCACCATGTGGTTGCTGGGAATTGAACTCAGGACCTCTGGAGGAGTAGCCAGTGCTCTTAACCGCTGAGCCATCTCTCCAGCCCTTAAAGGAACTTTTAAATTGACCTAAAAATTGGGCAGATGGAACAGAATAGAGGTCTCCAGAATGTCCACTCGCTCCACACATTCATAACTCCACCTCCATGGTCAATCTATTTGGGGAGATTGGTATGTGTCGTCAATTGATGGGCCTCTATTGGCATATATCTAGAAAAAAAAGGATGAAGACCCGCTTAGTTTACACAGGCAGGATAGATATGCAGTGTAGTATCTCACATGTTTAAGCTGAAAATAAACAAAGTGACTTCCCTTAGTGGTGCTCAGTCAACTGGTATACCTTCAGAGAATAAGCCCTTATCCACTATTTTTTTTTTTTTTTACTTTCAGGGCATATTTATTGGTAAGAATCCGTTGGACACTGTGGACACTCTCAGAAAACATGCTTACACCCGTGTCCACATAACAGTGACTCACGTTTGCAAACGATGTCAAAGTTTTGGTTTCCTTTGGGCCCCACCCAGAAGCCCCTGCGTCACAACCTTCAGTAGGAAGGATCTGAGCTCTCCAGGGATAGGTTGGTACAGAGGACCAGAGTTTCTGCTAATCAAGCCAGACGCCTAAGAAGCCTGTGTCCTTACGTGAGCTGGGATCCCAGGAAAGAGCCGCAGTATCTTGACGTTTCTTCATGGAACAGCTGCTGGGCTTAGTGTTACACGGCGGAATACGCATAAACAACGAAAGCCTGAGCTCCCTTTCAGCGCCACCATCCCTTGCTTCTATAAATTCTGTGTAGAGGAAACAGAGGTGACTTCCTGGGCTGGTGGGTTGGGAGCTTGAATCGTTCAGCAATGCGCAAAGCCAAAAATGTAAGGACTTGTGCCCAGCTCTGGAATAGAAGCTGTCTTAGCCTGCTGTTCCCCGTCATCTCGTCTTCCAAGCTGCCCTGTGAAGCAGTCATAGTTCGAAGGATCTTCTTCTCTTAGCCCATTGGACCAGAGACGCTTGGCGGGTGGACCAGAGGCTGCTCCTCGGCCTGTGATACGGTTCCACCAATAAATTCTTACCAATACATGAATAAAGAGTATTGATCCCCTTGCAAATGTCAACTAGAGCAAGATAGACAGGCCATGGAGACAGGAGAATCTGAGGTGAATTGCGAGCTGGATTCAGAAGGAAGTAGAAATGAAAGACAGCAGAAGAAACCAGAAAACATAGAGAAGCCAACGAACAAACAGTACAGGCAGAGAGCGGCAGGAGCTGGGAGGCGGGTGAGAGTCCCTTGAGGGCGCGCTGAGGCAGGGCCTTCCCGAGGGCAAGAGCGTCTGTGTGAATCTCCCACAGAGCTAAGTCTCTGTTCCTCCCAAAATGCTCTGATATGTCATTTGATATAAAAGGTTTAGGTAAGTGTCCCGGAAAAGAAATTGACGCCATTAACCTATTTTAAAAAACAATTATATTGTATGCCAAGCATTGTGCCGAAAGGCCTGGCATTCAAAATAGACTGGGATTCCCACCTCTGTCTCAAGGAACTTAGTTTCCTGGAGGGATAGAATAATTGCGTAAAACCAGTGCAAAGCACAATACAGATAGGAAGAAAACCAGACGGCGCAGCACGGGGCTTTGGGAAGGCCTTTTATGTAGTCTGAGCGGATGGCCGTTGTGATGAGGGGGCACTGTGGGGTCTTGAAGGAAAAGGGGGATCAAGCCTGGGAAGCAAACGAGAGAGGATAGAGAAGCAGGGGTCGGCAGGATTGGAGGGTGGTGACTGGGGGCTCCCTGAACACCAGATCATAGTGCTGATGCAGTGTGCAGGGGCCGGGCCTGTGAGAATGGGAAGGGACGGGCAGAAGGGGAAATGCCGAGGTGATATAAATGATCTGTATCGGGGAGAGCGCTGTGGGTAAAGTATCCGTTGTGCAGGCCTGAGGTCCTGAGTTCAATCCCCAGAGCCCCACTTTTTTTTTTCTAAGAGAAAAGGAACATTAAAGTATACTGTGACTCCCACACTGGAAGGAGACAGCCAGATCCCTAGGGCTACCTAACCAGCAAAGCCAGCCCAGGCAGTGAGCTCCAGACCAATGAGAGACCCTACCTTAAATAACGAGGTGGCCGGCTCATGAGACAGGACAGCCACGGTTATTCTCCAGCCTCAACGCCCACACACATGAACGTGCATGTCACCCTTCCCACGCACAAACGTGCACCTACACAAACACCCTTACATGCACATGTTTATATACACAACAAAGTGACCACCTTAATAGGCATGGTGGCTACACTGGCGAATTCATCTATTAGCACTCAAACAATTATGCTTCTCAAATTAGAGTCCATCAATGTATGTAAACAATACCTCAGGGCTGGAGACATGGCTCAGCGGTTGAGAGCATTGACTGCTCTTCCGAAGGTCCTGAGTTCAAATCCCAGCAACCACATGGTGGCTCACAACCATCCGTAATGAGAACTGATGCCCTCTTCTGGTGTGTCTGAAGACAGCTACAGTGTACTTACATATAATAAATAAATAAATCTTTGGGTCGGAGCGAGCAGGAACTGAGAGAGCAGAGGCCCTAAATCCAGTCCCCAGCAACCACATGAAGGCTCACAACCATCTGTGCAGCTACAGTGTACACATATACATAAAATAAATACATCTTTAAAAACAAACAATACCTCAACAAAGAGAGTGACCCTCGAATCCAATTTATCTTGCAAGAAGTCAGAGGAGTATGGTGCTGAGAGCTAATCTTTCTATGACTCCGTTACAATGAGTCCATCATCGTCCTCTTCATCGTGGGTATCCTGTGTTCTCGTCATCATTAAAAGGGTGTGCTTCAGAGCCTAAACTTAGATCACAGCCCTAAATGATATGCGATGCCACTCACAGTGCTATGGCTCTTGTCCCCAAAGAGCAAAAGCTATTCTACGTATGATGATGCGCCATCCACACAAGCCGCAATGTCCTTCCACGCCTAGGTCAACGGTCATCACAGTAGGAGGTCGTGGCTCCTGTAGGTCAGTCCACTGCACCAAGGCGTGGGGGTGCAGAGTTTAAAGGACATGTCTCTCGCCTTTGTGCTTCTCGTACAGTGTGGGAGGGAAGGTGGGACCTTAAAGGGTTCGTTTCCTCACGGCAGATCTATCTGACTGCTTTGAAGCAGACGTTCCATGGGGTAGTTTCTGAGAAATTGGCCAGTGTTAAAGGAGTCACCAGAAGACGTGGGAAAGTCTGGAGAGTCATCCAGAAATACTGGAAAGTCATTCCCATTACTGAAGTCCGAAGGAAGGAGAGCTGGGTCTCTCCAAAGAAGACAGTCTTCTCAGAGAGGGGCGGCCGTTGCCAGGACAGAGCTCTTGGAGAATAAACACCAGATGTCTCTCTTCCTGCCCTCGGGCTCCTATTGCAGCTGACTGCGGTCTAGCCTGCCATAAAGAGGGCAGCTCAGGCTGGGCGAGGTGAATTTTTAGGGTCAGCCTCCGAGAGCAGCGTCTGGCAGAGCGTCCCGAATGACCGCGGACCGCAAGGACGGCAGCGGGAGAGGGGACTGATGTCTGTGACGCCATAGATGACCGGAGATGCCTTGGAGTATATCGTGTGCCTTCGGCTCCGCAGCCCCTACTCCTGGGACACCTGACAACTCCCTGCCTCAGGCATAAATGGGGTTGGGTTCACCTGACTCCCCGGGCTGCTGCCCGCACTGTTCCCATTCGTGTTTATATGATTCTGCAGTGTAGGTTGTCACCAGTATCTATTACATTTGCAAATGTAAAAAATAAGATAGAAAATTGGAGGGGTCCTCTTAGACGATGACTATTTCTCCCCACTCCCATTAGACAAACAAGGCCTCCTGGAAACCCACCAACACCTAATATTCCACAGAGGGACCACGCGGGGCCAGCAGGCACCTCACTGGTTCAGCTACAGTTCAGCAGAAGGGAAGTGGGGCCCCAGCACATCCTTCTCCAAAAAGAAAATTCGACGACTAGAAATCATCCACACTTGGCGTGCTGTGTCTTGGCTCACAGACGGGGAAAGAGGAATTGGAACTTTCTGGGGGAAAAAAAAAATCTTCTTCAACCCGGGCTTATTTAGAAACTGTTTTAGCCCAGTGGTAACCACCAGCTGCAGCCACAAAGCTCAATCCTGTGCTACATACCCCATCCATCTTGTCTTTATTGTCCTAAATTAAATTCATTTGAGTACGTGTTCTATAAGCACAGCTAGAATTGAACAAAGAAAAAGGAGACATGATCTCTCCTTCTGACCCTTCCTCCTCCTCCTCCTCCTCCTCCTCCTCCTCCTCCTCGCTCAGCAGAGGGCACTTGTTTCTGCCCACCAGATGAGTCACCTCGGAACTAGGGACATCCGTCTGTCTTTCTCAAAGGGTGTTATTGATTTTCACTCTAGAAAAATTGGAAGTATAGAATTTTTTTTAATGTTTTCATTATTTTTTGTGTTTGAGTGGTTTGCCCATATGCATACCCGGGCACCGTGTGCATTCAGGGTCACTGGAAATCAGAAAAGGATGCCGTCGCCCTGGGATGGAAGTTATAGACAGCTGTGGGCTGCCATGTGGGAGCTGCGGACAGAACCCCGGTCCTCTGGAAGAGCAGACAGAGCTCGACACTGCTGAGCCATCTCGCTCTCCCCTCTACAGAATTTTTTTTTATTGATGCTATAGAAAGACATCTTTACAATGTAAGATAGACTTGGATTTTAAAAATCAAAACAGGGCTGGAGAGATGGCTCAGTGGTTAAGAGCACCAACTGCTCTTCCAGAGGTCCTGAGTTCAAATTCCCAGCAACCACATGGTGGCTCACAACCATCCGTAAACAAGATCTGAAGTGGTGTCTGAAGACAGCTACAGTGTACTTACATATAATAAATAAATAAATCTTTAAAAAACGAAACAAAAACTTGGGGTGCATAAGGGGATGTGGAGGACTCAAGACCCAAAATATGTGCTGTAGAGTCCCTGCTCTGCCTCTGACAGAATGGAGAGCACTCTAAGTAGCTTTATTGAGGTATAATTGGTATACAATAAACCGTTCATGTTTGAAGTGTATAACCAGATAAGTTTTAACATATATACAAAACAATATGCACACAGCCTGGGTAAGGAATATATCAATTCCCTCCCCCACAAAGGTCTTCTTGTGGCCTCTCCCACATGACCCAGACCTGCTTTTCTTGTTGCTATGGATTAGTTGATAGGTAACTTTGATCAAATTACCTAGCCTCTTCCTCTCGTTAGTAACAACAAGGATCCAGACTTGAATCTGGATCAAGTAGCCTTCAGCTTTAAAGTCTATGATGTCAATATTCTAAGTCAAATTCTTTTTCACAATAAACCAGGCCCCAAAGGGCTGGTGGCGGCATTTAGTCCTCTCTACAAAGTGAGCCTCTCTGAACTCAGACCACATAGGAGGTCACAAGTCAGACATCCAAGAGCTGAGCACCAAGCTGCCTGGAGTGGAGCACGCATTTAATCCCAGCACTCTGAAGCAGAGGCAGGCAGACCGCCATACATTTAAAGCCAACCTAGTCTACATAGTGACTTCCAAGTTAGGCAGAGCTACATAATGAGGCTCTGTCTCCATAACCAAAGAGGGGGAGCAGGAGCACTATCGCAGACATACCCCAGTCATGCCTGCCACAGCAATCACAGAGGGGTGGGCATGAGGGAATAGGTAAGAGAGACCCATTCCAGGGAAAGACACTCCAAGGAAACTGTTCCATTGTGCACTGCATTTGTATTTATTATATTGAAACCCCTTTATTTGGTCAGAAGTACCCAACCTGAAAAGTGTGTCTAAGCAGGATATATACCAGTGGAGAGTCTTCAATGACTGGTTTAAATGGTCAACTTAATCAGAAAGAATAACACTTGAAGAATAACATCTGAAGGTAGCTATGATGTCATGTCTAGGAGACAACTAGGTCATAAGGGTTCTGACCTAATGCATGAATGACTCCCGAGATGGATTCATGACGTGATGGTACTGGGGCTGGGGAGATGACGGCTCATTCAGTGCAGAGCTTGATGTGCAAGGACAGGAATGGGAGTTGTCTCTCTCAGAACCCTCATTAAAAAGAAGAGGAATAGGAGAAAGATGAAGAGGAGAAGAAAGAAAAGCATGGTGGTGTACACCTATAGTCCCTGGGGAGGAGGACAATGGAGGATCCCTGAGGCTTTCAGGACAACCATTTTACCTGAATCAGCGAGCTCATTGTCAATGAAAGACCCAGCCTCAAAAAATAAGGTAGAGAATGATTAAGAAATACACTGGATATCAAGAAATACAGTGGATGTCAACTTGTGCTCTCCTCAAAATAAATAGATAGACAGATAGGCATGAATGAATGAATGAATGAATGAATGAATACATACATACATACATACATACATGAATACATACATACATACATACATACATACATACATACATAAACAGTATTGTTGGGAAATGGTGAGAAGTAGGTGGGTCCTTGTTAGAAAAGTAGGTCACTGGGAGTATGTCTTTGGGACATATATCTTATCCTGACCACCCCCTGTGTCCTTTCCTTCTCGCTGTTTCTTAGCGTCCATGCGTGAACATCTCTCCTCCATCCACACCCTGCCACAGCTGTGATTTTCGGCCAAGTGCGTGGAGGTAAGTGAACGCCGATCGAGCCCTCTGAATTCGTGAGCCAAAATAAATCCTTCCTCCATTTAAAGCTGTTTACAGGCCAGAGAGATGGTACCGTGGGGAGAGGCCCCTGCTGCCAAGCCTGACAACCTGAGTAGGATCCCTGGGGCATATATGGTGGAGTTGGAGAACTGACTCCCACAAATTGATGTCTGACCTACGAGTGTTTGTCATTTGAGTCTTGAGTGCTTGTATGTGTTCAAATAAGCACATGCACATGCATACACACATACCCAATCAATATCAATCAATCATCAATCAATGTTTTTAAAAGTCATGTCATATATGCAAAAGTATCTATACCTATTACAGTGTCCTCTCCTGAACTGACCCCAAGATCTACCTGAGAGCCATGGGGACCTTGGCATTTCTGTGACTCACACATACTTCTCAAAGCCACCACCTTCCTTTGTAAGGAGCTGTGGTGGTTTGGATAAGGATGGCCCCCCATAATATCCTTTGTTTGAATATCTGCTCTTCAGTTGATGGCTGCTTGGAGTATTAGGAGGTTTGACCTTGATGAAGGAAGAATATTGCCAGAGATCCGCTTGGAGGTTTCAAAATGCTCCATGGTTCCATTTTGAGCTCCGCCTCTGCCTCCTATGTACAGATCAGAATGTGAGCTCTCAGCTGTTCCTGCCATGGCACCTTTGGTCTACTATGGTGGACTCTCACCCTCTGAAAAGCAAGTACAATTAAGTGCTTTCTTTTATACGTTGCCTTGGTCATGATGCTTTGTTAAAGCGATAGAAAAATAATAAAAGGGGAAAGCCTTTGGAATGTAAACAAAGAATATAGAAAATAAAAAAAATCAAAAAAAAAGAAAAGAAAAATAAGAAAAACAGGAACCAATGGCATTAGTTAGCAAGTGTCATTCTGCTGGCTTTCTAGAGTAAGGGAGCACTCCCAAGTTCCTGCCTCTTCAGCTCTTTTTCCTTTGGTTTCTTGGGGGATTGGAGAGAGGGTAGGAAAAGTATGTACCAGTGAAATAAACAAACAAAAACACTAAACCCCAAAAGAATTCCTCTCTCTCTCTCTCTCTCTCTCTCTCTCTCTCTCTCTCTCTCTCTGGTTTTTGAGACAGGGTCTTGTGTAGACCAGGCTGGCCTGGCCTCAGATTGGCTTCAGAACTACAGAACTACAGATAACCTTAAATTCCTAACTACTCAGCTCCTGATTCTCAAGCACATGCTGGCTTCTCATTAGTATCTTAACCAGTGTTCTATTGCTGTGAAGAGACACCGAGACCCAAGGCAACTCTTACAAAAGAAAGCTTTTAATCGAGGGCTTGCTTAAAGTTTCAGAGGTCCAGTCCATGATCATCATGGTTGGAAACGTGGTGGCATACAGACAAAAATAATGCTTTAGAAGGAACTGAGAGCTTCATCCTGATCTGCTGGCTAAGAGGGAGACTCTGAGCTTGATATGGACTTTAGAAACCCCAAAGCCAGCCGGGCGGTGGTGGCTCACACCTTTAATCCCAGCACTTGGGAGGCAGAGGCAGGTAGATTTCTGAGTTTGAGGCCAGCCTGGTCTACAGAGTGAGTTCCAGGACAGCCAGGGCTACACAGAGAAACCCTGTCTGGGGGGTGGGGGAAGAAACCCCAAAGCCCACCCTCAGTGACACATTCCTCCAAAAGAGCCACACCTACTCCAACAAGGCCACACCCACTCCAACAAGGCCCCACCTCCTAGTCCTTCTCAAGGAGTGCCACTCCCTGATGCTAAGCATTCAAATATATGAGCCTATAGGGGCCATTTTTATTCAAACCATGACAATTGGCTTGCTTCTAGAGACAGGGTCTCACTCTTTAAGCTTGCCTGAAACCCACTATGTAGCCTGGGCTGACCTCACGCTCACAGCACTCCTGTCTCAGCCTTCTCAAGTACTAGGACCCACAGGCACAAGCCATCCCACCCAACACAAAAAAAGTTTTGACATCTGATACCTTCCACTAAAGTTAGATATTTCTGAAGACCAACTCCCCCTTGTGCTCTTTTCTTTTGATTCCATCTAATGCTGCTTTCGGCCTGTCAATCACCCGTCTCCTCATCTGTCTCCATCTCATTAGTCTGCTGACACATCTCGTTGAAGGACAGTGAATCTGTGGGTAGAAAAATCTAACTGGGCCAGACTATGAAAGGATGAACTGTATTAAGGGAGGTAAGTGGGAGGCACTGAAGGTATTTGAATAAAGAAAAGCATAACAATAGCAATCCTTGAGAAAGGTGGTTCTCTGGGACTGTGCTTTTAGCCTGCTTGGCCATACTGGATCTCACTTCCTCCTTCTCATCCTCGGTCGCCTTCTGGGTTTAAAATTCAAATTATCCGGCAAACACCAAATTGAATATTTTGTAAAATAGGGACACTTTTAACTGCTGAGCCATCTCTCCACCCTCACACCAACCCTCAAGGAGAGAAGAGGATGGGGAGTCAAAACCTAACTTAAGTGTTACATAAAAACCAATTGCAACTCTGTTCAAAATCTTCCTAGTAACCGTAATCATCCCACAAACTGAACAGTTCATCTCAGGACCAAGGAACTGGGTGTCTTTGGAGTAATTGCAGTTTTGATGGATAAGAGTTTTAAATGAGATCTATATACTATGAGTGTTTGCAAGCTAATGTCCCAATCCATCTTCCCAAACTATAGGAATTTTGGACATGGTTGCAAGGACATCTTGTGTGGTGGAGAAATGGATGCCAATGTCATTTGCCTGGTATCACCATCAGAAGACAACCGTTTACCCACAGAAAGGGCTTCTGAGCTAGCCTGAAGTGCCTTATTCACTTCACAGGGAACCGAATGAAGAAATTGTCTTGCTGCAACTTAAGACTCCTCTCAGGCTGGGAAGATGGCTCGGTGGGTAAAGTGATTGCTACGGAAGCATAGGGACCTGAGTCTGGATCCTCACATCCATGTCAAATCGGGGCATAGTGGAACAAGTTGTCACCCCAGAGCTGTAGGGGAGGATAGGGATAGCAGAACCCCAGAACACACTAGACCTGTCATTGACTTCTGGCCTCCACACATACATGTGTGTATATGCATGCACATGTACACATGTGAACACACAGATACCAGAAAGAGAGAGGGGGAGAGCTCTACTTTGTATGTATAACTGTCTGTGCTTGAATTATTGGGCTGGCACCATGACAGCTGATATCCTGAAGGCAAATTTGATATCTCCAAAGAGAATGGTTATTTCATAATAATGTGCTAATCCACATGGGAACAGCTCACCTACAAAGCAGGAAAAGGAAGCAGTAATTTGGAGAGTGAGTCTTAAGTATAAGTCTCTTCCTGGAAATCATGTGATCACATATGGCAGTGAATTGGGGACTTTTAAAAAAAAAAAAGGTTTTGCAATCCCCATAGATTAACTATGCTTGTTTGTTTTTCAAGACAGGGTTTCCCTGTGCAGTCCTAGAACTCGATTTGTAGACCAGGATGACCTCAAACTCAGAGATCAACCTGACTCTGCCTGATGAGTGCTGGGACCAAAGGCGTGTGCCTACCATACCCAGCTAGATTAAACACTTTTTACAAGAGAACTTTAAATTTGCTATGGTTATATTTACTTTTTAAAAGATTTGTTTATTTACTCATTTAACTTGTGTGTGTGTGTGTGTGTGTGTGTGTGTGTGTTGCCTTCATGAGTTTATGTTTACTACATGTGTGCAGAAGCATACAGAGGTCAGAAGAGGGCAGCAGAGCCACTAGAACTAGCGGCACAAGCAGTTGTGAGCCATCCTGTAAGTGCTGGGACTCAAACCTCTGG
The DNA here is from genome assembly GCA_964023405.1 of Apodemus agrarius. Lineage (NCBI taxonomy): Eukaryota > Metazoa > Chordata > Mammalia > Rodentia > Muridae > Apodemus > Apodemus agrarius. Next base: position 96,190,642 of record OZ030015.1, read on the forward strand.
GCCATCTCTCCAGCCCTATGTTTACCTTTTATTTTAATTGCCAAGGTGTAGTGCATTTTTAAAAAATTCCCAGCTTCCCCTGCTATATTCTATTTCAATTTTGTTTTCTTAAAGCAATGGAAGGGCACCATCTCTGGAATAGAAACCATGTTCATAACCCATGACCTGCTCTCAGAATACTTCCAGCTGATGAAAGACATGAAACAGTTTTCAGGGCAGTGCAGTAGATGATATTGGAGTATGTGGACGATGAAGAGAAATAAAAATAAAAGAAAGGGAAAAAAAGAAAAGAAAAGCAGAGTGAAAAGAGACATGGAAACACTGGTCAGATAATGACAAGAAGGTAATGGCACTTGGGCATTCCACCTGCTTCATTAGCCCACCCTACAACTCCACTAAGTATTGCTTACTAACAAGTTCACTGACCTAGAGAAACTACACAAAAATCTGCTGACTTAAGAGAGGCTACATAAGCCGGGCGTTGGTGGCGCACTTGGGAGGCAGAGGCAGGCGGATTTCTGAGTTCGAGGCCAGCCTGGTCTACAGAGTGAGTTCCAGGACAGCCGGAACTATACAGAGAAACCCTGTCTCGAAAAACCAAAAAAAAAAAAAAAAAAGAGGCTACATAATATTCCGGGGACTTAGAGAGGCTACAATGTAACAAGAGGCTGCATTGTAACAATCCGCTGGTCTAGAAAGGCTACAATGTAACAATTCACTGACCCAGAGAGGCTGCATTATAACAATCCACTGGTCTCAAGAGGCTACAATGTAACAATTCACTGACCCAGAGAAGCTGCAATGTAACAAGCTAAAATTCATGATTTTGTTGAGATGCAGAGACAGAATTGAGACCCTTGTAGCCTGGCTCCTCACTTCCTGCTTTAATGTTCTTCTGGGCTGGAAAACTCTGATTGAGCAGGCTGGGGCATGTGCCCACACTACACATGCATTGGTAGCTAGCTGATTTCTGACAGGAGGAAGAAGAGGAAGAGGAGACAGAGGAGAAGGAAGAGGAGGAAAGAGAAGGGGTGGGAAGAGGGGAGAATCTTTTGTGTTAAAAATGAGGAAAAATCAAACTGAAAGTTAAGCAGTAAAAATCAACACTTGGCCATTGTAAACATTACTTCAGAAAGCTGAAGAGGCGACTCAGTGATTAAAAGGCACATGGTGGATCATAACCGCACATAATTCCAATTCCATGGGGTCTGACAAGCTCCTCTGCCTCACTGGCACCAAGCCCACACATGATGCACACACACACACACACACACACACACACACACGTGTTTTTCCTTTCTCTAGCATTGTTTGCTTAGACAAGTGGGATGCCGTGAGTAAGAGCACGGTAAATGGCTTTGCCTAAAACGCCAAGCAGCTAATTCTTCTGTGGATTTGTACACATTGACAATCCATTGCCCCAAATGAACTGATTTCACCACACGCTTTCTTGTATTAGATGTTATACATTACTAAACCTAGACAGTTCTTCCCTCTACCAGACTCAGCAGTTATAGACTTCTTCAAATTTCACTATTTTTAGAGCAGAAAATACAAATAAGATAGTGCATAAAAGTTGGCTAACCTCAAACTGTGAACCAACAGATGAGCCAACTGGAAACAGAAGGAAGGAGAGTGACAGTTGTGTGTGCCCGTGCCCAGGGGGTGAAGGGCAAAAGGAGCTGAGGTACACCATCAGCCCAGGTTCAAATGTAAGAGGCGTCACAAGTGAAACTATTCTAATATTATAAACTATTCATCATCATCATCATCATCATCATCATCATCGGCAATGTTTTCCTCTGCGTGATGTATGAAAAATAGACTGGGCCGGGCGTGGTGGCACACGCCTGTAATCCCAGCACTTGGGAGGCAGAGGCAGGTGGATTTCTGAGTTCGAGGCCAGCCTGGTCTACAGAGTGAGTTCCAGGACAGCCAGGGCTACACAGAGAAACCCCGTCTCGAAAAACCAAAAAAAAAAAAAAAAAAAAAAAGAAAAAAGAAAAAAAAAAGAAAAATAGACTGTCTCAGAATGTATATGTATATGTATATTGTATGTGTATGTGTATTATATGTATATGTGTGTATATTGTATGTGTATTATATTATATGTATATGTGTATATTGTATTGTATGTATATTATATGTATATGTGTGTATATTGTATGTGTATGTATATTATATGCATATGTGTGTATATTGCATGTGTATATATATTATGTGTATATGTGTGTATATTGTATGTGTATGTATATTATGTGTATATGTGTGTATATTGCATGTGTATGTATATTATGTGTATATGTGTGTGTATTGCATGTGTGTATATTATATGTATATGTGTGTATATTGTATGTGTATGTATATTATGTGTATATGTGTGTATATTGTATGTGTATGTATATTATATGTATGTGTGTATATTGTATGTGTATGTATATTAAATGTATATGTGTGTATATTGTATGTGTATGTATATTATATGCATATGTGTGTATATTGTATGTGTATGTATATTATATGCATATGTGTGTATATTGTATGTGTATGTATATTATATGCATATGTGTGTATATTGTATGTGTATGTATATTATGTGTATATGTGTGTATATTGTATGTGTATGTATATTATGTGTATATGTGTGTATGTTGTATGTGTATGTATATTATGTGCATATGTGTGTATATTGTATGTGTATGTATATTATATGCATATGTGTGTATATTGTATGTGTATGTATATTATATGCATATGTGTGTATGTTGTATGTGTATGTATATTATGTGTATATGTGTGTATGTTGTATGTGTATGTATATTATATGCATATGTGTGTATATTGTATGTGTATGTATATTATATGCATATGTGTGTATGTTGTATGTGTATGTATATTATGTGTATATGTGTGTATATTGTATGTGTATGTATATTATGTGTATATGTGTGTATGTTGTATGCGTATGTATATTATGTGCATATGTGTGTATATTGTATGTGTGTGTATTATATGTATATGTGTGTATATTGTATGTGTGTGTATATTATATGTATATATGTGTGTGTGTGTATATATATATATATATATATATATATGCTGAAGAGTTGGCTCAGCTGCTAAGAGTACAGACTGCTCTTCCAGAAGACCTGAGCTCCATTCCAGCACCCACATCAGGTGGCCCACAAGCACAAATAACTCCAGCTCCAGGCGATCTGACAACCCCTTCTGGCCTCCAGGGGTATCAGCACACTCACACACACACAAATAAAATGTAAAAACACATGTGTACATACACAAACATATAACTAAATATTCACAATTAAAGTACATCCGCATAAATAAACACATAATTTAAAATAAAAAGATTTTGAAGAATATGTGTTCTGTGCTGGGAGGAATAGGGGCAGGGGACTGTTGACGGTTTAGATGGCACCCTACTGTGCTCCAGTGTCTCTGTTGTTTTATTGTTTGTTTGTTTTGTTTTGTTTTAAGCAGTAATGGCCGAGGTCTCCCATCCTCACTAGATGGCTCTGTCAGCGCCAAAGGTAAGGTGTCTCCCAAAAGCTGACAGTCTGTTCCCTCCACTAGACCAAGGAGATGCAGAGACCTCCCCACTCCTAGAGAGGAAGCTTAGGCTCCTGCAGAGGATTTCTGCCCGCAGCTTATGGGCCCCGCCCTGCAGGTTGGTACCTGCATTCCCTCTATTCCGTGTAGTGTCTAGAGGCTTTGCTAGACTCTCTTGCTGGGGGCTGCAGGTCTCGCCTTTTCTGTGGAATCTGCACCTAATTGGTGCAGGATTGAAGTGTGGAGCGCCCCATCAGGTTCCCTTTCTCTCAGGAGTGCCTTTCTGGTACCCCAAGCTGTGGCCCCTCTTCCCTATCCATAACCACTCACAACCAGATGGATTATAGAAAACAATAGTGACACTCAAATTTAAAAGGATGTGGCTTGGGGCTTGTTGTTTTGTTTTTGAATCTGAGACAAAGACTAGCTTGTCAGTAAGTAAATACCAAGGAACTAAAAATATACTTTAGTTGTAACTGGATATGTTGGGTGAATAACAAATTAGGAACCTGGAAAAATAAATAAATATCAAGTAAGGATATACTCTAGTTGTGACTGGATATGAAAGGGACAACTTGAGTCAATGAGGACGAATTAGGAACCTGGAAAAACTAGGAAGACAGGAGAGTCACAGTGGCCCTGAGCTACAGATGTCAAACCCAAGTCTAGCTTAGGGAGCTAGTGACGATGTCAAATGCAAGGTCTGGCCAAGGAAAAATGCAACCACCATCACATTGGGTTCATAGCTAGAATATTTGCTGTAGCTCTTTGTGTCCCCCCCTGCCCCCGCCCTCCCTCCGCCCCCACCCCAGTAGCCACTTAGCACAGGTGCTGTCTACCTCACCTTTGTGAACCTGAGTGTCTTCTATTTGAAATAAGATGATCTATTAGCCGGGCAGTGGTGGCACACGCCTTTAATCCCAGCATTTGGGAGGCAGAGGCAGGCAGATTTCTGAGTTCGAGGCCAGCCTGGTCTACAGAGTGAGTTCCGGGATAGCCAGGGCTATACAGAGAAACCCTGTCTCAAAAAACCAAAAACAAACAAACAAACAAACAAACAAAACAAAACAAAACAAAAAAGGACGATCTATTATCATACCCCACCATGTGAGACTGTACAGGGCTAGATGTTTATTTGTACACTGAATTTGTACACTGATAGACCTTCCAAGGGTTTATGAAGACACCGTGGAAGGCCTTATATAAAGAGGCGTTGCTACAGTGTGATCCTGAGAAGGGAACGAGAGATGAACCAGCAGGCCTGAAGTCTAAACTGGAGTCTCCACACAGTAACAATATGGAAGACTCCTGGAAGACCTGAAGTACACAGAACTCGCTCTACTTTGTTTAGTCTGCTGATCCCCAAGCCTTTTCACCACAAACCTTTGAGCAAGACCTTATTAGCATGGCTCCATGGTTCTGTTTGGTTTCCCCCCCCCCGCCCCCGGGAACATATCTTGGAAGATGTCGGTATATAGAAATGTCACCTGGGCACTGTCCCGTGCAGAAGACATTCTCACTTCCCAAAAGGCATTTCACCTCTACTTTTTGGAAATCAGATGACTAGGTTCCTGTAAAGATGGCTCTGAGTTTTTTATAAACATGCAAGAGAAAGTACCACAAGCCATAAAATATTTAGAAAAGGAAATGAGGGGCTGGAGAGATGGCCCAGCAGTTAAGAGCACTGACTGCCCTTGCACATGATAGATAGCTCACAGACATCTGTAACTCCAGTTTCAGGGGACCTGGGGCTCTAAAGAGTGTTTCTTCAGGCACTACATGCACATGGTGCACATACATACATACATACATACATACATGTCCACACACTCATACACATAAATCTACCAAAATATGGAAATGAACAAAGTATCTTTGCTTCTCTTCCTCTAAGTCCTTCCTCCTATATACATGACAGTAAATACCCAGTGTTATTAAGAAATATATAATTATTTGTGGAAAGAATGGAAGTAATTACTTAGAGGGGGAGGGGTGTGGGCCTGAGCACATGGAAATGCTGGGCTTGTAACTGAATCAGAACAGAATTGTACTGGAGAAATTTCTAGAATGAACCCCGCCGTTTTTAACGATACAAGAAAATAGGCGCTCCAGGAAGGGTGGCGCACACTCATCATCTCAAACTCAAGAGCATGGAGAGCATGTGGGGGCCACTTGGCAGGAATCCGACATTGGCCAAGGACAAAGAAATAGGCTTCAGGCAGGAATCTGACATTAGGGTTAGGGTTAGGTTAGGGTTGATAAAATATAAAATATATATAATATATAAGATATAAATGTGAGCCGGGCAGTGGTGGCGCACGCCTGTAATCCCAGCACTTGGGAGGCAGAGGCAGGTGGATCTCTGAGTTCGAGGCCAGCCTGGTCTACAGAGTGAGTTCCAAGACAGCCAGGGCTACACAGAGAAACCCTGTCTCGAAAAACCAAATCCTAAAATATAAATGCAGACTGGGAAAAAAAATAAGCCTACCTTGAGTGTCAGAATTGACTGGAGTCATACTACAACGTTGTCTAATTGTCTTTTTTCTTTTTAATCCTCACTCCTGCGCTGGAGCACCTGTTGACTGACTGAGCTAGCTGGCTTGGTCACGAGAGGCAGAAGCAGGTGGATCGCTATGAATGTAAGGCCAGCCTGGTCTACATAGTGAGTTTGAAGTCCCCTAGGGCTACACAAGGATATCCTGTTTCAAGGAGACTGAGAGAGAGAGAGAGAGAGAGAGAGAGAGAGAGAGAGAGAGAGAGAGATAAGAGAATCAGAATAAAGCCAGTCAAGAGTCACAGCTCTAAGAAAGCACAATGTTTGGTCCAGCCCAGTGAGGGTTCCATTCATCTGCAGGCTTTCATCAATCTCCCAAGGCAGTGCTATCACATGACCGCTGGCAGGACACCTCAGTTTCTCACCACATGTCCGTCTTCATCAGAGCGCTGAAGCGTCCTCCCAACACAGCAGCGGACTCAGCTGGAGAAGGTGATGGAGAGCGGAGATGGAAACAGAAGCCGTGGTGTCCTTTATAACAGCCTCAGAAGTCATACGTCACTACCCACTACCCCCATAGCCTAGTGAGAAGGCATGAACCTGGGGCTGAGGAGTCACTGGGAGCTGTGGTTGATTATGCTAAGACGGTAAGTCAATTTGTAAATTTTTAAAAATGAATCTTAAAGATTGTATACATGGCACACTGTATTTTGATCATATTCATCCCTCACTACCCACATTTATTCCTGCCAGGACTGGACCCCCTCTTAACTAACTTCTTCTTCTCCTCCTCCTTCCTCCCCTTCAATGCCAGTTAGTGCTCCCCATATACACATGTGTATATGATGTAGGGCTACCGACGCATGCCAATTCTGTTGCCAAGCATACTACTCATGGCACAAGTGGCCTCAATCGGTCAACTGCATCTCACTGTGTGTCTTAGTCAGGGTTTCTATTCCTGCACAAAACATCATGACCAAGAAGCAAGTTGGGGAGAAACGGTTTTCTGCAGCTTACACTTCCACATTGCTGTTCATCACCGAAGGAAGTCAGCACTGGAACTCACACAGGGTAGAAACCTAGAGGCTGGAGCTGATGCAGAGACCATGGAGGGATGCTGCCTACCAGATTGCTTCCCCTGGCTTGCTCAGCTTGCTTTCTTATAGAACCCAGGACTACCAGCCCAGGGATGGCACCACCCACAATGGGCCCTCCCACTCTTGGTCACTAATTAAGACAATGCCTTACAGCTGATCTCATGGAGGCATTTCCTCAAGGGAGGCTCTTTTCTCTGTTGACACACAACATCAGCCAGTATACTGGGAGAACTATGCGATTTGGCAAGAAGCCACTTCTGGGTCAGCAGGACAGGTGGATAAAGCTCTTGCCATTAAGCCTGGCAGTCTGAGTTCAATCCCAGGAACCCATGTAATAGATCTGATTCTTATATGTTGTCCTATGACCACATGCATGCTGTAGCATATGTGCGTGCATGCACATACATCTATGCACACATAAGAATAAGTATCAACACACACACACACACACATACACACACACACACACACACACACACACACAGCTAAAGACTTTGTCCATCTTGATAGGGGTCACTCTTGTAAGGATATAATCTGTGGAAGCGATGCCCACACCGTGGTTACCAAGACAATATGGATGGCTGGTCACTGTGGCACAATGTCCTTAATACCAGCACTGAGGTGGCAAACACAGGTAGATCTGTGTGAGTTTAAGGCCAGCCAGTAATATCCAGCCTACAAAAAAAGAAGAAATGAATGGGCTGGGGAAGGAGACATTTAAGCCAGGCTGGTTTCCAAACATGCCTGATATGGGTATCTCATTGTGCTGAGTCAGCACCTGGAGGGAAGAGGGCGTGATAGACTTACAGCTGCCCCAAGGGCTCCCGAAGAAGGGATGCCCAAATCTGCCCTGATGTCAGTTTCCTGTTCTAACATCCTTCCAGGGCAACGGGTGTCAACTGTGGCTTCTGGAGGCAATGCCTAGCATGTGTACATGGGAGACCGTCCTCTGCTGAGCAGCAGAACCCAGTGTCCTGCTAACGGAGGAGTGACACGGATGGATAGCTCAGACCCACCCTTTGTGACAAAGTGAGTCAGAAATCAATCTACTGGAAAGTATGAGCTTTTGATGAGAAATCTGCATGAGGCGTGTGGTACGTGCTGCAGAGTCCCAAGGCAGGCCAGCCCCGTGACTTTTATTCATGGGAGATTCAGCGTATAGTCATTTGTGCCACTGCGATGTCACAGCGAAACTTGATACAAAGCAAATTTGATAGTGAGGAAAGGCCCACGGGACCATCTAGAAGCCATCTTGGATATGAGCTTCCGAGAGTCTCTGCTCAGTGACATCAGGCAGGATACAGTTCAACCTCGGGCCAATGGGTCACACAGCTGTGAAACGTCTGTATGAAAGGTTTTCAGCAACTCGAGCCTCGGCCTCCCTGGGAGATGACCATAAAGGCACAGCGCACACGCTATAAACCAAGACTGCACACTCCCAGGAGGAAAGCAAGCATTCAGCATCACACTAACAGTCCGCACAACGGTGAAACGCTTATTGGAGGCTCAAGGAAATGCCTAATATCGAAGCGCAGCCTTCAGCCCCATGCGCGGTAGGAATGGTTTGACTCTGAACAGAAGCAGCTCTGCGGAAGCTAGAGAAAAGGGCTGCCTGGGACCAGTGTGAAATACCAGAACTCACTGGGTAGGGTGGCGCATGCTGATAATCCCAGCGCTTGGGAGGGAAATGCAGGAAGGTCAGAAGTTCAAGATCTGCTACATAGAAAAATCAAGACCAAAGGCCCTGGCCTGAGATCCTGTCAGCAAGAAAGGGGAAGGGAGGAGGAAAGGAGCTATGAAAAGATGACAGAGCCTTCCAGCAGAGGGAGCTTCAACAGCAAAGATGGAGCTGCAGAGGCATCCGAGCAAAAGCCGGGTGGGTGGTTTGGATGTCTGGAAGTAGACACAGAGGCGATGAGCTGAAAGTCCAGTTTGACGATGTTTTACTATCCACCACTTGTCATTTACTCTTTGGCTTTTTCTCACTTATACGTAGTAAACTCACTCATTCCAGGACTGAAAAGATGGCATCTGTAGATCCTTTCCCAGACTGTGCGTGACAATGCACCAAAATAACTTCCCTCCGGCTATCTTGACATCCATTTTCGAGGTCAAGTTGGTCCCCATAACATTAGTTATCATTATAGTACCTCCCTCATCATGCCCCCTCCGTGAACGTTTGTCAAAGCACAAAAGGCACTGCGTAGAATCACCTGATACACAGCTAAGCAAAGACCAATCCGTTGTGACCAGGTTAGTTTCTGTCCCCAGGCCTCAGGAGCAGATGGTCATGTGGCCTCAGCGTGACTGTCTCCATGAGTGCAGGAGACTAAGAGACATGGTCACCCTAAGGAAGGGGAAGACTGGTGTCCTTCCCAAAAGCAGGTGCAGCCTCCTGGGTCCCCCATGATCCCGAGATGGACTAGAGTCTGAAGCTACTGAGTGTCAGAGAAAGCTAATCTCTGAGTCAAGGCCCACACCTTCATTCCTTTCTGCCACCACAGGGGTGGAGGCAAGTAGGAGAAAACCACGCGCTGACTTGAGTACTTCAGCTTGAAAATCAGAAGCAGTGACTGGCAATCTGAGGTGAGAACTATTCATCTTTCTGGATAAGGAAAAAAAAAAAAGCGAGGCTGGAAGCCCTCTGACGGCAGCCATCAAGCAAAGTGCAAGAATCATTGACAAGATCCAGACACAACAGATTAAGCACAGGGTCTGCTATTCATTGATGTGTGACACTGGTGACACCACTAACCTGCTCCAAGTCTTGGGCTCGTCATCAGTAAAATAGGGGGTGTGGCCTGAGCATGCCTCAAGGTCCTATCCAGCTCCCGTTCCTGCAGAGAGAACAGGAACCGCCAAGCTGCAGAGCATCAGCAGCAAGGGCGTGTTTAAAAAATGACGTCAGACTGAGCACAGGGTCCCCAATGGAGGAGTTAGAGAAAGGACTGAAGGAGCTGAAAGGGTTTGCAGCCTCACAGGAAGAACAACAATATCAGTCAACCAGACTCCACCCCCAGAGCTCCCAGGGACTAAGTCACCAACCAAAGAGTACACACGGAGGGACCCATGGCTCCAGATGCATATGTAGCAGAGGATGGGCTTGTCAGACATCAGTGGGAGGAGAGGCCCTTGGTCCTGTGAAGGCTTGATGCCCCAGTGTAGGGGAATGCCAGAGGAGTGTGGTGGGAGTGGGTGGGTTGGTGGGGGAGCACCCTCATAGAAGCAGGAGGAAGGGGAATGAAATAGGAGGTTTGATGGGGAACCATGAAAGGGGATAACATTTGAAATGTAAATAAAGAAAATATCAAAAAAAAAGCTAAAAAAACAAAAAACAGACAAACAACAACAACAACAACAACAACAACAAAAACCTATGTCAGCTCTAGAACAAAGTGCAGGAGTGAGACCTGGTCTAGATCTCTCTCTGCACTTCCTAGTGGGGTATAGCCATGAGCACAATGGATCCAGGAGTAAAGCGCTTTATGTGCAAGCAAGAGGAACTGAACTCAATTCCTAGCACTCCCCCACCCCTGCACCCATGTAAAAAGGCATGTGCAGGGACTGAAAAGATGGCTCAGTGGTTAAGAGCACTTGCTCTTGCAGAGAACCTGGGTTCAGCCCCCCAGTATCCACATGATATTCACAACCATCTGTAACTCCAATTCCAGGGGATCTAATTGTGTCTTCTGACTCCCAAGGCCAGCACACATGTGGCAAACATACACGTTTGCAAGCAGAAACTCATACCCCAAAATAAAAATAAACCGTTTTGTTTTGTGTCATTTTGTTGTTGTTTTGAGACATGGTCTCACTATGCCGCCCTGGCTGTCCTGGAACTCACCAAGTAGTCCAGGTTGGCCTTGAACTCATAGAGATCTACCTGCCTCTCTCTCCCAAGTACTAAGATTAAAGTCGTGTGTCACCGTGCTGAGTGATAGCTATGTAAAATAAAAATAAACAAACAACATTTTAAAAAGCCAGACACTGAGGCATGCACCTATGTCCCAGCCGTGCTGGCAGACGAATCTCTTTGGCCATCTGGCCAGGCAGTGTAGCCTAAAGGAACGTTCCGGAGTCCTACAGAGAGACCTTGTGTCAAAAACCAAGGTGGATTGTTCCTGAGGAATCACACCGCAGTGTGCTCTGGCCTCCATAAGCACACATTCGGAGACACCTGTGCATGCGCACGTGCACAGACATACCATTAATAAGTAAATGGTAAACTTGGAGAATAATAGCATTTTCTTTGCAGACTCCTGAGGTTGAGTGAGACACTCTGTAGAACTCTCTCACGGAGAGTCAGCAACAGTAAGTGCTTAATGGTTGCTAATGGCAACGGGTCTTATGTTCAGTCTTCCCTCCAAAGCAGTTCAAGCTCCAGTCCCCAGCTCAGGCATTCTGCCAGCTGCCTCCCTAGGCCCGATTCGGACAGGACAGCACGTCACAGCTAACCCATGGTGCCATCCAAGGGAGGCCCTGATGCCACGCACCAGCACTGTTCAGGGCAGCCAGACTCCCAGCCTCCTGACCAGCTCAGGAAGACATACTGATGAGGGTCCTAGAGAAAGGGCCTTGGGGCTGAGAAAGCCAGAAGCCTGGCTTGGAGCCCCTGGCTCCGCCTGCCTGAGCACTGTGGAATTGAATCGAGCTAGGCACTTTGGCAAGATGAAAGAAAGCGGGACACAGATGGGGCAGTCAGGGAGGGCCAGTGAAGAGACCACAGAGTGAGAAGTCAGACACATTTCTTTAGAAAGCCATCTGCTTGGATGGTAGGTAATTTTGATTCTTTCAATACAATTTAATGTTTGATGTATATGTGCCACCTTCTGTTGGTTAAACTCTATTGGCATTTATATTTTCTTCTCTGAGTGAATCTAATGTATGTGTGTGTGTGTGTATAGTATATGTATTTCAAGCAATACTGAGAAAAAATGAGATACATATATACTAAGAGAAATGCTAAATAGATAGAAGATAGATAGATAGATAGATAGATAGATAGATAGATAGGTAGATAGGTATATACATGCATATACATATACACATACACATACATATACATATATATGTATATATACATACATACACACACACACACACACACACACACACACACACACGCATGATATGTTGTCTCCCTCACCTTCACTCAGTACTTCTTTCAGTGTTCTCCAGCTTCTTTGCTCTTACCTTAAGTGAGATGAGATGCTGGTCCTCGGTTGAAAATGCATTTTATAGCAAAGGGAGAAAAGAGAAAGGTACACTGTTTTCACCGAGTGTGATTTTCTACCTTTTTTCCTTTTTTGCTGACTGTTGCAGTAAGCAACAGTCTTCGAGATAATTTCTTAGTCACAGATCTGCATAATCGAAGTGTGTCACTCTAGACACAAACACAGACATGCAAAAGGAAAGAAGGAAGAGTACCAGGAAGGGCAGAGCGGAAGCATCAGCCAGCAGTTATGACATCTTGTAGAGTTTAAATGTGGGCATAGACACAAGACCATGTGACAACAGCGCAGATGAAAAAGGGACTGGAGAAGGCAGTTTTTAGCATTACTGAGAAACTAAAGGATGTAATCTTCTATATTAGACAGAAATAAGTCAATATTGCTATAGTGGTTTGAAGGAGAAACACTCCCACAGGCTTGGGGATTCGAACACTCGGTCCTCAGTTGGACATGCTGTTTGGTAGGTTTGGGAGGAAGTACATCACTGGAGGGCGGGCTTTGGAAGTTATACCCCGGTCCCACTTTCATCATGATCTCTGCTTCATGCTTGTGGTTGAAGATCTGGGCCCTCAGCTTCCTGCTCCAGCCCCATGCCTGCCTGCCTGCCTGCCTGCCTGCTGTCCAGTCTCCCTGTCATGATGGGGTCTTAGAAACATGGGCCATAAAATCTTTTGTAGCCAATCTTTCCTACTTTGTGTGTTCTTTTAACCACCCTTTATTCTCCCAGTTTCACCCTTTAAACTAAATAAAAGAGGAGGAAGAGGAAGAGGAGGAGGAAGAGGAGGAGGAGGAGGAGGAGGAGGAGGAGGAGGAGGAGAGACCCCTGAATCTAATTCCTTTCCTTTTACTCCTTCTTTGACCACAGCTACTAACAAATCACAACCAACCCCATTAAATGAGTAACAATCCCCCACCTCCCTACGCCTCTTAGGACCCCATCATTTATATGCCCTCTGAAACGTTCACAGAATTCCAAATGTCATACAATGCAGAAACTATTGGCAGCTGGCAAAACCACGCCTCTGCTAGGGCACAGGGCAAATTATAGTCAGCCACTTCAGACCTTCCAAAAGCAGCCTCACCTCCCTATACTTGGGATTAAAATGAATGCACATTCTATTGCTACAGTCTTTCTTCTGTATGTAGGTCTTTGTCATGGCATTTTATCATAGCAACAGAAGAGTAACTAATACAGTTACATAGTATCTAATTGCCAAGATAATGGCTACAGGAAAAGAATGCCTAAAAATGAGTGAGAAAAGGAATAAAACAGTAGGAAATGTTGATTCGGAAAAAAAAACAAGAAAAATAGAATAAAGTAGATGGATGAAAAGGAAAATAAATAAAGAGTGAGAGTTTGCCCAACTTGGGCTGCAGCTCGGTGGGAGAGCATGAGCTCGGTCCTGAGTTCAGTTTGTAGTACAAACCCAACAAACGAGTTAGATAAATATGCCCAACTATACCCTTTTTTTTTTAAATTTAAGTGAATTGCATAATTCAATTAAAAGACCAATACTATATTAATGGGTAAAGAAATAAAACCCAACTTCTAAGAAATATACAGCAATATACACAAAAGCCTCTAGAAATTTCAAAACACTGAAATCATTCAGAGAATGTTCTCTGACCAAAATGAGATTAAAGCTATAAGTCATTAGCCGAGAGAGATAATTTCCACAATCTGGAATGTATATTATTTTTATAATTTATATACTTACAATATTTAGAATCCTAGAATTTTAATATTTAAAAATATTTAAATTATATTGCATATAATTTATAAAATTTACAATGCTAGATATGTTATTGTAAACATGGTTCCTAATGCTGTCAACTTTTCAAAAACTAGAATCACCTGGAACCTAGGCCTCCGGGCATCTTGATTTTGTTAACCAATGTAGTAAGATCCACCTACTTGCATGGAACCTTTCTCTGGCTAGGAGGATGGGGTGCCAGCAGGGGACCCCTGGGCCCCATCACAGTATTCTGCATAGCTTCCATTTGCCCCTTTTATGATAAACCAGTAATCAACAGTAAAGTGATTCAGAGTCTTGTGACTCGTTCTAGAAAATGGTCAAACCTGAAGTGGGGTGTGGAGATCCTGGACTTATAAGCAGTAGCTCAAAAGTATGAGCTATCCGGGACTTGTGACCGGCACCTGAAGGGGGTGCCAGTCATGTTGGTCTGGGCCCTTATGCCTACCTAGCCTGATACATCAAAACTGGACTTAGGGTTTCCTAAGGGAGGAAAAGTAGCTTTTGATTATGAGAGGAGATGCATCTGAGTGGGATGGGACAAGGCCATAGCCCAGGAACTGAGGAGGGAGACAGAGGCAAGGGGGTCATCATTTAGAGACTGAGCTTCAAGTCAGCCAGGAGGACTACAGTGCAAGACCCTGTCCACTATCCCAAACACAGACACACACATACTCACACACACACTCACTCACACACACACACACACACACACACACAGAGAGAGAGAGAGAGAGAGAGAGAGAGAGAGAGAGAGACACGCATGCGTGCACACATGTATACCATGAATACAGATGCAAAATTATAAATAAAATATTAGCAAATAAAGCCAAACATCTAGGCTGTATTCCAGGAATGCAGCAGCGATTTAACATTCTAAATTAAATCAAGCTGTGCTGGGGGCAGGCATGTGGGGGGGGGTGTGGGGGTGCAGGTCAGACACACAGTGCTTTTTGTGCACAACGAGCCCCGAGGTTCAATCTTCAACATTGAAGAGAAGGAATTACCTGAAATAATTCATCACATTAGTAGAAAATTAAAACTGTTAAGATCATCCTGACCTGGGGAGGGGGGGGGCATAAAAACAATGGGGATCGTGGCTTTCCGGAAACAGCAGGAGCTCCTGTCCCCTTCAGAGAGTTTTGCTCCTGCAGTGACAGTTAATTTTCAGGAGAGAACTGTTATCATGCTTACCTGAGTGATAACCTGGTGTGCACGGAAGGGATCCGGGTTTCTAGAACCTTCTGGCTTCGCACTGTGACTCCGGTGACTGGGTGTCTTTTTGTTTTTGTTTTTGTTTTGTTTTTGTTTTTTGTTTTTGTTTTTTTTTGGGGGGGGTTTGTGTTTGTTTGTTTGTTTGTTTTGAGACAGGGTTTCTCTGTGTAGCACTGGCTGTCCTGGAACTCACTCTGTAGACCAGGCTGGCCTCAAACTCAGAAATCCGCCTTCCTCTGCCTCTGCCTCCCAAGTGCTGGGATTACAGGCATGCGCCACCATGCCCGGCGACAGTTAATTTCCAGGAGAGAACTGTTATCATGCTTACCTGAGTGATAACCTGGTGTGCACAGAAGAACTCCGGGTTTCTAGAACCTTCTGGCTTCGCACTGTGACTCCGGTGACTGGGTGTCTTTTTTTAACATCTCGATTTCAAGGTAAAATACAAAAAAACAAAACAAAACAAAACAAAAACAAAAACAAAAAATCTGGCAAGCAAAGTCAGTTATCACATCAGGTGCCCTAGTAAGTCCTAGAGTGAGGAGCATGGGGGAGGAGGTGGGGGAGGGGCAGGTGGGGTGGGGAGGGTATGTGGTGGGGGTGGGGTGGGAGTGAAGATGGGGTAGGAGTGGGGTGAAGTGGGGTGGGGTGGAGTGTAACTCGCTGGAGGTCTCAGGGGTGCTAACTGGCAGGGCTGAGCTGTGAACACAGTGAGTCTGGCTCTAGGATTCACATCTCTTGACCACTCTGTCACTGTGCACACACAGCTAACCATAACGCCAGGCATTAAACATCACATGGGTTTAAGTTAGACACACTGCAAGAGCCTAAAGAGAAGGGGTTAATCCTTACAAGGGAGGGCTGGTTCTGGGAGACTTAAGGAAAGTAGCCCTTGGGGCCGGAGAGCTCGCTCAGCAGGTAAGAGCCCGTGTGGCTCTCACAGAGGACCTGGGTTCAGGTCCCTCATCCACAGCACCCACTCCAGCTGACGCCCACTCCAGCTCCTGGGGCCATGATGCCTTCTTCCAGCCTCAGGAGTGTGCTGCACATAAACACATGCACACACACATAAACAAGTAAATCTTTTTAAGGTAGCATTTAGGCAAGACTTTAAAGGGTGAAAAGTTTTTTTTTTGTTTGTTTGTTCTTTTGGGCTTGTTTGAGACAGGCTCTTTCTATGGAACCTAGACTGCCCCAGGACTCACTCTGAAACCCATCTTGAGTTTGCCCAAACTCATGATCCTCCTGCTTCAGCCTCCCAAGTGCTGGTGGTTCAGGCTCCCCCCCCCTCCCCTGCTGCCACCACCACAACCACCACATCCAGCTAAAGGTGGCAGTTTTAACTATCAGAAAATGAGAGTCTTTGGACACATCAGATCACACTGCGGTGACACAGTTCAACACCGCAAAGGTCAATTTCCCTTTTGTAAGTGCTAATCAGGCTCAGCAGCAGCCAGGTCCCTCCCTAGATGTCATGCATGACTCGGCCATCCAGGTGGCTGTCATCTGTGGTCCCTCACTCCACCGTGTGGACTCCCCATCACAGTGCTAGGGAGAAGGAGAAATATGGAGAATTTGCCTTTCAAGGTGTGAGTCTGGAAAACACACACACGCACACACACATGCAAACACATACCATATACACACACATGCACATACATACACACACATGCACACACACATACCATACACACACATGCGTGCGTGTGCATACACACACACACACACACACACACACACTCCATACCTTCTACTCACGACCCATCAGTTCTAAAAGAGCATAAGGACCACCATAGTCTGCCTCTTTTTGTTATCATTTTTTATCAGTCAGTTTTGTCAGCTTGTTTTATCCTTGAACACTGAAACAGAATCTTAGCTATCCCGGGTTGGCCTTGCACTTGCTGTGGCCAAAGATGACCCTGAACATCTGATATCCCTACCTCCACTCCCCGGGGACTGAGTACATAGGCACGCGTACTTGTTTATGCCGTGCTGGACTCGGAGCAAAGGCCTCGTGCGTGCTAGTCAACCATTCCACCAAGAGACAGCTCCAGCCCGTGGTGTGACTTGGTTTAGAGGATTCTAGCAGTAACGGAAAGGGACGTGTTCAGAAGTGGCAGACCAGAGCAGGCTACAGCCACAACCCGGGTAGCAAGCATGGAGACTGGCGATGAGGCTACTGTCCGAGGACACGAAGCCGTGGGCGGTGGTCTTAGACTTGGGGACGAGAAATAATCTGGGAAAAGCAAGAGGACACGACTTCAGGATTTACTGCCACCCTGCCAAGCAGACAGTGGTGACAGCAGCCTAAGCGGGTTACGCAAGAAAAATAGCCCATTCGGAAAGAGCCATCGCTGTGTGCCCTGTAGCTGGAACGAGTCTGCAGAATGTCTAGGGAATCTTACTAGGAGCGCAGCTTGAGTTCCGGCTAGGGAAGAAGGGACGCCCCGGATGGCACAGTGCACACAACAGGACAAAGGTCTCTCCTTGCACATGACCTCAGTCCTATCTTCAGAGCCACTTCCTGAGGCCTGAGGTCTGTCTGCAGCTGTGGTTCAGGCACTGTGACGGGTAGGGCCGTGTTTGTACGTCACTCTGAAGGAGAGTCTGCACATGCGCGTTGGAAGCGGTTTTAGCCCATGCGCACTACTCATGGTTTGATTGTTCTGGGTTAAGCTTAGATCTAGACGTCACCCAAATGGGTGAGAAGGAATCCAGGGCTACGTGGTTTTGGTGTTTGCAAACCTTCTCCATGCTATGAGGGAGGAGGTGGATAGATAACAGGCACCAGACCCACCAGACCAGGGGACAAGACTCAACTTTGAATTGATTAGTTGTCTTTGCCCTGGTTTTCCGCTGATTTCACCCTGGACTTCCTTCCAGATTGCCAGCTCCTCAGGGTAGAGCTCAGCTTCAAAGTCCGATTTCTGGTGTGTTTTGTGCACGCGATCTGCACAGCAGGCTACTTCTGCCGGGAGGGCCCTTCAGATCGCAGACAGCTCTTGGCTTCTGTTAACAAACTCCAGAGTTCCCCAGACACACTTCTCGCTCTGATTACCGTTCTAAGCTCACCTCCTCTTTCTGTCTCGCCATACTTCCTCTAGTGCCGCACGAACCTTCCACGCGCTGGGTCCTGTTAGCATGCAGTCATGCACCTGTGGTCTGAATAAAATCAATCGTTTCCTAGCTTCAGGCTGAGAAGTAGAAAAGTGTCAGTCACATGACTACTCCGAACCTCAGTGTTTGCACCCACGGGGGGTGGGGGAGTGGGGAGTGCGGGGGGGGGGGGGGAGGATTTAATGCTCGCCACATTTTTAAAAGGTGGCTGTGCCGGGCGGTGGTGGGGCACGCCTTTAATCCCAGCACTTGGGAGGCAGAGGCAGGCGGATTTCTGAGTTCGAGGCCAGCCTGGTCTACAGAGTGAGTTCCAGGACAGCCAGGGCTACACAGAGAAACCCTGTCTCGAAAAACCAAATAAATAAATAAATAAATAAATGTGGCTGTGAAGAAAAAACAAAATAATAACTGTGGCCGGAGATGGTAACGGTAGGCTGAGATGGGGTGGGGGGAGTTGGGACCTGCCTGAGCTACTAGTAACACCCTGTGGGGCAGGGGAAGAGAGGAGGGAGTGATGGAGAGAGGATTAGGGGAGGAAGAGAGAAAGGAAAGAGAGACAGGAAGACAAAGGGAGGGGAGGGAGAATTTATGGGAAAACATTTCAGCTAGACAACCTTATCCAAAGAGATTTAACCCAGTGCTTCTCCTGGATCCATGGCTGGGATTGCTGTCCCTGGGCTAGGGTGGCGCCTGTCCTCCCTGGGCTGGGGTGGCAAAGCCTACGGGCAGAGCCAAAGAACTGAGACCCAGAAGGAGATCAAGAGCACCGGGAGCCATGCGGTCCCAGCAGGCTGCGGGAATAGGATGGTCAGGGAGCACTCCGAGGAGCACTCACGGAGGAAGTGGATTTTGAAGGCGGTTCATGAAATGAGAAAGAAAGGAAGGAGATGTATACTGACCCATCGAGTCAGAAGGAAGGGGCAACACAATGGAGCGGAGAGCTTAGTGGGGCAGCACAATCTCTCCTGCCCCTCCACCACATCTGAGTGTTTCCCAGAGGCAGGAAAGCAGCACGGAGCAGGGGCTTCCCCTGAGTCGGCACTGAGAGATCTGAGCTCTAACCTCAGAATTTCCTGTCAAGCCAGCGTGTGCTGCTGACTGCAGTCTTGAGAAACCATCCAACATCATATGGGCAGGGATCGCTGCGGAGGACAGCCACCCACTCAGGCGCCAGCCCCTCAGATGGCACGCCAGCCCTGGCTGGCTTCCTCCGGCAAGGCTAACTGCATGCTTTCTCTGCAGGGGGCGCTTTCTTGGCCTGCACAATTGTTTGGAACAGAAACTGTTCACGGTGGCTCTGTGAAGAGCTGTGGTCCTTGGCCTTCTGCGGCATCCGGGCTCATCTCGGCCACTGACTCGGCCATGGGGGTCCATAGAAAAGAGACCACCATGGTTGTTGGAGAGGGCTTATTGTGGCTGTGGCCACTGCACCTGGAGTGTCCAGGGGAAGCCACCAGCTGTGGGGTCACTCCTTCTAGTGCAGCCATCTGTCCCTGCGCCCCCCAAGACAGAAAGACAGATTTCTCTCTCTCTCTCTCTCTCTCTCTCTCTCTCTCTCTCTCTCTCTCTCTCACACACACACACACACACACACACACACACACAATAAATAAATAAATAAATAAATGTAATAAATAAATGTAATAAGTAAATGTAATAAATAATGCTGGGCTTGGGAGCTCTTACTCTGCTATACGTAATCCTAGCATTTGGAAGGTGGAGACAGAAGGGTCAAGAGGTCAAGTTCTGGAAGATGGCTCAGACGTTACAAATACTTGCTGTTCTTCTAGAGGACCAGGGTTTGACTCCCAACACCCACAGGATGGCTCACAGTTGTCTGTAACTCCAGCTCCAGGAGATCTTCCACCCTCTCTGGTTTCTGTGGGCACTGCACAGGCATGTGGTATCCGGAGATGCATGCAGGCAAAAAAAAAAAAAAAAAAAAAAAAAAAAACACGCATAAAAGATATTTAAAAAGAAAAAGAGCTTAATGTTCATCCTGAGCCCCCCCCCGTATGGAGCTCATATAACCTGAGTTATCTGAAAACCTGTTACCATAAAAAAGAGATGGAGGAAGAGAAAAAGAGAGAGGATGAGGAAGAGGAAGAGAAGGGTCTGCAGGGGGAGGGGAAGGAGAGGAGGAAGAGAAGGAGAAAGTGTGAATAACTAGTAGTGGGGGGAGGGCACAAAGACCAACCAAACTACAATAAATCCAAAATGCCAAATAAGTAACAGCCTCCTCCAGTCTGAAGTGGCTTTGGCAAGATGACCTTTGGCTTTAAAACCGCCCTGGGGGGGGGCTTATGGGTGAGGAACAGTGGCACGTTCCACACTTCTCCACACAGGTGTCTCACATCCACACACCGCCTCATCCCCCGGGTGAGTCCACTGCGGCTTCCTGGTCTTGAATTCCAGAATTCTCGAATTATCCACAGTTCACTCCCAAAGCCACAACAACTGGTACATGTGAGTGGTCAGCTGACACCCCCACCTGTGACCCTCTTCTCGGCCCGGGGTGTCCCCTCTCAGCCCCCAGCTGACCAAGGCACAGTGTTGAGCACGTCTGAGTACCCTGGCGGTGACCACAAGTCTCCTTTCTGCCTCACGCTTGCTGCTGCATCCAGATCAGCTGTCACTCTCCGTAAACCCCCAAGGACTGGAATTTTCCTATAAACCAGAGACGGCTCCCTGGGGAACCATCACAATAATGCACTTGGCAGCGAAAAGATGTTAAAAAAAAAAATCCAAAACCACTGTGCGCTCTTTCCTGGAAGACACACATCCCATCTCTGTTCATGGTTCACAAGCCCAACTCCAGAAGGGCCCAGAGGCTGGATCCTGCTTGAAACATCTGCTATTTCTGCTGCACTCCCAAGACCAGGTTAATTAATATGTGTCTCAGGTATTCCAGCACCTTCCTCCAGAAGCAGTACTGCCCACGGGACACAGCTATGTGGTTCCAAGCAAGAACTGACGTGGAACAGGTCTCTTGGCACATTCATGGTTTTCTTCCCTCGTGTCACCTTCCCTGATTTCACAATACCCTCACGCCCTTCAGGATCACCCAGGGAAGCCTCTCCTCAGCCCTTTCCAAATCCATTCTCGGCACTCCACATAAGATAAAGTAAATATCTACACAGAAGCCCTACCTCTATCCTCGGAGCATCCACCATGGCACCTTGGGCTCATTTGCGTTGTCAACTAGATAGAAACTGAAATCACCCTGGGGGGGTGGGGGGGAATTTCATCTGAGATTGGCTTGTGGGTGTATTGGCGGGGCTTTTTCTTGATGGGCAATTGATGTGGGTGAGCCAAGTCTATTATGCCACCCCTGAGCAGATGGTGCTAGACAGTATTTAAAAAAAAAAAAAAAAAGCAAGCTGAATAAGCCAGGGGGAGCAAACCAGTAAACAGCAGGAAATGCAGAGCAAAATACTCCCTAGAAAGGGCAGGATGCTTTAGCTCGCTCCAGGAGCTCCCTTCCAGTTCTTTTGCAGGCTGACCTCCTTGGCAATCTGGATGCGTCACAGTCCTGTTCCTGGGGCTCTGGGGAAGGCGGGGAAGGCTCGGGGCATATGCTATAAAAGTATCTATACAGCCTTTCCTCCAGCTTTGCCTCTGGCTGATCCACAGAGCCCGGCTCACCCACAAACCCAGCACATTAGACAAGAGACACCTAAGGGTCTTTGTGGTGGGACCCAGTCCACAATCGGTCTACATCACTCCAGGCTGGGCCCCTTTAAGCTGCCTTAGATGGCTCATGTTAGCCTGGGGGGTCTTTGAGAAAGCAGTTACAAGCCTTTCCCTTCTCCCTGCCTCCCTGCTCCGTGAGCACGTGGGCTAACTGCCTAAGAGGAAACAGCACAGGATGAGTTCCGGTGCGAGGACCTGACCTTTAGACTCTCACCCAAACAAGTTGATCTAGCCAGAGGAAGACGGTGACCACGGCCTTCTGAGCTGTGTGGGTATTGTGGTCAAGGTATGAACCATGTTTTTACTCTCAAATATCGCACAACCAGATATGGCAACATATGGGTGCTAAGAAATTAACACGTGAATGTCTGGGTTCCTGCCTCTGAGGCCTCTGAGGCTTAGTGGCAAGCTCTGTCTCTCCCACATTCTGTCCAGCATGTCCTGATTCTTCAGGACCAAGAGACACCTTTGGAAAACTAGTGTTTTTATCGAGACCAGTCAGTACCACGCCAGGCAGGGAGGAGTGACCCAGAGGGGTGCCTTCTGCCCTTACCCAGTCTTCCTAGGACACTCCACAGAGTGGATCCGCGCCCACCTGCCTGGAGGGCCAGGTGGGGACCTCGCAGTAGGTGTCCGAGATCATCATCCTAAATCCTGGACGAATTCACGACCACAACAAGAATAGGAGAGAAACCGGAACCACCACCACCCCAAGTTCACAAGCCAGTTTGCCCGCCCCAGTTTGCCCTTGAACCCCGAGGGGCAGGGTTGTGGTTGCCGCCTGGGGGGCCCTAGCGTCAGCACTTGAAAAGCACCTGGAATCCGCGCCAGCCAATCAGCTAGCGGCGCCGGACGCACTTAGCATGCCTTGCGCAGATTCAAACTACCACCAGGGGGCGGCATCTGGCTCCACCTGGACCCTGTAAGAAGCAAAATAGTCCAGAGGATTGAAAGTAGAGCCCCAGCACTGAAGTCGCGGAAAGTGAAAGCGATTTGGATCCCTGGAGAGCCTGACCCCAAGTCACTGAGTAACCTTTAGCCATTACTTAAACTCCCTAACAGTTTGTATCCTCTTCTTAACTGAGAAAAGTCAGGATATGGAAATGACACTTGATGCCAGGGTGGCTCACCTGCCCGCTGGCCCTGGATTTACTACCTGGATGTAGGACCTCCAGCAAGGATCACGAATAATAGCTGCACCTTCCAGAAGAGGCTTTGTTTTTTTGTTGTTGTTGTTTTGTTTTGTTTTTGTTGTTGTTGTTGTTTGTTGTTTTGTTTTGTTTTTTTGAAGCTCACCGAGAAAACGTATTCCTTAACAGAAAAGTGCCTGGCACGTGCTGAATTCCTAGCAATGTTTATCCTTTAGCTCTCGGAGCTCATCCTACACCTCACCGCAGCCCCACCCTACCCACTCCCACCCCACCTCCATCTGACCTGGTACTAGAGACTGGTCCTAGAGTCTCTTGCATGCTAAGTTCGTGCTCATCAACGAAGCCACACTCCCAAGCCCCTTTTGGGAATCTTCTCCCCACCCTGTCCCCCACTGTCATGCCTAACACACACACACACACACACACACACACACACACACAAGGACTGCTGGAGTTCCGCCATCATTTAGCTTGAGGTTAAATCTCAGCTGCTTTTTGCTATCAGTCTGTGAGATCTGGGCTGACCAACCTCTCTGTGCCTTAATTCCAACATGACAAAATAGACAGCTGAGCATATTGATATACATCTCTATTCCAGCCCTGGAGAGAGGTAGAGACAGGAAGGACAGACGCTGAAAACCAACCTCAGCTACATAGGCAGTTTAAATCCAACCTGGGCTACATAAGACCCTGTCACAAGCAAACAGCAACAAAAACAAATAAAATAGAGCTGATTAATGACAACCTTATAGAGTTATTAGGAGAAGACAAATAGGTAAAGGTTCAATAAATATGAGCTGTTACTACCTTTTCTTCTTCTTCTTCTTCTTCTTAGTATAGAAGAGAGTTTATTCAGGGCATGGGGAGGGGAGTTAAGAGGGTAGTAGAGGCAGAGAAAGGCAGAGAGAGGGAGAGAGTAGAGAAGTAGAGGCCGGCTGTGGCTATGAGAGAAAGGAGAGGGGGAGGGGAGAGGGAAGGGGAGAGCAAGAGAGAAGCAAGAGATGAAGAGCTGTCAACAAGAGACTGTCACTACTAATATTAGAACCATTAAAGGTGGCATAGGCGTGCCCACAGTGTATAATGCTAGCTAGATCTCAGACGCCACGAGAATTCCCTCGGTCGAAGACTAGGCTTGTTAGCCTTGGACTAACGGTACACCCACTCTTCATTTGCCAGGACTGAGTACTCCAGCTGTGTGGGGCAGACCCAGCTGATGTGCGAAGAGGGTTGGTGGACATTTTCCCCAGGGAAATGGATATCCTTTGGTTTATCTGGATCCCACTCCAGGGCCAGAGCCAAGTTCCGGCCCAGCCCCAGCCCTCTTTGCACGTCGTAGTCGTTACGGGGCTGGAATAACAGTCTAGAAGGCCGACTCAGAAGCCCGGTTGACTCACAGGGAGATGACTTGGCAGACAGTCATGAGATGGGGCTTCCAGCTCAGCCACCGACCTGCTGTCCCACAGCCGGGGAAATACCGTTTCTCCCGGGTTTTCAAATGTTCTTGAATTCAAACTTGAGCCCCATTGGATGGGTTAAACGATGTCATTTCAAAATCACTTTAGATCTGATTGTGTGCGTGAGTGTGTGTGTGTGTGTGTGTGTGTGTGTGTGTGTGTGTAAGAGAGAGAGATGTACAACCCCCCCATTCTTTTACTTTGCCCCCACTCCCTCTTTCCACCCCAATTGATTTGTTTGCTAGCATTTTCCACTTATAATGAGGTCCTCTGAGCTCTGTTGTTTCTTTGATGGCCTTTGAAACAGAATGTCACTGCACAGCCCCAGGCTTCCAACTCATAATCCTCCTCCTAAGTATTGGGATTACAGGCTTTTGTTTTTGTTTTTAGAACTCTTTCGATCACCTAGCTCTTGAATATTAATGCTATCTAGATTAGTTAAGAAGCAGGGCATGGAGACACCCACTTGTAACCGTAGCTACTCTGGAAACTGAAGAGAGTCAATAAGACGCGGGGCAGTCTGGGAAACATATCAAGACCCCATCTTAAAAAAAAAAAAAAAAAAAAAAAAAACAAGAACAAAAAAACCCCAAAATAACCAAGGACTGTACAAGAAAAGCCTTTAGGCTTGTGGTAGGAGCAAGCAGTTGTACCAGGCGGTACCCATGGTCCCTAGTAGCTAATAACATCCTCTTAGCTAGGGATGATGGCACAAACCTGTAATCTTGACACTTGGAGGCATGAGTCACGAGTTCAAAGTCATCATCTACTACATAGGGAGTTCAAGGCCAGCCTGGACTAATGAGATCCTGTCTCCAGAATAAATAATATGCCCTTGTGCCCTCTTGAGAGTGACTGCGTTCGAATGATAAATCATATAGTCACCCTAGTGACTTCGGTTTGTTGTTGTTGTTATTTCTTTGTATATTTTCTTTGCATTTGTGACAGGGTCTTGCTATATCCCCCTTAACTACATTGTACCCTTTGCTCTATTGCCATATTGAGCAGGAATCACAGGCATGCCCAGCCATGAACAGTACCACCTTCCCCCCCCCTATGCCTATCCCTCTACCCCTCCCCATTCCCCTCACCACCAGAGCGTCAAGGCTCTCCCCAAGTAACACACTTTCTCTAGTAAAACTCTGTCTCCTAAAGGTCCCACCATTAAACACATGAGCCAACGGGGAACGGTTCACATTCAAACTACCACCCCACAGCGACAGAAGCCTTTGGTAGAAATAAGTAGAAATAAGCAAAAAAAAAAAAAAAAAAAAAAAAAAAGACAGGCAGAAGCTTGGAACACAGCAGAGAGACCCCCAAGAGTAATTAGACGTAGAAGTGAGGCCCCTGTGGAGCCACAAAGAGCAGATTACATCCTGGGAGAGCTTTTCCAAGTAATGAACTACAGGCTAGGAAAATGTCATAGCAACAGCACAGTTTTGTGTTGGTAAGCCATTTGTGGGCAAGAGGGGGGGGGACAGACAGAGAGACAGAGTCAGAGAGACAGAGGGAATTGTCGTCTCCCTCCCCTCCCCCAGGAAATACACTATCGAATTATAACCAATTTAAAGAACAACAGAGCTGACGTTCAATCACATCTTCATTCTGAATAACCTCACCCTATCCTTATTCTGTTCTTGATCTCATAATCAATTCGTTAATTTATTTTCTTTGTTCCTGTTTTTTTTTTTAATTTATTTTGTCTTTATGCGTTTGAGTGTACATGTCTCATTTATGTGAATGTATATGCCTCTGGCCTCTGAAGGCACCTGCGCGCTTACCTGGTTACCCACACAGAGACATACACACATATAATTGAGAATAACACAAGTCTAAAACAAGAAGAAAGGAGCTGCTCAAATGCCCACGCTGAACCAGCACCTCTGGGCTAACCTCCCGTGGTAGGGGATTTCCACTTGTCATTAAGCATTATTAATTCTGTAAATTCTTCTTCGGAAAAGAAAGCTTATTTGACCCAAAACAGCTACCAAAACATTTGTCCATTCTATCTTCTACCATAGGAAACTTTTGCTCAAAATTATGCACCAGGGGCCAGCCAGACGATGACACAGTGATTTAAGGCACCTGCCACCAGGCCTGAAGACCTGAGCTGTATACCTTAGCCCCACATGACAGGAGGGAACTAAGTCTTGCAAATTGTCCTCTGACCTCCACACACATGCTGAAGCATGTGTATGTGTACAGTAAATACACACATGTAAGTTTAAAGATAATTAGTATTGAGAAAAACTTACTGTTCCCTTTCAAAGCCCACAGATTCCTTTTCTCTAATCAATAAAGGTATACATTTTATCTGGGCCATCAGAACCTTTGAGAGCTCTCATCTGGCTCTGGAGTGACTGGGATGAACATGTGATTTTAAATTTCTTTCCTCCAGTGTTTTTTCCATATTCGATTGAGTTCATTGTCTGGACTATTTTTTTTTTTAAGCCACAACAACTTCTTTTTAAAATTACTCTGGGATATAAATACATTGCACATTTTATTCGAGTGACGAGTAGCAGACAGTTTGTGAATTGGGCAAAGCGGAGAAGAAAAAGAAATAGCTGAGGATTCTCAGCACCACTTAAACTAAGTAACTATTTACTTGTGCTGCGTAGCTTTAACTGTAGACTTGGCACAGCGAATAACCACTTGTGGAAGAGAGTCTTAAGTGAGGAATTATCTAGATCCGCCTGGCTTATGGGCTTGTCTGTAGGGGAGCGTCTTGATTGTTAATTGATGTGAAAGGATTCGGACAGAGTGAGTGGTACCATTCCCTCAGTGGGGAGGGTCAACAGACACTGTAAGGATGGAGAATGCGAGCTGAAAGCAAGCAAGCAAGGGTGTGTTCACTCTCTCTTGGCTCTTGACTATGGAGGCATTGGATGTGACTAGCTGCTTTGATCCTTGTCTGGACTTTCCCCGACCTGATGGACCTCCTCCCTAAAGCTGCCTTTTGTCAGCAAATTTATCACAGCTACCAAAATGAAGCCAGGCCGGCTAACCAGCCTGGTTTGCGTTTTGTTTGGTTGTTTCCTTTGGAAGCTACATTGTTTTTTTTTTTATTTTGGTCCTTAAGAGCTGTTGGAGGGAGAAGAGTCTGGAGAAATGTATTCAAGCTTGATAGATGCGCCACCCCTTGCATCTTCTTGCTATCTCCATGAGACAATTGCTCGGAGCACCCTGGCCCCTCTGAAATGGTTAGCTCTGCCAGGCTGCTGCAAACCCGCCCTGCATCTCCATCATGTCCAGGCAAAAGTGGGCAGGTGGGGAAAGGTGGGGACAGGGAGGAGAGTGAGTAGGGGGCAGGACTGCAGAGCTTCCGGGAAGAACGAATGGTCTTACAGTCCCTGTAAGAAGGGCTGCTTTGTAGTAGCAGGATCCCTGCAATGAGTCCAGGGCACAGATTTCAGAGAAATGCTTGTTAGAAACTATTAAAGGCAGATACGCTCATGCTTTCTATTTTCCGGTCCTTCTTCTGATGGAACATCACAGATTGCTTCCCTCCTCTGCAGGCACATGGGCAGGCACGTGGATTTTATTCGGTCATATTGACTATGTATCTGTTTTTTGCAAATTTCTTGTGCCCTCTATAAATGCTAGCTGTGTTTCCAACTGAAACTTTCTAACATAGATACAAGCTATCTGATGTGGCTTAAGAGGCTGAAACTTAATTCCCCAGTTATTGAACAATGACTGGGAAGGTTTCAGTCAGTCAGAGACTTGCAGTGTGGTATAATGTGTCCTATAGCTGCCCAGGATAGTCTCTGATACTGGTTGTTTCAGAGGTGAAATTCCGGAAGGCTTAGGCCAGGCACAACTGTTCTGCTGACATTCTGGGATCACAAAATGGTTAAAGCCAGGCGTGGTAGCATAACCTTTAATCCCAGCACCTAAGAGGCAGGGGAAGGTGGATCTTTATGCGTTCCAGGTCAGACTGGTCTATATAGTGAGTTCAATACCAACCAAGCCTACATGGGGAGACCTTGTCTCAAAAAATTAAAACAAAACCAACCAACCAACAAAACAAATGAACAAAGTACAACATAGTTAATTAAGCCTAGTGCTTGTTGTGTAGCCTAGGATGTCCTCAGATTTATGTGTTCTTCTCAGCCTCAAGAGCCAGGATTATAAGCTTGCACCACCATACCAAACTTTTAGTTGTTATCGTTTTGAAAAGGGGTCTTGCTCAGTAGCCCAGGCTGTTCTCAAACTCACAATTCTACTGCCTCTGACTCCTGAGGGCTGGGCTTACATGTGCGCCATTTTTTGAGTTGTCTGATCCGAGATAAATCTCACAGCCTCTCCATGTCTCAGTGTGCCCAGTCTTTAAGTTGACATGAAAGCAGCTCGCAAACTGTTTGGGGCTTCTGCTATCATCTTAGCTGTGGCCTAGCCTACCTCCCCAGCTACAGCTCATATCCCAGGCAAACCTGTCTTCTGAGAGTCGCATGACCAGTGCTGTCTACTCAGCAACATTGTGATGTCATATGTCATGTGGAACCTCAGCCTCGTGATGCCCAAAGTGGATGCAATAACCTCTATACACATCCAGCCCCAGCCTCCTTCGAAGTCCCTGTCAAAGACCCATTTACTCATGTCACAACCTAGAGGTGGACCTATTGTAAATATTTTTGATCCCAAACTGGGGCTTCTACCCTACCATTAATCATTCAGTTCCTGGATAAAAGGCATGCATGACCTTCATATTTATAAAAAGCCTTTATTAGCAC
The DNA here is from genome assembly GCA_964023405.1 of Apodemus agrarius. Classification (NCBI taxonomy): domain Eukaryota; kingdom Metazoa; phylum Chordata; class Mammalia; order Rodentia; family Muridae; genus Apodemus; species Apodemus agrarius. The sequence continues at coordinate 96,220,151 of OZ030015.1, forward strand.
TAAGGCTGGGTAGATAGCTGTCCTCTGTGCTATTAAAATCTATTTCCTATCAATAACCCTGAGTTATTACTACGCTTCATCTAGGCTGCTCTTAACTCCAATTGGCTGGCCCTCAGGGCCATGCTTTCTTGACCCCTAATCCATGGGGTCTTTCTTCTCTCTTCACCTTCTTCTCTTTCCTCCTGGTCTCCCCCAACCCCAAGCAGGGGCTGGGAACATCAAGCACCGCCTATCTCTATTTTGCCCAGCTATAGGCTGTAGACCTCTCCGTTCACCAATCAGGAATAATTTGGAGGTAAGGTTGCATGGCATCACTTGGGTCTACATGAAGACTCTATTGTCTCTGGGGCAACCAGGCCTTGGGGGTCCACTTAGCATTACAATACATAGCAACAGACCAAACCTCAACGATTCTATCTTTTAGTCCAATAAAAGGATTCTCATAATAAATATAAAAATTATAAGGCCTGATATACATTTATAATGTCTAGTCCACTATATTTCACAATTTAGATAAAGTATTTATCATCTATTCTATCTTGGTGAGTTAGAATTTTATATCTAAATTACCCTTTTTTTTTTTTTGGTTTTTTTGAGACAGGGTTTCTCTGTGTAGTCCTGGCTGTCCTGGAACTCACTCTGTAGACCAGGCTGGCCTCGAACTCAGAAATCCGCCTGCCTCTGCCTCCCAAGTGCTGGGATTACAGGCATGCGCCACCACGCCCGGCTCTAAATTACTATTTTATTTTGACTTGTATTACCGTCCTAGAAACATTTTTTCAAATGTAGAACATCTTCTTTAATGCTAAACAACTTAAGTTCATTTAACTATTCATTTAAGTTCATGTAACTATTCGATCTCCAATCTCTATACACAGCCAATCCCTTGCTCATGCTCAACCTAGAGGTTGACCAGATGCCTCTTTCTCCTTTACTTCGAAACTGACCAATCACCAGATTGTTACTCCTTGAGAGCTATTTTGTTTGTTTGAGATAGGGTCTAGCCTTGCCTGTTCTTCCTGGCCCCATCTCTCAAGTACTAGGATTCGGGCGTGCGTTGTTCTCACCTGTATGTGTTTCTTTACTGCATATATTTCCAGGAAGAATTTCCAATGAGCAGTAATTGGACCTCATATAAACCCCACGGGTTATGATGCTACCACTCTGCAAAGTTTATTTCCCTTTCTCTTTTTCTTTTCTTCTGCATTCTGTTTCTTTTCTCCTTCTCTTTGAATAGTACCGAGAGTCCTGCACATGCTTGGCAAGCATTCTGTCATTGACCTACAGCCTCAGCTCCCTCTAATACCCATACTGTTACTAGCTTAGTCTAACCAACAACATTCCTTGTCTAGGCAACTGTCATAGTACCTGAGTCATCTCTGCACTTCACTCTTGCCCTGCCCCCTTTCGGATATCTAATTCATCCCTCCCATTGCAGCTAGAATGGTTTCTATTATAACAGACTGCAGTAACTGGCAAGATGGTTTAACTGTTAAAATTCCTTCCATGCAGGCCTGAGGATGAGTTTGAATCTCCAGCACACACACACACACACACACACACACACACACACGCACACACACACAAAACAGGCTTGGCAGCATGTCTGTAACCCCTGTGGCGGCTGTGTGTGTGTGTGTGTGTGTGTGTGTGTGTATGTATGTATGTATATGAGTGTGTATGTGTGTATGTGTATATATGTATGTGTGTATATGAGTGTATATGTATATATATATATGTGTGTGTGTGTGTGTGTGTGTGTGTTTGTGTGTGTGTGTGTGTGTGTAGACAGATCTTTGGAGTTCATTGACCAGACAGCCTAGCTGAATCAATGAACTCTTAAGTTCAGTGAAAGATCCTGTTTCAAAATAAATAGCCAGGTATAGTGCCACATGCCTTCAATCTCAGCACTTCAGTAGTAAAGACAGGAGGATCTCTGTGAGTTTGAGGCCAGTCTGATCTTTTTTTTTTTTTTTTTTTTTTTTTTTTTTGGTTTTTCGAGACAGGGTTTCTCTGTGTAGCTCTGGCTGTCCTAGAACTCACTTTGGAGACCAGGCTGGCCTCGAACTCAGAGATCCACCTGCCTCTGCCTCCCAAGTGCTGGGATTAAAGGCGTGTGCCACCACCGTCCGAGGCCAGTCTGATCTATATTGCAGGCTTCAGGATAGCCAGCATTACAGAGAGAGACAGAGACAGAGACACAGAGAGAGACAGAGAGAGACAGACAGACAGAAAGCCTGTCAGTAAGTAAATACATACATACATACATACATACATACATACATACATAAATAAAGTGTAGAGTGACAGAGAAAAACACCTGACCTCATCCTCTGGCCTCCACAGGCCTGCCTTTCTTCCCTACACATGCACATGTGAATACCCATGCATTTAACTCTATTTAACTCTCTCTGTCTCTGTCTCTCTGTCTCTGTCTCTCTGTCTCTCTGTCTCTGTCTCTCTGTCTCTGTCTCTCTCTCTCTCTCTCTCTCTCACACACACACACACACACACACACACACACACACACACACACCCCTCTATATTTGGACGTTTGCTCTTCTTCCTAGAATTCTCTAATTGTTTACCATAACTCTTGGGGGAAAGCCCATTTGTCACTAGTCTGCCAGAAGCCATCAGTAGGCGTGCAGCGCACCCAGCAAGCCCACCTGTGTCCTTCTCTTCCTTCCTTCCTCTCTCTGCCTTAGTCATACCAGCCCATTCCCATTCCTGAAATAGCCCAGGGTTCCTAGAGCCAGCCTCAAGGCTGTCGGTCCCGTGGGGCTGAAGCACATCTTCCTACATCTAACCTAGCTGATTTCTCATCCTCAGTGTTGCTGCCTGTGTGGAATCTTCTCCCAATGCTCTTCTCGTGGCTAGCTGATCGTCCCATTTGCCTCTTCCGGGGAAGGGGTCTACTTTCCATAACTGTGTGTTTTTTCACTTGCCAAAGGAAAAGATTTGCACACTCAAATCCACAGCTGCTTTTCACTTCAGGCCAAAGGGGAAAGAAAGCTAGAGCAACGTCCATCACGGTTGACAGAATAAACAGAACGTGTCACATGTTCCTACACCGGAGTACCATTCTGCTTTAGAAAGAGGATTCTGGGAGGAAACTCTGGTGCTTAGTCAGGATAGATTGTCTCTGCTGCTGGTCTTCCCCACTGTCCAGAGCTTCTTACGAGGCCTGGCATTTGGTTCCCTCGGCTTTTGCCTCTGTCCCTGGGATAGATAGTTCGGTCTCTTGGTACAGAGGAGGAGGAGCTCCTGGAGGCTGGAGAGGGCACAGATTCAGGCCAAGCGGCCCCAGGAGCCTGCGGTGCTGCCTGTTTAGCACCAGCCTCTGAGGAGCACAGCTGTCTCTCCTCTTTGCTGTCTAGCCCAACACAGACTTTCGATTAAGCTTCCTTCACTTACTGCGGCCTGAGTGTTCCTCTTCTGTCAGGACTGCAGCTTTGGCTTCTCCCTCTCCAACTCCCCCTTGAGGCCTTTTGGTCAGTCATAACACACGCCCTTCGAGCCAACCTTCTGAGCTAGCCTCTGCGCTTTAAGGGGTTTTAAAGACCTTACGTAATCTTCCTCACAGTTTCCTGAGTCGATCGATGACATCGATGACCTCTGACATGGGTCAACTGAAATCTGGAGCGCCCTCGGGGACTCCGCACAGAACTGGAAGACAGTGACGTTCAAAGTCACATCCGGGCAACCTACCTGCCAAGCTCAACCCACAGAGCTGCCCTTGGGGTAAGCATCACCTAAGGGCTTGTGACATGAAGACAGGAGTGGTGGAGTGTGACTGAGCATGCTTGCTCCCAGCCCAGCCCCCTGGAGGTGAGCCTCAGGTGGTGGAGTGACTCACTTGTGTAGCAGATTGGGAAAGTGCTTTGGCTTATTTTGCTCTCAGACTCTGAGCTTCCTGAAACTGCTCTGCTGGTCGGATACCTACCCTGAAACTCCCCATCCTGGGCCCAACATCAATCCAACTTGGAAGAAAGGTGTCCTCTAGGCTGACCTGTCAGAGATTCTAGAACCTTCAGGGAGCCCTGGGTACTGAAAACAGCGGGGTACATTTAGTTCTAGGCTCCTCTGACCTGAGACACCCCAGGCTCAGTTCCTAGCAGTGTCCACCCAAACTAGGCCTACCCTTCTATCTCTGTGAGACTCCCATGTCAAGACATGTGTCCCCTTGGGCTGCAAGTATAGCCCAATAATAAAGTATTCACACACACACACAGACACACAGACACACACACACACACACACACACAGACACACATACACAAGCCTCCAGGGTAAGTTTCAACATCTGATCTGTAAAAGCCAATCTGTTCCAGCTGCTGCTTCCTTGAGCTATGTCTTACTGTGTGCATGTGGACACTGTGAGTGGACAAAAGCCCCCCCCCATCCCCAGTCCTCTGCTTTGCTGGGTGTGCTGAGCCCCCTCACCCCTTTCAACGAGTCCCAGGCTGGCTGGTTCTGGAGTCACACTAAGCTCAAATGGAGAATGCCACCTCACGTCTGCTTCTCCCTCAGGGTAGCCAGGCCCACTGCACACCAAGCTGGACCAAAGGGAGGGAAGCTTAGGCAGGTGTGGATGGGCGCAGCACAGGATGGCATTTGTTCGGGCAATGAGCACACCCAGGAACAGCTTTCGAGAATTGGTTCATTTATTGGGGCTGGGGGAGGGGGTATTTTTTCCTCCGGGGAGGTGACTAGGGTCTCTGGGGGCAAGGTTTGTGTGGCCATGTACCATTGACCAGGTACATGAAGATGCTTCATCTACATACTCAGGGGCTGTAGAGTGTGTGTGTGTGTGTGTGTGTGTGTGTGTGTGTACCTCATAAGGTCAAACGAGGAGTGAATCCTGGTATCGGGCAGGGTAATACTTACTTGGGTTGACGGTTGGGGAGCCAGCTTTACGGCACCAGATGGGAAGGGGGAAGTAGCCAAGTCCTGCCATCCTCATGTTCGAGGTGTCTGGGATTGAAGCTCTCTTGACCCTTCCTCTGTAACCCTGGGCTTTACAGTCCCACAGGGGAACAGCAGATGTCTCCCAAGGAGACTTCCGTCTCCTGGGGGCTTCAGTTTTCTAGTGTTCTTGTGACAGGGCCCACACCTTCCACATAATTCATGTAAAGAGAGTCTTGGGGCAATACCGGGATGGAGTACAACATGAACTCATCCCACAAGGAACCCAGGTTTGTCCCAGCTGCTGCCGCCTTGTGCCCAAGGCCGTTCTGCTGTCTGGTCTGTTATGGACTTCCCTGCCCCTCTGTTGCTCTTTCTAAGCACAGAACAGAAGCAGGACACGTGTGTTCAACTTCGACCTTGGGAAGGAGGGACTTTCCCAGGTTCTGTCCCAGTGCCTTGGGCTCTGGACTCCTGGGAACAGGAGAGGGTGCCAGAAGATGGCATTCAGAAGAAAACAAACGCATGACCATCTGGTGGGACTCCGTTTGGATGTCCCCGAGTTCCACTTTCTATATTTAGACAGAGTTTGGAATTCTATCTCATTTGGTCTTGAAGGCCACCCTGTCACTTGGAGTGCTTCTGATGACTCAGCCCAAGGTCCCCCACAACTACAACCACTCTAGGGCAATCCCAAGGCCTACCAAAATCAGCTAGGAGTCCTCCGGCTGCACACCCGTAGTTCTTCCAAACCTCATCTTTCTTACCAAGTCCACAACCCAACCTCTACCCCATCCCTAGCCCTGAAAGCATGGTGGTCACTAAGCTGGGCAGTTGGCAGTCCTGACCTGAAACACTGCACACACACACACACACACACACACACACACACATACACACCACGCACGCACGTCTATCTCTCCATATCTCTACATTTCCATCTCCTTCTCTGGCCCCTTCCTGGTTTCATGTACCCCAGGCTGGCCTGAAAGTCACTGTGTAGCCAAGAATAATCCTGAACTTCTAATCCTCCTGCTTTGTGTAGTGCAGGGACTGACCCCACAGCCTCATGGAAGCGCTCTCTCAACTCAGCTCCATCTCCTGCCCCCCAACCCCACCTCCTGCCCGTCCCCACCTTCCATACCACCCCTCTCTCCCTTCTTGAGCGCCCCGCCCCCCCTTGCTTCTGGGTCAAGACACTACTCTGATACTCATCCTTTATCTCATGACTACGTCTTGGTTTTCTTTCCTCTAGCTCCAAGCTGTCCCGTGAGTGTGTACACCTTGTAAAAGCTCTCTGTCTTTCCTTCCATCTTTGCTCCCTATTCACTGGGCAATTTGCAAATCCCCATCTCCAGTTCTAAGAGATCTGATGACCTCTTTTGGACTCCACAGACATCCACATACACTCACAAAGACACGCACCTATAGATAAAAATAAAATAAATCTTTTAAAAATGCTTTCCTGGTGGTCTGCATCACTCGGGTTTGGGTACTCTCTGGCAGCCCTGGTTTGGAATCCCAGGCACCAGCCCCGAGTGTGTTGACCCTGAGAAGGGCTTAAATACCGCCTTACTGGGACGAGAGTGTTTTGGAATGCTAAGTGAATTGCTAGTCCCCTGGGGCTCTGTTGAGAATGCTGAGTAGATTCACGCTCCTGCCTCAATTCACCCCAGGGTTTTGTGACACGTGGTGATTTGTAAACCAGAGACACCCGGAGGACATAAGATAAAGCACGTTCAAACCTCCAGCTCCTCTCGCTCAGAGCTCAGAATCTAACACCCCACCGGCTTCCACTGCTGGACACACGGAATCTGAGACGTCAGCAAAGGCACTGGGTGTCCAGGGACAGTATAGAGCTCCCGGGAGCCTACGGACCTGGCATGGTTTCTGTACACCCTCACTCGGACTAGCTCCTGGGCCTCCTGTGACATCTGTGATCTCCTGCCGTGGTCAGGACACCCTGGTAGGTTCTCTTGTGTATTTCCCAACAATGACTCACTCCTCTGGGAGGAGAAGCCATGCTGGGACTAAACAGCCTCTGTTTCTGCTTTCTTCTGTCTTTCCAGGAAGCACTTGGAACAGGATATAAAGACAGCACTTTCCACCCAGCCTGACATCCTGCTTCCAGATGCGAGACTCCGAGCCGGCACGATGACATCCCCGAAGCAGCTGGGAGCAGGGAGCTCGAGGTTCCAATTTGGAAAACTAAGTCTAGTGGCTTCCAGCCTGGCCCTCACTTCGGCCTCATTCTCCCCTTCTTGGCCCTCAAATGATCAGAATAATGTATTACGCTCCGCAGTGGTTTGTGTAAGTGTCCCCCACCAGCTCTGGCGTTAGAGCACTTGGTGTGGCCCCCACTTGGTGGTGCTGCCTGGGGAGGCTGTATCACAGTCTGCTCTCTAACCTTCATTCAGCTCCCTGAGGTTAGCGCTGTCTGATGCTACTAACCGGAACTTACCAGAAATGAAAAATTCATCGGTGTCTTCGCTGACTGGAGTATATGATTATTATTGTTCTATGTATTATTAGCCATTGTTACGATGCCTAATTTATGACTCGAACCTTACTGTCTGCGGTGTCCATACTGGGAAGTAAACATAGTGCATGTGCGAATCAGAACTGGCTGCAGTTTCGGGCACCCGTGGAGCATCCCGACACACATCCCTCTGGATAAGGGAGGGTCACTGTACATAAAATGGGAGTGATGGCGGTCTCAGCTTGTGTCGAGGGACACACCACCTGACTACACACTGGGAACTGAACTAAGGTCCTCTGCACATGTAGTATGTACCCTCTACCACCGTGTCATCTCTCCAGCTTGCCTGATGGGGTCCTGTGGCTTTGCTTGGCTTTGTTTTAAGGTAGGTTCTCCTGCTCCTGTCTCTCAGGCTGGCTCTGTGTGGCTATGCATGACCTTGAACTGCCTGCTGATCCTCTTACCCCCACATCCCAAGTGCGGAGATTACAGGCAGCACTGTCACATCCGGCTTTATGTGATGGGGGGGTGGGATGGCACTCAGGGCTTCCTGCAAGCTAAGGCGAGCATGGCACCAACAAAGTAACATTTCCAGTCCTCACATTGGTCATCTGTTACATTCTAACCGTTATCGAAACAAAGTGGTTTCACCACAACAATGCACACTAACTAGTTCACATAGTTGCAGCAGCTTTAGAATTTGGAAGTAATTCAGCCTCAGGGCTCCACACGGGGTCTCTTGTGAGGTTACAGACCTTGTTAGGCGCCTAGGGATGGGCTGCAGGGGCGCTCAACCTTCCCATGCTGCAACCCTTTAATCCAGTTCCTTGTCTTGTGATGAACCGCAAGCATAAAATCATTCCATTGCTACTCCATAACTGTAATTTTTCTACTGGTATGAATTGTAATGTAAATATCTGATATGCAACCCCCCCCAAGAAATTTCGACCCACAGGTTGAGAACCACTGAACTAGGGTCTGTTTCGAGGCAGGTCACTGGTGTGGCCTCTGTGCTGGTGGCGGCTATAGGCAAGAAACACCAACTCTTTGCCACACGGTCTCTTTCCAGAGGGGCACTTGAGTGTCCTTACAAGATGGCGGCCACCTTCTCCCCGCCAGGTGATCCAAGAGAATACAGAAGCTACGGTGTCTTTTAAGATCTACCCTCAGGAGTCCCCCTATACCTCCAAGTTTACCCAGGATGCTCCTGTCTATTTGGGGAGGGGTTACAGAAGGACAGGAAGACTCACTATTGGCTCCTTTTCTTTGTTGATGACCAAATAACTGACAAGAAACAACTTTAGGACTGGGGGTGTCCAGCGGTGGAGTCCAGGGTTCAGCTCCAGGGACTACGAAAAATGAATGTGGTGGTGTATGCCTGTGCTCTCGGCACTTAGGAGGGTTAGAAGGTCATGGTCTTCCTCTGGTTTGTGGCAAGTTTGAGGACAGCCAGGGATATGGGAGGTCCTGCCTCAAGAAGTAGACGGAAAGAGCAGGGCGTGGTGGCGCAGGCCTGCAATCCCAGCACTTGGGAGGCAGAGGCAGGTGGATTTCTGAGTTCGAGGCCAACCTGGTCTACAGAGTGAGTTCCAGGACAGCCAGGGCTACACAGAGAAACCATGTCTCCAAAAATTAAAAAAAAAAAAAGACGAAGAAGTAGACGGAAGAATGGAGGAGGAGGAGGACGACGAAAGAAGGGGAGGGGAGGGGGAGAGGATGGGGAGGAGGAGGACAAGCGGGAGGAGGAAGAGGACTTAAGAGAAGGGTTGATCCTGGCTTGTAGTTTGAAGTCCATCATGGTGGAGATGAAGCCATGGCAGGAATGTGTGGTATCAAGTTACATTGAGTCTCTAGTCCAGAGAAACGGCGAACAGACAAACAGACAGGAAATGGGGCTTCCACGCTTTAAGAACTCAAGGTCAGGGCCCCCAGGGACTTGCTTCCTCCAACAAGGTTCCACTTCCTGAAGGTTCTACAATCTTCCCAAATAGCATCACCCGCTGGGGAGCACGTGCTCAGACCCGGGAGCCTGTGGGGGACACTTCACTTCCCGTCCAAATCACATCACAAAAGGAGCCATGTGGGAGTGCTATCCCGTGCGAGCCAGGTTCGGATGGGAACCCTAGGGTCATTCTTAGCTCAATCTTCGTGACAGCCTTTGCCTTCCCTTCCCCCTCGTGCCCTGCCCGCACCCCATTCTTTCCTTCAGTCAGAGGTGAGGACTGAGTCTTTTATAATCCGAAGGGCAAGAGGGAACTGAAGAGTGAGACTGTTTACACAGGCCAGCCGAACCTTTGTGAAGCTTGGGGGGAGGTTACCTAACGAGTTAACCACTTGCTGGGCCAGTGTCAAGACCTGGGTCGCCAGCCAACCCGGCACCCACTCAAAGCTGAGCCAGGGAACACGTCTACAGTCCCCGAGGCAACTTGTGAGATAGACTCGGCAGCACCCGTGGAGGCCGAGACAGTGCCCTGCAGTGACAAGGTACAGGTTAGGACAGATGCCCGAAGTTGTTCTCTGGTCTCCACACGCCTGGCATGGTATTCATGCCTGCGCGCTCGCTCACCCATGACTGCACACACACGATTTTTATTTTCCAACAACCGTGTGAGGGACCATGGAGGGACTGGCAGACACGGAGAAGGGAAAATGTTTCTGTGAGGGGAAGGGGCAGAGGAACAAGCAAACACACTTAAGCCAGCCGGAGTAAGACATTAAACGTTAGGGCATGGCGTTCGGCTGAAACCTGTTCAAAGTTCCTGCAGCCTTGTTTGCTGTGGGGCTTGAGGCTGAGTAAATGGATTTGAGGAGTGTGAAAAAAAAAATTCTCCTCCAAGGGACATTTCAGGAGCTTGTCCTGGTAGGGTCAAGGCAATACCAGGAAATGGACTTTAATGGCCTCCTTCTATCAGTGGTAGGAAGCAGAGGCCGATAAGGGGTCAGAATGGAGTCTCCCGGTTGAAGGAGCTTCCCCAAAAGGAAACTTTGGAGAGGGAGATAGTCTGTGTTTACACAGCGTGCCTTCGATGTCTGCACTTTACACAAGCTGTATCCTAGGGCCAGGCTGAAGATAGAACTGCCTGACCTAGAAAAGCCTAGAAAAGTCTGGGCCCGGTGCCCAACCCAGCACTGGGAGGGAATTTCTGCCCAGCCCTGCCCAGCCCAGGGGCTCAGCGTGGGGGGTGGGGGGACTCCCTGTGCGCTGCAGACACTACAATGGCTGCAGTCAGGGGCTAAGCAAAGTCCTGAGGGTGGGTTGGAGGCTAAAGGCTCAACTCTCACTATTGAGTCACGTGAGGGATGTAGCTCAGCGGTAGAGTCACGCTTGCACAGCACACGAGAAGTCCTAAGTTCGATGCCCAGCACCTCTGAGAAAGTGAAGGGGGAAGGACACTCTTCTAACTCATTCTCCTGCTAACGATAGGAAATACTACAAGAGGCCCCTGATGTCTGATATCTGCCCACGAACAGATGAACAATGAAACTCTTAACAATGAAACTTAATGAAGATTAGTGTAGCTTCCCTAAATACTCCCTGAGTGTTCCCAAAAGGAACATCCGTGGTTTGCACATCAGTGGTTTGTTCAAGATGGTGCGGCTTGGTCTCACGATTTGAATCCATTCCCTTGAAGCTGACCTTGGGCAGCTGCACTGTTAGGTCAGGGGAGTCTCCGTTTTCTCCTGCAGAACAGCAGAATACTAGCAGTTAAGAGACCCTTCAGCGGTGCCTGGAACACAGCAAGAGACCAGGAAACCAGGACCCAGCAGAGCCGTCATAGTAGCCTAGCCAATCCCCCGCAAAGCCAACATTCGGGAGTCCAAGTGAAAAATCATTCAGGGTTTGAGACCTGATTGGGCTCCACAGTGAGTTCCAGACCAGCGTGGGCTGTATAAATAGTGATATCCTGTCTCAGAAGCCAAGCCAGGCTTCCTGACTGCTGATACAACATAGCCAGTTGCCTCCTGCCCCTGCCTTCCCCATCATGACGGACCATACCCTCCAACTGAAAACCGACCAAGCAAGTTAATGGAGTTCTAAATGAAGAAAACACCATGAGAAATGATCTCGTAATGGAGAAAAATCTATAGCTTTGAAAGAGACACACTTTAACTCTCTCTCTCTCTCTCTCTCTCTCTCTCTCTCTTTTTCTTCTTCTTCTTTGAGACAGGGTTTCTCTGTGTAGCCCTGGCTGTCCTGGAACTCACTCTGTAGACCAAGCTGGCCTCAAACTCAGAAATCCGCCTGCCTCTGCCTCCCAAGTGCTGGGATTAAAGGCGTGCGCCACCACCGCCCGGATTTTTCAAGTATTTCATTTCGCGACTCACAGCCTACCTAGGAGACTGGGGAGAGTCAGCTCTCGCTGGAGGTAAACACGAAGGGAACAAAACGCATGTGACATAAGCTACCATGAGGACGACATAGCAGCTGCGATAACAAAAGAAGTAACATCTTAGCGATGGAAGCAGAACAAAACAATCTAAGGGGAATATGGACTTTTTTTTTCATAAAATAAAAAAGATTTTGAAAATTTGCTCGTGGATAACCAAAAGAACATGGGAAAAGAACAGAGGCTCGATTGGGTAGGTTGGGGAGCTGCAAAAATGCTTTCTGGGCGACAACACTTTGTGTAAGCCTGAGGACCTGGGGCTGAATCCCAAGCACCCAGGAAAAAAGCAAGAGATAATCCTAGTGCTGCAGGGATGAAGGCAGAGTCATAGGAACTTACTTGCACACATACCTGATGCACATAACACACACATGTACATGCACACAGAGACACACAGACACACACATATACACACAGACACAGAGACACACACACATGGGCACACACAGACACACTCAGACACACATACATAGACATACACACACGGGCACACACAGACACACTCAGACACACTCAGACACACATACATAGTCATACACACATGGGCACACACAGACACACGCACACAACACACACACGCACACACAGACACATATACACATACACCTTTTGGAATGAAGAAAAACAAAACCCCAAATAACAACCAAACAAGGGCCAGCCACCATGACAGACTAAGGCAGTCAGTCCGTTATCATCCATGCCTTCACCCCACGTTGCTCCACAGCCATCTCCCAGATGGTTCAGAGTTTCTAACTCTCTGCCTGGGCAGCGGTCCCTGCTGCCACTGTGGCACAGAGCCCCGGGCCCAGTAATGGCAGGTTGTCTTGTCTGTCTTGCACACAGTAAACTCCTCATACACTCTTTCTCACGGGCACAACACCTCTCCCAAAGCAGGCACGCCTCACACGTGTGGATAATGCCACACTGAAGCTTGCACTCCCCCAGCTGTGCCTGCAGCCCCAGACGCTTGCCTCTGATCGGGACCACACACACATAAAGATGGGATCAGAGGGACCCGGGGTAGAAGAGGTAGGAGGGGGCTGAGGGGAACCCAGGGAAGTGAGGTGAGCCTCCCCTTTCTTTGTAGCAAAACCTGAACTCATCTGAGGAGTGAAGATTCTCCCAGGGAGAAAGGGACGGAGAGCCAGCTAGGCAGGAAGCAGGAGGTTTTCTGTGGCCCTGGCTTCTGAGAACAAAGGGCCCTTACTTCTGTCCCAGTCTGGACCTAGCACTCAAAGCTCCCAAGGACTAAGGAGTGTCTCTCACAATCTCAGAGTCGGGGTAAAGTCCAGGGTCACCCTTGTGATTCAGAGGGTGGGGCTGGAGTTAGAAATTACACCTTTGTTTAAAAAAAAAAAAAAAAAACACTCCAGGGAAATCTTCTGTTCTGCTTTATGTCCGAGGGAGTCAGCTAAACTGCCCAGTTAAACTTTCGGCCAAGCCACCTCCCGAGCAAAGTCCCCAAAGCCATCCCCACCCCTTTCTTTGCCCTTCCTAAAAAGCCAGGCTGGTATGTATCTCTGTCCTGCCTCGCATACATAGCCAGGCACTCTCTCAGCACAGCGCACACCTCGCCTTCTGGCTGGTGTCTTCACCGGCGCCATACGATTTCACACCCGGTGCGCAGGTGATTCTTGCTGTAACAGAAGCATCCTGATCTCATGATTTGGGATCTAAACTCCTTCCTATTGGAACAGCATCATGCCTCTCCAGCCTCAGCTACTTGGTTTTGAGAAAAGGTCTCTGCTTTGCACACACTGGCTCCTGGGATATTTCATCTGCTTAGGATTCCCTGACTTTCATCCAGTCCCTCGGGGCTCCTGTTGCCGGCTTCCTGTACAGAAATGCCAGCAGCTCCACGTGGCTATGGGCAACCTGACATGTGGCTAAGAGTAACTGAACTTTCCGTTTTATTTAATGGGATACACTTTAACGTCAAGACATGCGCCATGCATTTACTAGGAAACATTTAAATACATTTGCTTGAAACAACGTGGTTTTTTCGACTTTGCCCCCTGCGAGTTTTATGATGTCTAAACCTTCCAGGGTGCTGCTGTAGCCCAGCCCTCCAATCCCGTGGCAATATGCAGCATGGACCCTTCATTGCCTGAGTAACCTATCATGTAAATTATGCAGCCGTCCCAAATTGGCATAGCATAGAGCATACCTTGGGATCCTGGGTTTGACAAATGAGTCTGAGCCAAACCCTCTTGACCCTCCCCCACCCTCTCTCATTTCCTGGGACTCTATATTCCAGATGCCAGGTCCCAAACAAGACTCATAAGTACCTGTGGCTTCTTCAAGCATATCTTTCTCTCTCTCTCTCTGTCTCTGTCTGTCTGTCTGTCTCTCTGTGTGTGTGTGTGTGTGTGTGTGTGTGTGTGTATGTGTGTGTGTGTGTGTCCTCTCCTCTCCTCTCCTCTCCTCTCCTCTCCTCTCCTCTCCTCTCCTCTCCTCTCCTCTCCTCTCCTCTCCTCTCCTTTCCTCTCCTCTCCTCCCCTCTAAACCTCTCCGGACCAGGGGCTGGGCTTTCCTTTCCTTCCCTCCCCTCCCCTCCCCTCGTCCCTCCCTCCCCCCCCTTCTCCTCTCCCCTCCCTTCCACCGGCTTCTCATTCCTATATACAAACCTGCCATTTGGCCATGCACTTTCTTGGTCCTTTACTTGTGGCTCCTGGCCCCCTCTCTTTTCTCTTCCTCTCTCCATCCCCTCCCCCTCTCCTCTCATGCCCCTGTTCATTCTGGACTCTTCCAGATGTGGCCAGCTGGCTGTTCTCTCCCTTATCTCTACAATAAAACCCTTCTCCTCACTCACACCTTGGAGTGGTCATGCCCTCGTTTTCATTCAAGTGGTGTTCTCTAAGTCTGGCTGTTAGCCCTCAGAAGCGCAAGCAAAGGGTACACTGTAGCCGACAGCACGGCCTCAATGGATGTGTACTCACCTACTGAGGCCTTCTTATCTGCCCCAGCACATGCTGAGGACACAGGGAAGCTGACTGTGCCCCTGCCTCCAAGAGGGTACATTCTGGGTTGGTAGGCAATAGAGGTGACATGTAGAAGACAGTGTGACAAGTGCTATGATGGAGAAGCAAGGACAGCACGGGTATCTTGTTCATTTAGGGGTCACATGGCCACAAAAGCAGGAAGGATTGTAGTGGTTTTCCGAAGCTGATGGCCATACTAGTGGAATGGTTAGGAAAGACATGATGGTGCATTCCTATAACCCCAGGCAGTTGGGGACTAAGGCAAGAGGATTCCTAGACAGCTGGGGTTACTGTCGGGGAAAGCCCTGTCTCAAGAACAAAACCTAGGGCTGGAGAGATGCTTGGTGGTTAGGAGAGCTTACTGCTCTTGCAGGGGGGCCTGGATTCATTGTCCCAGCTCAGGAGGCTCACGACCACTTATGTGCTGGACGGTTTCACGGCAGCATGACACAGCTAAGAGTTCTCTGAACGGAGGGAACCTCAATCGAGAAAATGCCTCCATAAGACCCGGCTGTGAGGCATTTTCTTAATTAGTGATGTATGGGGGAGGGCCCCAGCACATGGGTGGGGCCATCCTTGGGCTTGTGTTCCTGGGTTTTATAAGAAAGCAAGCAGGCTGAGGGCTGGAGGGATGGCTCAGTGGTTAAGAGCACAGACTGCTCTCCCAGAGGTGGCTCCCAACCATCTGTAAAGGAATCTGATGTCCTCTTCTGGTGTGTCCAGAGACAGTGTACTCTTATAAATAAAATAAATCTTTAAAAAAGGGGGGCGGCGGGCGTGGTAGCACACGCCTGTAATCCCAGCACTTGGGAGGCAGAGGCAGGTGGATCTCTGAGTTCGAGGCCAGCATGGTCTACAGAGTGAGTTCCAGGACAGCCATGGCTACACAGAGAAACACTGTCTCGAAAAGCACATGCCTGTAATCCCAGCACTTGGGAGGCAGAGGCAGGCAGATTTCTGAGTTTGAGGCCAGCCTGGTCTACAGAGTGAGTTCCAGGACAGCCAGGGCTATACAGAGAAACCCTGTCTCAGAAAAAATGAAAACAAACAAAAAAAAAAGGGGGGGGGGAGAAAGCAGACTGAGCAAGCCATGAGGAGCGAGCCAGTGAGCAGCACCCCTCCATGGCCTCTGCATCTCTTCCTTCCTTCCTCCAGGATCCTGCCCATCCGCTTGAGTTCCAGTTCTGACTTTCTTTGATGATGAATAATGATATGGACGTGTAAGACAGATTAACCCTTTCCTCCTACCTAGCTTGCTTTTTGGCCATGGTGTTTTATTGAAACAGTAAAAACCCTAGACAACCTGGAACTCCAGCTGCAGGGGATCTGATGTTCTCTGGTCTCCACAGGTACCTGCATGCATGTAAGCACATAAAATCATGCACACACACACACACACAAGCAATAAGTAAATATTTAAAAAACAATATGTTAAATAAATTTTATACTGTACATAACATATATATTAAAGTAACACACATACATAAGTAAAGGCAAGTTAAATATTTTTTTTTTTTTTTTTTTTTGGTTTTTCGAGACAGGGTTTCTCTGTGTAGCCCTGGCTGTCCTGGAACTCACTCTGTAGACCAGGCTGGCCTCGAACTCAGAAATCCACCTGCCTCTGCCTCCTGAGTGCTGGGATTACAGGCGTGCGCCACCACGCCCGGCCCCGTTAAATATTTTTTAAAAAAACAATATATGTAAAATAAATGTTGAAACACCATACACAACACACAGATTATATATTAATATATTGAGTATGTAATATATTCAACATATTTAATATATTTAAATATATTAATATATTGTTATATATTAAAGCAACACACATACACACACCTACACATACATGCACACATACACACACAGTGGCTGGAACTGCTGAAAAGGAAAAAAGATTAACCAAGAAAGCAATTTGTTAATAGAAACTTCTCTATGAAGACATGTTATTACTTTCTGAGAAGCCCACACTAGGCTCTGGCAGGAAAGCTTTCAGAAACATCACATAGTTCCTGGTTATTAACAAAGTTCCTTATTGACTGAGATTTCATCATTCTCCGTGGGGCACGGAGGACCAAATCTTTCTGAGAATAAGCTCTAAGTCGAAGGTGCTTGGTTTTAGCCTCCCCTTGGGAGCTTGCTGTGCTTCCCCTGGCAAATAAATCATGCTATCTGTCTGCCCCAGGAGGGATAGACAGGCATCCCCAACCCCAGCTCCTCAACTGTTTAAAACAAATGAGTCACGAGTCCCAGTGATCCACTCACTTCTTAGAAAGCCAGGCCCATATTTGTTATTCTTTTAAAAACTCCAAGCACTTTGCTCTTCAATCTCCACCTCTTGTCCCTTTGCTGGGGATCAAACCCAGGGTCTGGCACGGAGCCGACCATCCCCAGCCCTCCCTGCCCTTTTCACTACAAGTGTGGCTCAGCAGAGGAGGAGAATCTTTGGGGGTCACGCCCTGCCTCTGGCTGCACCCCCAAGTAGAAGTGAAGCTCTCTCTTCTTGAAGGGCGTCTAACTCTTTGGGATTTCTTCACTGAGCAGACACTCCGGGTGATCAGATAACTGGAGGTTAGTTAAAAAAAAAAATTATATTCTGTCT
The DNA here is from genome assembly GCA_964023405.1 of Apodemus agrarius. NCBI lineage: Eukaryota > Metazoa > Chordata > Mammalia > Rodentia > Muridae > Apodemus > Apodemus agrarius. Next base: position 96,237,509 of record OZ030015.1, read on the forward strand.
CTGTTTTTTCCATAAATTGTGTTTTTGGCTCCCTGCCCAGGGTGGCCTTGGGAAGGGTGGGGATAACCAGAGCCTCCCCAGACTCCCGTGGGAAGGGCACTAACAGCTCCGAGCTGAGGACCGGCTAGTGAATGACTGAGACAGAGTAACTGGGCTGAGATCCACCCTGAGAGCCTGGGAACTTGGACGCTGTGGAGATCTCGTCTGGCCTCCGGGAAAGGGGCGTCCTCCAAGCCGGCAGCACCTTTCACTCCAGCAAGAGAAGCTTCCAGTTGGCCCTGCCTCAGACTCCACTCTAGCCAGAGTCTCCCGATGCTGTCCCTACAAATGGACCAAGGTGAAAGGACCCGTCAGGACCTACGCTTCCTTCCATGCTAACCTGCTGCTACCAACACCCCGAAGTTCCTTATTCAAGCAGGCCAAGTCCACTTCCCTGGGTAGGAGTCTGCTGTAGGGGGCGGGGCGGGGAGGGGCGGAGCGGGGGAGGCTCAATGCCCTTAGCTCTAGGGCTGAGGGCTGTCTACAGAAGGTGGTTGTTGACCATGTGGATGTGAGAAAGAGAAATGCCCTTACTCCCCATGGCCTTGACCTTGATGACAAATGCCAGTTCATCAGTTGGACAGTTCCAACCGAACAAAGTATCTGCTTGGCCATCTTCTAAAACTGCTACAAAAGCTTTGTAAGGTTGTCAGCCCACACTCCAGACGGAAACCTCTTCCTCCCTTCCTCCCTTCCTCCCTCTCTCCCTCCCTCCCTTCATTTTGAGACAAAGTCTCACTAGCTGAGTAGACCGTGCTGGCCTCAACCTTTTGGTGACCTCTCTTCTTTCTAGACGTGTGCCACCATGGGCCCAAGCTCTCAGTGTCCTATTCTAATATTTCCACCTACACCTCTGTTCTGGTTAAAAATCCTTAGGCTTCTGGAAGAACTGCTATATTAAAGTTTTAGGGGACACCCTTAATATGCCTGATTTTTTTTTCTCGTTATATCAGGCCCTTGCAACCAGAAACAGAACACATCTGTGAATAAACTTGAGCATGGGAAAGAGAGAAAACAAAACAAACAAAAACATGTTTAATCCACAGCTAGGGAGGCTTAGGAAGAATCCGACATTTTTTCCTTTTATTTTCATTATTGCATTTATTTATTTTGTGTGTTCATATGTGGCTGTGCATTGTGACACAGTGCAAGCATGGGGGGGTCAAAGGACTTGTGGGAATTAGTCCTCCCCTTCTCCTGTGGGGATCATCAGGTGGCAGGTGCCTTTACCCACTGAGCCATCTCTGTGGCCTCCCAGAAGAACATTCCGACAGTGACAACGCTGCTGCTGTTTCCTAGGGCTTTCAACCATTGACTCATTTCTTCCTGTAACACTCTAAAACCACGCCTCCCACTTACAGAACAGACATGGAGCACATACGCCTATTATTTAATCTTCACCGCTCTTTACATGCAATGGCTGTTTTACAGATAAGAAAGGCAACTGAGTTCTCACTAAGCCCCCACTGTAGCCATTCCTTCTCTGAACTAGAAGATGAGTAGCCCGTGATCTAAGAGTTACACCTGATTAGGAGGAGGGGTAGCAGAGCTCTCTCCCTAAAGGAGCTTTTCCTACTTCACCTCAGCAGTCCCATGCACAAAATTCCTGGTCACGTCTGGAGCCGCGTCCCCTGGCCTCTGCTGTCTTCTCTCCTCCCCACAGGATCCTGGCAGCAGCACAAGGCTAGCCCCGAAGTAGAAGAGACCTGGCCCAGAAGCCTCTCCTACGAGCCTTCCAACACCATCACTCTGACTCAGCAGCCGCTGCCTTCCCTGAGTCCTCACCGTTTTTTTGTTTTTTTGTTTTTTTTTGTTTTTTTTTTTTTTTCCTTAGCAGCTGACAGCAGAGTCGGGGTGAGCCGACGACATTGTTTGCTCCAGGAGCCTTGACACAGATGGACACAAGCCCTGTGGACCATTTCTCAGCGCCCCTGGATGGGCCTTTACGGCTGCGAGACAAGCAGAGCTGACGTACTCCATCTCAGCATTTTCTCAGTGAGGCAAAGGCCAGCTTAGCAGGCCGTGACATGTGACAATACCTGAAAACTGAGCCTGCCAGCCCGCCAGCCAGCCAGCCGCAGGAGAGTGGCTGCCGGAAGTGGCAGGTCCCAGCCTGCTAACCCAGTGTTCCACTGGAAAACCACTGCCATCAGACTGGGAGCAGATTTGAATTTCCCTGGGGAAGAACAACATATATTTAAACAATTTTTGTTTCTGGTAAGAAACAAGTACCCGTCATCTTTCAAAGTGATAAGAAAGGCGGCCATGGTGGCATACAGCCAAAATCCTGGCACTCCTGGTGGCCCAGAAGGGATGATTTCGAGCATTTGGCTACCTCGGGCTCCATAGTGAGACCCTGTTTCAAGAAGTGGGAAAGTGGGCGACAGTTGGGGAGATGGCTCACTGAGTAAGAATGCTTGTTCTGCAAGGACTTTAAATGTATGTACAGCACCTGTACAAAAAAAGCTGGGTATCGCTGATGTGCCCATCAGGGGACAAAGAAAAGGTTGATATCCAGATCTCACTGGCCAACCAGTCTAGTTGAAATGGGGAAATTCTGTTTCAATGAGAGATCCTGTCTCAACATCCTGCTCTGACCTCTGCACGCATATCAAGGAGTGTGTGTGTGTGTGTGTGTGTGTGTGTGCGCGCGCGCGCGCGCACACACACACGTGCACACGCACACACAGTGGTAGGGAAATATAAGAGACAGAGTGAACAGCAAGGGCACTCCAGAAAGACTCGGATGTGCCGACAGGGCTTTGTGTAGTGCTGCGTAAACCAACAGCCTGTAATGGGTTTGACGCTTCAGAGCAAGGTGCGCCTGTGGTCACCGATGCGTGCCTTTGAACCTCTGAGGATGAGCAGGGGTTTCAGCTGGTCATCGGCAGCTCACGGACTTTTTTTTTTTTTGGAGGCTGAGAAAAATACAACCAAGAATTAAAGTCATGTTTTCCGTTATTAACAACAACAAACAAAAGCACCCACCGTTCATTTCCACATGTCTAGTTTCATCTGAATCTTTCCACATGAGCCGACATTATTCTGGGAAGGGCCACATCAGATGGCATTACAGAAAAAGAAACTTTGCCTTTTTAGAGCTAACTCACGCAAGCGCAGAACATATGGGGTTTACATCCCAGGTAAATATTGCCATAAGTTCTGCTCCCCACCCCTCTCTCCCCCTCTCTCTTTTTTCCCTCCATCAGCCACCTGGAACATCTTACAAACCAGAGCCTGAGCTTCAAGTAGGGAACATTGCACTAGAATCAGTCTAACAGCTGGAGAACTTCAAGATGGCAGCCGGCCTGGAAGGGGCTGGAAAAACAGACAGACCAGCCCACAAACAAAACTACAGAACACTACAGCCCCTTACAGCTAAATACAGTTCATTTCTTGTCTCGGGCTTGAGCTGTACACATCCAGGGATTCCGAGCCTAGGGCTGAGAACCAGAGCGAGCAACTGTGACCTAGGCCCACTGGCTCCAGCCTGATATCCCAGAGTCTGGGGGTAAAGAGTTCAAGGCCTGCCGGGCGTGGTGGTGCACGCCTTTAGTCCCAGCACTTAGGAGGCAGAGGCAGGCAGATTTCTGAGTTCGAGGCCAGCCTGGTCTACAGAGTGAGTTCCAGGACAGCCAGGGCTACACAGAGAAACCCTGTTTCTTAAAACAAAAAAACAAAAACAACAAAAAGCAGGTTGTGGCCTCGTGGGCGCCTGACCCCTTTACAGTGGGAGATAATTTGAGTTTTGCTCGTTGCTACCCTAGCTCCAGGCTCAGTGAGGGATCCCTGTCACAACGGACCAAGGAAATAAGGTGGAGTGCTATAAATCAAGAGAGCCACAGTCCCCTTCTGGCTTTTAAATGCACAAACACAGTTGTGCACCCCTGTAAGTATGCATGTAACTCTCCTCTCTCTCTCTCTCTCTCTCTCTCTCTCTCTCTCTCTCTCACACACACACACACACACACACACACACAAACACACACACACACAGAGGGGGAAAGCCTTTAGAGAGGGCTGAGCAGTAAAGAGCACTTGCTGCTCTTCTAGAGGACCCAGGTTCAGTTCCTGGCTGGGTCACAACCATTTTGAACTTCAGTTCCAGAGGCTCCAACTACTTCTCACCTCCTCTGGCCCCGGGCGCGCAAGTGCAGCACATATATACATGCGGGCTAAACCACCCATACACATAAAATCAATTCAAAACATATCAATCAATTCATTAAAACAACAAAGATCAGCTGGTGCTGCAAGAGCCTCTGTCTCATGCCCTCCCCCCACCCTCCACCCCCCAACCAGAAGAGCATGCTCCCAGGCCTGCCGGGCTCTGCAGCTGGCCACAGTGGGCCAAACTTGAAGGGAGTCACTTAAGCTTTTCCTCCTGGCAGCTTCTTGCGCTGGCCAAAGAGCACAAGGCTAGGGCCCAGTGTTCCTCGTCGGGCTATTGTGAGTAGTGAATGAGATAAAGTAGGTCAGAGTGCTTGCAGGCATTTTAAACATCACACACTGCAAGGCCTGTCTTATGGGGGGGGGAGGCTGTGTGCTCAGGAATCCCCTATTCCCTTCCTTTCCTGGAAGGGAAAGGGATACATGAGGACATTCAAGACTATCTGTAAGAAAGGATTAGGATCCATCTATTTAACACTGTTGGGGAGACGGGGCGGAGTTTCGCAAGCCAAATGCTGCATGTGTCATTGTCCCCATTAGAAAATCAACTCAAGATTTAACTGCCAACTGATGTGACTGATTTTTAAATAAACACATCTAAATGGGTGTTGGCCCATCCCGACCAGTAAGTAGTCACCTTGGCAAGCAAGGCCTTTATTTAAATTATATTCGCCGTTCAAAAGAAAGACCTTTCTTTTTTTTTCTAACTCTTCTTTGGAACTGTTGCTGGAGCCTCTGGCGCAGTCTTTTGAATATGTCTGAGGGTGACACATTTTTGTCCTTTGTGGATAATCCTGATTTTTGTAAACAGGCCAAAGTTACTTGGCACAGAGATGGATAATAAGCTAAGTAATATAGCTTTTTTTTTTTAATTAAATATAAACTGTGACTACAAGACAGAAGTCTTTCAGCTCCTGAAGGACTGCGAATAGAGTTTGAGGGTGATAAAAGACAGGGAAGGGCTCCTTCCTTCAACTTCCCACTAAACTTTGGAACAGTGTAAGTGCTCAAGAGTTGCTATCCATTGTAACCCAGCTGGGGGGTATGAGGGGTGGGGGGTGGGGGGGGCGGGGCAGGTTCAAACCACTCCTTTGCCTGTGGATTAACTAGCCAGTGACCTTTCCTAAGAATGAACACTTGGATCTGCTAGAAACAGCATCCAGTGGGCTCAATTCTAACAGGTAGGCTCTGCCTTCCCTTAGAGGTTGGGCTATTTTATTTTTCCCTCTAAGAAAAACCTGGGGACTAGAATATCGCCAGTGCGCGACATTGTAAGCGGAGGCAAACCTCTTCTGCTGCAAACGACGTCCACCATTTTAGTTTGAACACAGTTCTGGCTGCCCTTCACCACAGGTTGCACACTGTCGCGTTCTCACTCAGTAGAAGCTACATTGTGGCCCTTTCTTTCATTGTTACAGACGGTGGTGCCAAGTATCCTTTATGTAACAAAGCTCTTCCTTAACTCACCTTTTTTTCCTTCCATAGTGAGATTCACCTTACATATGGTTTGGCCATTTTCACATAAGCAGCTCAGCACTTGGGATAGTCACAGTGGTCTGTCACCATCACCGCTATCTGGTTTCCAGATACTCAAAGGAAACAATCCTTTAAGCACTCCCCATTTGTCCCCTGCCTCTCAAGCCCTGGCAACTTCTACACTTTCTGTTTCTGAGGGGTTTACCTAGTCTGGGCATTTCACAGACACCAAACCATACCATATGTGCCTCCCACACTGACGGTGATATTTTCAAAGTTGATTCTTGTAACATGTATCTGTGTAGGTGTGACGCGTGTTCACATCTGTAGGGGCACATGTGTGTACATGCGAGTGCCCATTATTCGTTGAGACAGAATCTCGCACTTGAACCCAGAGCTTGCAGATTTAGCTAATCTAGTCAGCGTGCTCTGGGAATCCTGTCTCTGTCCGGCAAGCCACTCTGCCCGCCTGGCATTTTCGTGGGCTCCGGGAGATCCGGGCTACAGCTCTCCTGAGTGTACATCAGGCGCCCGAAACCCTGAACCACCTCCTCGGCCCCTTCTATCAGCACTTTAACCCTTCTTATGACTGCACGATCTGTTGCTTAGACGAATCACATTTTGCTCAGCCGTTCATTCGCCAATGGGCATTTGGGTCGTTTTAAGATTTATTCATTTATTTTGTTGTTGTTCTTAACAGTGCTGCCAGGACCATGGGTGTCCAAGTTTTTGCCTGAGCAGCGAGGTCGGCTTTCTGAGGCTATACACCTCGGAGTGGCCCTGCCGGGTCACGTGGTAGTTCCGCGCTTAGCTTTTGAAGAACCAACCACTAAACTGACTCACTTTTATGCTTATGATTTACAAAGTGTCTTGATCACCAGTTACACGTAGCAGCCAAAACCCCAGTCGGGCCTTTAAACGTTTCTTTTTCAGAAACCCTGATTAGAGCAGCCAGGCTCAGCCCGAGCCAAATTTGTTCCAAGGCAAGGTTCCACTCAGGACTTTGAAGAGCCTCCCCGCTGTACTACATGCCCCAACAAGAACTGCCCAGGCAGGAATCCCTTCCTGCCTCCTGGGCATCCTTGCTTTTCCATTATGTGGTGCACACCTCGGGAAAATGGAGATGCTTAATCTAACGCATGCGTTTCCCTCCTCGGCTTCAGTTAAAAAATTCAGATTAGCGGGGCAGTGGCACAGTGGTGGCGCGCATGCCTTTAATCCCAGCACTTGGGAGGTAGAGGCAGGCAGATCTCTGAGTTTGAGGCCAGCCTGGTCTACAGAGTGAGTTCCAGGATAGGCAAGGCTTCACAGAGAAACCCTGTCTGGAAAACAAACAAACAAACAAACAAACAAAGAATGCAGATTAGAACACGGAGATAACGCAGGGGCTACCTGTCCTGGGTAGAAGCTTGCTTTTTCAAGGCTAGGGAACAGGGAATCCCTTAGAGTGGTCAAGGGTATATAGAGATCATCCCCCCTCCCCCCCCCGCCCCTCCCGCCCCATGGCAGCCTTTGGTCACAAATCAGTCCTGACTTTAGCAATCCGAAGATCCTGGGTGTGAGCTCAGCCCACTTTGCAGACGGTCTACCCTGTGGCCTCAGGTCCACAGTGGGTGTAACAGGAGACAATTCTACTACAGGTATTGTTTACTGCAGCCGGTATAGTGAGTGAGCCATGAGCTTCTCAGTCACTGGCCCAAACTGTCAGTAACTGATTGATCGACTGACTTATAGCGCTAGTTTTTAAATTTTAAACTTGTGCATGTCAGGGTGTTGACCTCTTACCCCAGCTCCCTAACACACAGGAAGTTCCCAAGTTGCACACGAGTCAGGGACCCAGGAGCAAAAAGAACCAGACAGGCATCAAATGCCTTTCCCCTTTGAAACTGACAAAGAATGAAGAAGTTGGCTTCTGAGGTCCTCGCTACACAGTCACTCCGCTGTCACTTGTCCTGTGTTCCCCGGGAGTCTTTTTTTTTTTTTTTTTCAGGTGTTCTGGCCTGATCTGGTATGACAGGAAAAAAAAAGTTTCTTGTCTGTCATATCCTCTGTAATCTGGCAGGAAACCTAAAATGTGCCTGCTGCTGTCCTAGGCTGTACGCTTATCTGCTTCCTTGGGAAGAATGTGCATCACAGTGTCCGGTTCAGGGGGATTTTCAACATGACCTCACCCTCTCCATTCACTGACCTCAGCAGGCATTACCCAAGTCACAAATGCAGCAGCTCGGATGGGAATCCACAAGGGTGAGCCAGCCAGCCACCAGCGACCTTCCTAGCACATTCTAAGAGAACATCAACTCCAACGCCCCTCAAACTAGGGCAGGTTATCAATAGTGCACTGAGCTGCTAGGGAGAGGTGTTGATCAATAACAACACCTGACATCTAGTTAGCCTTCTAGATTCGGGATGGTTAGGATGGGAAGGAGGCGGGGGGGGGGTGGTGGTGGTGGTGGTGGTAAGGGGGGTAAGAATCGCTGCTAAATAAATGCGCAAGCTTCAAGTAAAGCCCTTGCCTGCCTGTAATACCAGAAGTGGACAGGGAGGTTGAGGCAAGACGATTGTCACAAATTTAAGCCAACCTGGGCCGCAGGGATCTTGCCTCAAGAGTTTAAAAAAAAAAAGAAAGAAAGAAAAAGCAAGCAAAATGTAACGAAGGAAGGCTTGCACTGGTGGGTGCGGGGATGTTCCAGCCAATGGTCTCAAAATAGGTCGCGTAAAGGTGATGACAGCAAGCGGGCGGGAGAGTAATTCTGGGAAAGGGCAGTGGGAACTGTAGAGATGAGGATGCCCTACCGGAAAGGGGTCGGGATGGGCTTTGCCTACTCGCCTCGGGGCTCCGGGAAGCGGCGGCGCTAAAGGGAAACAGAAACTCTGGATCCGCAGGCGCGCGCGACCAGCCCGGCCCACGTGACCCCGGGCTCCGCCGCTCTCCCAGCGCGCTCCCGGGCGCACAGGAGCGCGTGACTCGCGCCGCCGCCCCCACCCCCGCTCGGCGTGCCTGCGTGCGCGTACCCGGAGGGCAGCGGGCGCGCGCACGCCCAGAAGGGCCGCCGCCCCTCCCCGGGCCCGCCCTCCTTCCCTCCCACCCTCCCCCCGGCCGGCGCGGCCCGCCCTTAGCGAGTCAGTCCTCGGGTTCCCTCCCTCCCTCCCCGGGCGCGCTCGGGCCGCCGCTGCGCTCCCCGCCCTCCAGCCGCCTTGCCGGAGCCGCCCGCTGCCGGAGGAGGAGGTGGAGGAGCCGCAGGGGCCCGCCGAGGCGGCGGCGGCGGCAAGATGGCGGACTTCCTGCCGTCGCGCTCCGTGCTGTCCGTGTGCTTCCCGGGCTGCGTGCTGACGAACGGCGAGGCCGAGCAGCAGCGCAAGTCCAAGGAGATCGACAAATGCCTGTCGCGGGAGAAGACCTACGTGAAGCGGCTGGTGAAGATCCTGCTGCTGGGCGCGGGCGAGAGCGGCAAGTCCACCTTCCTGAAGCAGATGCGGATCATCCACGGCCAGGACTTCGACCAGCGCGCGCGCGAGGAGTTCCGCCCCACCATCTACAGCAACGTGATCAAAGGTGCGGGGCGCGGCGGGGCTCGGGGACCCCCCGGGGAGCCGGGCCGGGCACCGCCCTCACCCGAGTCGGAGGAGTCCGAACCGGACCAGATCGGACAGGCGAGCGGGTGGGCGCGTCTTGGGCACGGTCCTGTGCGCCCTGTTGCCCTGGTCCCTTGGATCCGGGACGCTTTGCTTCCCCCCCCCCACACACACACCCGCCGTGCTACCCCGGTGAGGGTCAGGGTCGGCTCTGCACTCCGCGGCTGGCCTCGCCCCCTCCGAGAGGGAAGTGCGGCGAGCAGGGTGACTCGGGGCAGCGGGGCAACAACTTGTGTCCTCTCTGCAAGGCCACCCATTAGGTGGTTAGGGGTCCTACACCCCGTATCCTTCTTCCCTTACTGCCCGTGCCTGGTGGGTGACCCTGGTAACCGGCTTTGTTACCCTTCCAGCTCTGGGTTCCTAGGCCGCCTCTTGACTTAAGCAAGTTCTAGAACGGTCGTAATGAGGAAACTTTTTTTATTTAACCCTGAGACTCTTGTCAAGGGCATAGAGTGACAGCCCCTAGAGTCTTCTGGGGCAAGAGTATGAAACTCGCATCTACTGAACTGGCATCAGCAAAGTCTATTAAAAAAAAATACCGCGAGTGGTTTATCAGCTCATTGCTACAGGATGTTTGTAATCACAGTTCAACAAGTTTGCACTTTTTTTCTTTCTATTTATTTATTTATTTATTTATTTTGCTTAATAACTCTGGACAGGAGAAAAAACAGCATCATTTCTAATGCTTAAATGAATTTATTTTTAAATACAAAGACCCTTTGGTTTAAACGTCATAGGAGACCGTCCAAGAGAAGTCAGAAGCAGGGAATGTGTACTAGGTTGGATGATGGATGGACTTTACAAATCCTGTTGAACAGTATTTTAAATACTGTTCCTAAGTGAAAATCACCCAACATTTTTATTCCTTAGTGTTCAAATAAGTTTGGAGGTGGCTTATCTTTATGTCATTTAAAAGAATCACCTTTTTTTTTCTCTTTAGTGTCAAGTATTTTCTACCTAAGAGAAGTTGGCAGAGTTGAGTCACAGTAGTCGATTTCTGAGTGGTTAGGGAGTCACCCTATTAAAATAAATCTAGAGCTCAGAAGCAAACTACAAGATTGTGGGTCTTTTCAAGGAGTTGTGTGACTTTTTTTTTAAAGCGTATTTTTTGTTGTTGTTGTTGTTTAAGAAGTACATAATAAACAAACTCCTTCAGGGCCCCTTCCTCCTCCCAGCAGTGTTTCAGTAGGGAAAAACTCAGTAGGGAAACTTCTGAAAAACTTCAGTAGGGAAGATGCTTAGCCCGGCGTGAAGGGAGAGGGCGAGGTCAGGAGCTCACAGCCCATGGCTTGCCCTTACCCATGTACCTTTGCAGCTAAGCTGAAAAGGATGGTTGTGTTTAGTCTGCCTTAATGTTCAGCACAAAACTAATTAAAGTCCCCGAGAAGGCTGTAAACTGTACCGTGCCAGCCCTTAATTGAAGGTACCTTTGTATCCTGATACAGTTGAACTTAAAGAATTATGTTAATGAACAGACTCAAGTAGTCACTTGTGAGTGAGGTAAAATCACCTGCTTTTCTGTACACACTGGGCCTACGAACCACTTTGAGCGTGATTGTGTGTGATCAAGTTTAAGTCTCACTAGGTATCTTATCTTCTTCAATTGGCATGGTCAGAAAAGTGAAAGCATAACAGCTATTTCGAGTATCCTAAGAAATGACTTCCCGCTGACAGAAGTAACAGTTGAATGACAGGGGCGTGGAGTTTGGGCTAACCTGTTTGAGTTAAAGCCTCGCTCTTGGATCATCGTGCAGGTGGTTTGCCTTTTAGGTAACTAACGCCAGTGTGTGACTGCACTGATTCGAAGCTTGGTCTGAGGAAGAGATTGAGTGTGTCCTGGAAGACAGTGTTGGTAGGGACCTGAAGGCCGAGGGCTGTACACAGTAAACCGTTCTTAGTGCGTGCCCGGCTGGCTTTAGCCTGACTTCAGGCTAGGCAGCATTATTTATTTTTTCCGTCTCTGGTTTTGACTGCCATCTATACCAGAAATGGTGTTTATGAATCACAGCATATTAAAATCCTTCCCAAGGTGATTTTGTTATTAACATTGACTTCTCAGGGCTTCTGGTTTTGAGACAGTGAACACTTGTTTTTTTTAAACCTCTGAGAAGATAAAGGTCTTGTTTTGATTCTGGTCTCCATTTTGGAAGTAGGGCTTCTGTAATAACTTAAAATTAAGGAACCAATACTGAGTAACCCCGGGGTCAAAGCCCCTGATGGTCTATTCAGGACTCTTCCTCATGCAGTTTTTCTCTTTTTAAACAAAGGTATGAGGGTGCTGGTGGATGCCCGAGAGAAGCTTCATATTCCCTGGGGAGATAACAAAAACCAGCTCCACGGGGACAAGTTGATGGCATTCGATACCCGCGCCCCCATGGCTGCCCAGGGGATGGTGGAGACGCGAGTGTTCCTGCAGTACCTTCCTGCCATCAGGGCCTTGTGGGAGGACAGCGGCATCCAGAATGCCTACGATCGGCGCAGGGAATTCCAGCTGGTAAGACATCGCTTCTCCAGAATGCGTTTTTATTTGCATATTTTTATTTTTTGCGCTTTTATTTATATGCTCGTGTGGGCACATGCATGCCCCAGCACATGTGCAGACCTCAGAGACAACTGTGGGAGTTGGTCCTCCTCTAGCATAAGGGCTCTGGGCATCAACTCAGCCCCTCAGGCCTGGTGGCAAGTGTCTCACCTGCTGAGCCACCCTTTTATTTAATGACATTTAGCAGTGTCTGGTTTAGCACAGTCTTACAGACTTCCACGGTGTAATGGATCAATTCTTTTTTGTTTTGTTTTGTTTTTCTTTTTGTTTTTGGTTTTTCGAGACAGGGTTTCTCTGTATAGCCCTGGCTGTCCTGGAACTCACTCTATAGACCAGGCTGGCCTCGAACTCAGAAATCTGCTTGCTTCTGCCTCCCAGAGTGCTGGGATTACAGGCGTGAGCCACCACCGCCCAGCCGGATCAATTCAAAACTGTAGCCTCAGATTCTTGGTTTGCTCTGTGTGTGTGTGTGTGTGTGTGTGTGTGTGTGCCTTTTACTGAGCAAGGTTGAAAATAAGGTCAGCTCTATAGATGTAATAAAGCTGTTTTACTGGCTAGAAAGTAAGCTTGTTATGACTTTCCCTGGTCATTCTAATTTTGTTCTCTCTAAAAAAATGTTTTTTTTTTCTTACAACTGTAGCAGCCATGTTCTTCTATAGTGATGGCCTTTGTCTCTTCAGAATGGATGTCCGGGGCGGGTGTGTGGCTGTTCATGTGTACCAGATAGCCTTTGAACCACTATCAGTGACACAGATGAGTTTGCTAGAGAGAGATTAGAATTGTTTTTCTTGTTATGTAGACCTACAGTAGCCCCTTCTCTGCCTCCTGAGTGCTGAGATTATGGACATGCGTCCTCTGTGGCTAGCTGAGAGACTGAACTCTTCATAAGACACAAAGTGCTATTTTGTGCTCTTGTTCCCCCATTTGTTTTTCCTCCTTTATCTTAAAAAAGATTTTAAGATACTTTGTAGCTGTTACACACCATTGAAGAAAGAGTAGGAAAGTGGGATGTACCCAGGGTTAAAGATATAAACATGACCGGAACTTGGTGGTGGCTCACGCCTATAATCTAAGCTCCTTGAAAACCAGTAGCAGAAGGATCACAAAGTTCCAGGCCAGCCTGGGTGACACAGCAAGGCCCTGACTTAAAAAACAAAGATACGAAAACAAGAATTGAGACAGAATTTCTAATCAAATGTTTTATAATTTAATTGTGAGCACTTTGATTGTATTTGGTTCTATTTGCCAAAGACTGGAAAGGGTCCGTCGGCAGTAGCAGTGTGTGTCGGTGTGCAGTTTGGAGACAGTTCAGATCCAAAGCGCTTTCCTGTAATATGATTCGAGTGTCAGTTAAAAGTAAAACTGCTTAGGAAATTGTTTGGTGGGGTCACGAACATTCAAGTGATCCTCATGGGTGTGGATAGACAGAGATGTACACCAGCCTTCCTTGGTGCAGTCTGTATCCAGGATCAGTCTAGGCTGTTCTAGAAAAGTTACAAGAAAAGTTTATGATCATTTTTGCTAAACTCATGTCTTGTGCTCCTTAGCGTATCATATATTACGTGCTGGCTAGTACAGTTCACCACGTGTACAAATCACGTCAGGGTCTCCTGTTGACTGTCTGGCAGCATTGTATATCAGAAAGTATGAGTTTAACTTGGCCAGTGACACAGAGTCACCAGTTTCTGCCTCGCTCTGACCCTTGGTCCCTGTCGTCACTGTGCTCTCTGTGGACTCGCTGGCTCTCCACATATCCCGTTTCCTTGCTGTCCTCTCTACCCTCCTGTTTAAAGGCAGCACCTTAGCCTTCTTAGTGTCTTTTCTCAGTAGACACACTTTCCACTGTTTTCTCAGATGTTTATCTTCCAAGGCCGGGGAGAAAACAGCCAGCTCCACAGTGAGCAGTCAGCACAGCCTGCATGGATAAAGGGACGGCAGTGGCCCTGGCAGCTCCCTGAGGGAAAGACTTCTCTGCTTGTCCCCAAGCCTACCTAATTGAAGTTGGGATGCCACAGACAGATTTCAAATCTGTGCTTGCACATCTTGGTCTCATATTAAGGTCTGTGTCCTTGTTGAGAAAGGTGCATGCATATGTTTGTTTAAGATAAACAAGCGCAGTCGGGAGAAAGGCCTGTGTGTGCTTGACTTGAGCCAGCTAATGTTTCCGTTGAAGAATGCTATCAACACCAGGGAAGGGCAGGTTCCAGAAATAATTGCCCCCTCTTCCCCAATAAAAAAGCAGAGGCACAAGAGAAAAGAATAAAGTTGGCATCCACTTGTAAACCAGAGGCCAGATTGTCCTACCCTGAGAGTGTGTTCAGCACTGTCTGCAGAGCCCAGCCATAGTGGGTACTTGACTATTTGTAGTTTTTGAATGGGCAATGGTGTTGGCACTGAGAAACGCCTTGCTTGTTTAAACTCTCCCTTGAAGTCACCGTCAGTGCCTTACCCTCATAGGACAGCTGCCAGGTGCTGTCTTCTCTTATGTAAGGGTTGAGGTGTTCATCCCCTTCTTTTTGTGTTGTTCTTTGTCTCTTTAAACTCCAGAAGTAGTCTCACTGAAACAACATGGGCTTACTCAGAGAGCTCTGATGGGTTCCTCTGCCTGGAGAATGAACGTACCTCTTGTTGTGGGTAAAGGCTCCACTGTGCTTACCCATGATTTCAATAGTATAATTGATAGGCAGCCGCACATAGCCTATAACCTCTTCATTCCCATGAGGCCTGACTTCCGTGGCTCTCTTTATATAGTGCTTCTGCCATGGTTCTACCATGGTTTTCTGGCCCACATGTGTACATCATATCTTTCTGTATTTGGAATAGTGGTAATCACATTTTAAGTTATGTATGTATGTATGTATGTATGTGTGTATGTATTTTTCTTTAATGGGAGTTTTTGTCTGCATGTAAGCTTAGTGCCCATGGAGATCATAAGAGGATATTAGATTTCCTAGAACTGAATTTGTGAACCTCCACACTCAAGCTGTGATTAAATCAATGTTGTTAAAAGTTTTTTTTCAACCTGTGGTTGATTATATTAGACTTCTTATGGAAACTGAAATGAGAAAAGTTGCATTTTTAGAGAGCCTGTCACACCTTACATTTGCTTAAGATGAGTGAGTGCCTCTTGGTTTTCAGACAAGGATGATGGGAGTGACCCTGAAGTGGAGCACTCATTTCTTAGCAGTATGTAATTTGGGGTGCTAATATGAATTTTCTCAAAATTCTCAATGTCAAACATTTTCTTTTCTGGTTAGTTTCTGTTGTGGGAAACTAAATAGTTTACATGGAAGAGAAAAGCTTAAGCATTACACTGTTGTCCAAATGTCAGGTGGCTCCTCGGCCGTAGCTGGCTCCCCGGCTGTGTCTGGCTCCCCGGCTGTGACTGGCTCCCCGGCTGTGACTGGCTGGCACTTGCAGGGCATCTTTGGGAAGGAGGGGTCCTTTAGCTCCATGTACTTGACCTCGGCCAGTCATGGAAGCCTACCACTGTACATGTGAGACACGTGTGAGACATGTTGTCCTTTGAAAAGCTGCTCAGCTGAGGGTGGCTAGGGCATTTGGTAATGTGGGTGACTGACTAGGTGAGGCTGGCTGGGTGGAGGACTGACGGGCTGGATGTGACACAGCTGGCAGGCACCGCGGTCAGACTACCCGAAGCCTGGAGTCGCCGCCTACTAGTCTCTTGGTTCAGTTTACAGTTAGAGTCCGGCAGTATAAGCAACACAGGCCACCGAGGACAGGACAGGGTGTGTGACAGTGGGAGGAACAGGAGACAGCTTCCTAGTCTCTGTAAACAGTTTAACTTTGTCAGCGTTAGTGCAGCTTCCTGTAATGGCCAGTCTGCCTCGCAGCTCTTGAAACCAAAACTCTTCTTGTTGATCGCTCATGGTCCCTCAGTGGGACCTGAGTTTTCTTGCTCAGATGGGATAGTTTATGCTTGGTGATAGCTTTGCTTCTCTAAGCTGATACAGTTATTGGTGAAGACAGACTCTTCTGCAGTCTGTGTAGCAAAGTAACTGTTTTTTGCTTCATGAGTGTCTATAAAAAGTTGCTGAGTCTCAACTAAGTAAAACTAAGATCTTCTGTTCTGGTTTGTAAAATGCTTTTATCTGTACTGCAGCACATACTGGGAATAGAATACCATCCAAGTCTTTTGTTTATTCCTTTTTTAAAAATATTTATTTATTTATTATATGTAAGTACACGATAGCTGTCTTCAGATACTTCAGAAGAGGGCATCAGATTTCATTACGGATGGTTGTGAGCCACCATGTGGTTGCTGGAATTTGAACTCAGGACCTTCGGAAGAGCAGTCAATGCTCTTCACCTCTGAGCCATCTCTCCAGTCCTTGTTTATTCTTTAACACAAATTTTGATTTGCTCTAAAAGACGATTAAGGCCAGGCACTGAAGCTTTCCCCTGTTTAATCACTGCACTCAAGGCTGAGGCAGGAGGGTCTTGGATTGGAAAGTAGCCTGGGCTGCGTGGGACTTGATCCATAGGGTTGTGTTGGAGAGCCTGCACAGCGCCGGGGGAGGGGCTTTAGAGGGTAGTGCGGTGCCTTTTGTACCACCTTTGAGGGCAGAGTCTCTGGTAAGGAATTGGTGTGCTGGTAACAGGTTTATTAAATAAGAAAGTGATTGAGCAGGGATGTAGTCTCATGAGAACTGGGTTTTAGTTTCAGAATTCTGCTTCGTGTGTGGACCTATTCCAGGGCAAAAGTTTATGAGCTCACTTTAAAGAAAACAGAAGCCTCAGCACTTCCTGTGGGGACTCTTCCCGTTCTCCCTTTACAAAGAGGCCTAAGCTTAAACAAGTTGAGGGTGTCTTTTATTTTCCTAGAGAGTTAATTGATAGTGCTGATAACTTGAATTCCTGTTTAGTACCTTAATGTTTGGGACACTTGCTTGTTGCTTTTCCAATCGCTCTTGTGTATATTATCCCCTAATTCCTCAGCAACAAACAGCGACAAGGTACTTGCTATGTTCTCAACTCACAGACGGGGGTGGGGGTGGGGTGGAGGTGGGGGAATGAGGCCAGGGCGCAGGTTCCTGGTGCTTTTCTTCAGACCTAGTAAATGATCACAGACAGTAAATGATCACAGTCAGAGCCCTGCCTGCCTGCCGCCCTGGTCTCTCGCTCCCTGCCCTGCCACTGAACCTTTTGCAAGCACTCAAGCATGATGTCCCTGGAACAGGTAGCTGTCTTTCCCTCTCCTCCTTCCTCTTTGGGCTCCCTCTTCCCCACTAACCAGCAGCCTCTATTGAGTTCTAGCACATTCTATTGAGTTTTGAGTCTGTGGAAGGTTTTGTTAATGTTTGACCTTGCAGTGATATTCTCGTATCCGTTTTTTACGTTTTGAATGTTCCTAATGTTCCTATGTCTTCCCTTTGTGCTTTGTTAACTGACAGGATGGAAGGACTGTGAGATGGCATTGATAGCGAGCCTGCCTACTTGGAGTGTTTCTCGTGTGCATGGTGTACCTTGGGCAGGCTCAACCGAGGTTCCCTTTCCGTAAAGCTCGCGGTGACAGGAGTCCTCATTCGAGGTGCTGTTTTTCCTGGAAATGTCATTGCAGATTGGTGCCTGTCTTGTGTCTGTTTCCCAGATTGCCTTTTGCTTTGGAGAAAGGACTATCAGGACAGGCCATTTTCACTGAGTTCTTTGATGTGCTTCTCATGTAAGAACATCTGTCAGAAATGACCTAATTTTTAAAATCCTGTTTATTTCTGCGTACTCGCAGTCTCTTATTTCCTTGCTTGAGTATGCTTCACTCTTAGCTCTCGCCTTATGATACTGTTGTCTTCGTCTGTATTTAAGCCTGTTTGGAGACAAGATGCTTCTTTTCATAAGTTGTCAAAGCCACAGAGGCAGAGCAGTATTCGAGTGGGCTGAGAGGGATCTAAGAAGTAGTTTGAAAACTGAACTTCTGTGCACTTGGCTGATAGGAAAGTTGGTGATACGGTGTAGTGAGGGTTGTTAATCTTTCACAGTTAATTGCTCTTTTATAAATGCATCCAGACTTGTGTTTGCTTGGGACACCCCAGACTGGTCTTGAACTTGTGATCCTCTTGCTCAGACTTCTGAGTGCCGGGGCGGGAGTGCAGACTTATTCCACCATGCCCAATTCATGGTTCTTAAATGCGTGCAGCGGGTGAGCGGTCTCACCCTTACTGTGTCTGTAATGGACAGAGACCCCTTGGGTAAAATTTCTGTTGATTTAGTTCACCTGTGTCCCTGCTTATGCTTTTCCTTCTCTTACTAGTTAAAAGGGTAACTACTTTCCAAGTATGAACGTTTTCACATAGGTGTTAATGTGATCCCTTGCTGTTTGACGTGGTTTCTGGCTGGTGGGTTAGAAGTAGAACAAGGAGTCTGGCCAGCCAGTCTTCCCTGGTGGCAGTCTCTGTGGCCTAAGGCAAGTCCCTCAGCCTCTCTGATTTGGTTCCCGTGACTAAAATACAGACAACTGTGGAATCTGTTATCTAATGTGAGGATGACATAGGATGAGCCATGCAAGACCTTAGCATGATGCCTGGCATTTTTAGCAGTATTGTTATTAGCTATTAACATCGCTTATATCCAGTGTGCATGTAAGTAGCTGTCAAAAGAAGCACAGTGAGCTTTGCTTGGCTTTACTCTTCTGAACTTGATTCCTGGATTCTGAGTCAGAGGAATGTGTGACTGATCTTGGGTGTCTCCAGGAGGATCACACCTCCAGAAGGACTGAGGTGATCGCTGGGACACTGGTTCTTGTGGCCTCTGACAGTACCCTGCTTGATTTTCAGATAGAAATATTTATGTGTGAGTTCATGTCCAAATTGTGTTCACCAATTGTGGGGCTCAAGTGCCCGCAGACATCAGAAGAGGCCACTGGATCCCCTCTCAATATGACTCAGGTTCTAGGCGGTTTGAACTTGCTGTTGGATGCATATTTGTGAGTGGTTTTAAAAATAAATTCTTCAATCCTAAAGAATCAAATATAATTCAGGTTGAATATCCCTTGTCTGAAATTCTTGGGATCAGACACATTTTGGGTTTCAGATTTTCCATCTTTCAAATATTTGCATACATATAGTAAGGGATGAAGCCCAAGCCTACAGGTGAGCTTCCCCTTTAGAAGTGTGTATACCTCATACGCACTTTGTGCATGGCCTGAAGGCAGCTATATAGCTTTTCAAGTGTGCCTGGGTCTGACTGAGACTTGTCACACGGTGCCAGCATGGAATCTTCCACGTGCAGCATCCTGTCAGTGCTTCAGAAGTTTGTATTTTGGAGATTTTAGATTTCAGATACTCCACTGGCATTGAAAATACAAATGACTTAAATGATAAAGTGTTGTAAAGATGGCTGCTGGAGCTGACTCACGGAAGAGTTTCTAGCGGGAGTTATGTAGTTTGGAGACCGCCATGTTTTTGAAAAGCCCTAGCCATGTGGGGAGAAGGGCTATGATCCCTGTGCCCCGCTGGAAGTGTGCTGAGGTCTTCTCACACAGGCGCGGGAGCCCGGCTTGCCACCCACTGAGGGCCACCCTCCTCCCGTTGCCCAGTGTCTGTCCCCTCAATCGCCTTCCACATGCACACACGCCTACCCTTCCTGCGCTGCCATTTCTCTGCCTGTGGCTTGGCAGAGGTCCCATGAGTTCCCAGGTTACAGAGGGCAAAGTAGCCTTCATTTCCAAAGTTTAAAAAAATCCCTTACGTTCTTATTTTTTCAATGCTCAGTGTTAAAAATGGTTTTATGTTTCTTTTTGTAGGTTAAACTTAGCATTTTATACACAGATAACTTTTTAAAAAACCATTAGTTTAATTGAGAATTTCTACTTGCTCTTCATAAAGAAAAATAAATTTCACATTTGTTCTCCCTAAAAAAGAAAGACGGCCATTGATTGTAGTATTTAAAAACAATATTAATAAACAAGATTTCTATCCTGCCTTGACATCCCCAAAGGTTTTTGGGTTCTTTGAACCAGAGCAGTTATATTTTATTTGTAATTATATTTCATTAGAACCATTTCTCTCTTTCTTTCTTTCTTTCTTTCTTTCTTTCTTTCTTTCTTTCTTTTTAAGAAGAAAAAGAGCTGAAATGATATTTGGAGTAGGGAACTTTGATTTTTTTTAGTCCTGAGATGCTGTTTTCTAGTCTTGGAGTAACTTTTTAGAAAGTGTGTATGAGTGTCTTGTTTGGCTATGTTTGTGCCCAACTACATGCAGTGCAAATGGAGGCCAAAATAGGGTGTCTGACCCCTTAGGATAGGAGTTCCGCATGATGAGCCACCATGTGGGTGCTGGGAATTGAACCTAGGAGAGCAGCCAGTGCTTTTTACCCACTCAGCCATCTTTCTAGCCCCAAGTAACTAAAACTTTACTTCTGTGAACTTCCTCATCTCTACCTCCCTGCTCTGTTCCCAGGTAGGGCCGAGTGTGGCTCTGGCTGATGTTGAGCTGTGCAGCCAGGGACACTCTTGAGCTAACCCTGGCTCCCATCAGATGGGTATAGACATGAACCACCACACCCAGATAGTTAGTTATTTGCTCATTCATTCCTATGGGGAGGGGGCTTGCCTGAATATATGTCTGTGTAGCATGTGCTTTCCTGGTGCCCTCAGAGGCCAGAAAAGGAGATTGGATCTCCTGAGTTACAGAGGGTTGTGAGGCAGCTTGTGTTGTTGGGACTCAACCCTGGGATCTTCTGGACTAATAACCATGCTCCTGGTTGCTGGGCCGTCTCTCCAGCCCTCCTTTGTTTGTTTGTTATTTATCGCAGTGCTAGGGATTCAAGAACAATAGACAAAATGCTCTGCCCAGAGTTACATCCCTAGTGCTTTTTGGGTTTTTGTTTGTTTGGCCTTTTGAGAGAGGGTCTGATTATAGCTTAGCCTGGCCTAGAATTTGTAAACCTCTTCTCTTATCTATTGTGCCTAGTTCCCAAATGCTTTTTACTGTTTTGAGACAGACTCTCATTAAATTTACTTTGAGACAGGGTCTTACTCTATAGTGCAGACTGGCCTGGAGCCCACTCTGTAACCCAGGCTGGCCTCAGATTCACAGCTATCTTCCCACCTTAGTCTCCCCAGTGTTGGGTTACAGGTGTGCAAGTCACCCACCGCATGTGACACTAAATTTGAATGGCCTGTGGTGAAACACCAGGACCAAAAGCAAGTTGGTAAGATTTATTTGTCTTACACTTCCACAGCATTGTTCATCATTAAAGTCAGGACAGGAGCTGATGCAGAGGCCCATGGAGGGGTGCTGCTTACTGGCTTACTCCTCGTGGCTTGCTCAGCCCGCGTTCTTACAGGACCCAGGACTGTTAGCCCAGGCTGACACCACTCACAATGAGCAGGGCCCTCCCTCATCAATCACTAATTGTGGGAGTGCTGCAGGCTTGCCTACAGCCTGATCTTATGAGGAATTTTCTCAGTTGAGGTTCCTTCCTCTCAGATGACTTTCGCTTGTGTTATGCTGACATAACACTATCCAGCTCACCACCCAGTTTAAAAGTTGGTGTTACAGGCCAGGCAGTGGTGTCATACGCCTTTAATCCTAGCACTCAAGAGGCAAAGGCAGGCTGATCTCTGAGTTCAGGGCCAGCCTGGTCTGCAGAGCTAGTTCTAGGACAATCCGGTCTACCCGAAGAAACCCTGTCTCAAAAAAATAAAGTAAAATAAAATAAAAAACAAATGTTACAATTTAGAGAACCAAAGTTCCCTGCCCCCACTGTACAGTATTTGTACTTTTGACCTTAACATATGTCTGAATCTGATTTTAAAAGGTTTGTTTTATAGTGATTAAATTTTTATAGAATTCCCCTGTTTGTGTCTATAGTTTGTTTTTTTGTTTGTTTGTTTGTTTGTTTTTGCTTGGTGGAGTTTTATTGAATAGATAAACATTGAGTTGTATATCTGATGCTTTTATATGTGGGGTGTGTGTGTAGGTATTAAGGTATGGAATTATTACTTTAAAATTGTCTAGTTTCTTATAATCTGTTTTTATCACCTCTCCTCTGGTGTGGAAATAAAAAGATGTTGGGGGCGGGAGAGCCCTGGTAACAGAAAACAGGGTGCAGGCCTGCAGGAAGGGCCCCAGCGGTTGTCTGGGCGCCCCTGGCAGGCACACCGTCACTGCCAGTGCACACCCATTGCTGAGGGACAGGTCGCTTTGTCGGGCTTGTTTGCTAGAGGACCAAATACAAATAATCTCTGTATTAGTCACAGATGCTCACTGCAGGACCTTGGGCAAGGCCCGGAAGCTGTTGTGTGGAGAGCCCTGCTCCTGGGCCTGTCCTGTCACGGTGCAGCAGGTGGGCCGAGAGCCGCAGGAGCAGAGCCTCAGGTGGGAGACTAGGAGAGTCCGACCCTGGGTCCAAGAGACCCTGGGGAGAGGGAGGGGTTAGAGGGAGAAGTTGGGGAGCTTTTGTTTGCAAGGTAAGGGTTAAAACAGAGGGCCACTCATAGTAGAGTCTTCAGGAACCTTGGCATCTTCTAAGAATGTTCAGAGGCAGAGATGGCTGTGACCAGAAGTGCTCTGAAGTGGGCTGGCCTAGGTAGCTCTTGGGAGATGGAGGCCTGTTTGAAGTCACCTAGTTGCATAGTAATATCATTCCTGAATAAATAAACACACATTGTTTGTTTGTGTATCTATTTAAGAGAAGAAATGCTGCAAGACCTTGGGAAAGTGCTGAGACAGAGTGCTGTGTTGACAGGAGCAGGCCGCAGGCAGGTGACACAGGAGGGAGGGGCCGGCCTGGAAGTGCCTGCGGAGGGCAGAGGCGGGGAAGTGGAGAAGACTCACTTGAGGTCAGGCTAGCTGTTCTCATTTCCCCGTGCAGCACTGTCAGCCTCCCGGCGGGCGAGCCGGGGGCTTTCGGGCCTTTTCAACCTTGAAACAGACCGTGTCTGTATTAAGCAATATCTTTAAGTAGCACTCTCAAGGAGGGACATACGAGTTGGTGGTCTAGGTGAGGGCTGTGGGTAGAGTTAGTTAGGAGAGTGCTATGCCCAAAGCCTCAGGATTGATTCTTAGCATCACATAAGTGGTACGTGGTAGTGCCACACCTATAATCCTAGCTCTTAGGAGGTGGAGGCAAGACGTCAGTTCTTTAACTCAGTGATGTCACAAGGTCAAGGTCAGGTTGGGAGACATGAGAGAACTCTGTCTCAAAATAATTATTATGTAAATAAATACACAAGAGTTTTTCATTTTGTACAGCTGTTCCTTCATATCCTGGGGGTCTGGCAGCCAACCCCTGGGATAAAGAGTCTCAATGTGCAGTCTCTGGTATAAACGGTCTAGTATTTGCATATAACCTAAGTACAACCTGCCATGTGTTTTAAATTACCTCTAACATACTTGTACTGCCTCTTACAATGCAAGGCTGTGTAAGTAGCTATTGGACTATTGTTTCGGGAATAATGACAAGAGAGGAGCCTGTGTTGGGTGAAGAGGGAGTTCTTGCTTTGCTGTGTAGCCCATGCTAGCCTCTAATTTGCAGTCCTCCATGTGCTGCTGTGCCTGGCTCCAGATAGAAACTTTGTTCGTGGTATTTTCAGACCGAGGTTGTGGGACCTGTGGATGCAGACTGCACTTGAGTGTTTTACATGTCACCACTGTCCGGTTAGTGACTTGAGGGCAGGGGTGTGCCCTTCAGGTCTTCGTTAGGCATGCAGTGAAGTCTTGCCCTGTAATGTGTTCGGGTGCAGACGGGACTGCGGGAGCGAGTGTGTGGCTGGCTCGCTTTCCTGGGGATTGTCAGTGCTTATGGAGAGGAAGGGTGTGGCAGGTCTCAGCTGACACCGCTGTCACTCACAGAGCTGTTTGCTGCTATTCTTCGGCTTAGAGGACCTTAGAGAGAGCAGGTAGTTAGTTCACAGTTCAAACCCAAGGCAGAAGGGCTCCAGAGCCACGCTCACAGAATTAATCAGATCACAGCTCAGAGACAGGAACGGATGTGTCCAGATACACTCTGAGCTAGTTTGTGCGTCGGGCAGTATTTGAACAGGTTCGATCGCCTTGCTGTGCTGTCCCATAGGATTTAGGGGTGAGACAATAGGCCGGGTGGAGCTTCACTGTTGGCCGGAGAGCTTAGGAATATGGAGTCGCGCTAACCTGGGACTGACCCATCTGGGTTCTCCTCTCACCTGATTCCCATGCATTAGTCACTGTTAACTACTGCACAGTGTTTGAGTTTGAGGGTTTGTAGCAGATCACGGTAGAGCCTGGCTTCCACCTGCTGTGCACCCAGAGGACCTGTGGGTGACAGTGCTCTGTGGAGACCGCAGGGGATTGAACCCGGGGAGGGTATGCCAGAATGCTGCCTGTTTTCTCATATCTCCCCTTTTTTTCTTCCTGTCTGCCTGAAGTTAAGGTCATTAATTTTTGAAAAATGGAAGAAAAAGAGAAAAGAAAAACCAGTGTACTACTCAAGACTTCTAGTGGCTAAGCCCAATTAGATACTTTTTGTTTTGTTTTGTTTTTGTCTTTTTTGTTTGTTTGTATTTTTGTTTGTTTGTTTGTTTTTCGAGACAGGGTTTCTCTGTGTAGTCCTGGCTGTCCTGGAACTCACTCTGTAGACCAGGCTGGCCTCGAACTCAGAAATCCGCCTGCCTCTGCCTCCCAAGTGCTGGGATTACAGGTGTGCGCCACCACACCCCACTTGAATTTTGCTTTTAAGATTTCTTTATCATTTTCTATTTGTGTGTACCTGAATGTACACATGGTACATCATGTGTGTGCATGTGCCCAAAGAGGCCAGAACAGGGGAGGAGAACCCTGGGAACAGAGTCACAGGGAGCTGCTTGACGGGGTGCCGGGGCCTGAACCTCACATGGGAAATGAAACTGGTCCTCTGGAAGAAATTTTAAATTCTCAGCCATATGTGCTTCCCGGAGGGGCGGGGCACGCAGTGATGCTGTGTGCCGCGTGTGAGACGCATCTGTGGACATTTTGGCTATCTTCCTCGGGAAGTGAGTACTCGTCGGGTAAACTCTTTTGTGCGCTCTGTCCAGCTTCCTATCCTGCTTTAAGGTTGCGACATTAGCATCTCCTGCAGGGATCTGTCTCGGGACCAGCAGACACTTTAGAAATGGGTGTGTACTTTTTACTTAAGCCAGAGTCTTGGGAAGCAAAAGTAGTTCTTCTAAACAATACCATGCGGGATGAGTCTTACATATTGCTGGCCCGTTGGTCAGAGCTAGCCCACTTCTGCAGTGTACGTCGTTTCCATGTAAAGTTTAACTTTCATGAGAATCGGAATTGAGCACCTTTGTAAGATGTACGCGCATTTCAGAGTGCTTAGGAGAGGTATGGCTGAATCAGGATAAAGCAGCTTAATAAAGAGCTTTTTGTGACTTTCGTAGTAGGAGAATTACTGTTTAGTAGATAAGTTACATCGAATACTTTTTTCTCCAGAGAAAAGTGAAATAATAAAAGATTTTAAAAGAAAAAACCAGAAGCAATCTCTAAGATAAGAATCAATAAAAATCCCTTGGCAAGATAAGCAGAAATGGAACAGACTGGGATCAAAGTGCCCACCAGTGCGCCTGTCCCTTCCATTTGAGTCAGGATCGTGCTCTTGGCCTGGACTATACCCATTCTGTGACCCAAGCTGCACTCGTTCTGTGGCCAGTCTGGCCTTCACCTAGAACCCTCCTGCCTCACCTGCCTATGTCACTAGGTCCTGCAAACGGAAGATTGATTGATTGATTGATTGATTGATTGATTACACACCTATGCTACCAGACCCTATAAAGTGAATATTGATGAGTGGATGGAAGAGTTTTTTAAATTTTATTTTAATATTTTTAATGATTTTATTTTAAGCAGAAGACTTTTAGATGATGGTGGTAGCAACTAAAAGACCTTCAGTAAATAAAAATGTGATCTTTTAAAAATCTTCTTATTCAAAGCAAGCATTTTCCTATTTAGAGATATACTTATTACAAGATAGTCTAGTACCATGAAGTTATGACATATATAATACATATTACATATTCCCTACAATTCTTATTTATTTATTTATTTATTTATTTATTTATTTTGGTTTTTCAAGACAGGGTTTCTCTTTGTAGTCCTGGCTGTCCTGGAACTCACTCTGTAGACCAGGCTGGCCTCAAACTCAGAAATCCGCCTGCCTCTGCCTCCCATGTGCTGGGATTACAGGCGTGTGCCACCACGCCCGGCTAACATATTCCCTACAATTCTTGTTGACAGAATTTGACATTTGTCAAATGTCCTGGTGTTAGCATTTTTTTATTACTAGTATTATTTATTTATTTATTTATTTTTGGTGTTAGCATGTGTTATTATTTTATTTATTTATTTTTTATTTTTTATTTTTTTGGTGTTAGCATTTACCATGTCTACTTCTTGGGGCAAGAAGCCTTTCAAATTTGATATGATCTGTGGCTGTTCCTAATCTCTGCAGATGGAGACTTGGCCTAGGCCCCACCCTGCCTGGCTCTTGGTTAGAAGACAAGAAACTTAAACCTACTTAGAGAAAAAGGCAATTCTGAAGATCTACCATCATCCAATCCCTTCAAGTCCTATGTGAGGGCCAGCGAGGTGACTGGACCCCGTGCTGTGGAAGGAGAGAACCAACCCCTCCAGTTGTTCTCTGACCTCACACAAGTGCCACAGCTGTGCATGTGTGCACACATATGCTCACACACGTGAATAAATGCAACTTTTAAATTCTGCTTCTTTTAACTCCGCCTTTGCAGTTCTTACTACTCTTCTTGCATGCCTTTTTAATCGGTGGTAGCATTTAATGTTTGCCCTCACACCAGAAGATCTTTGAATGTTATCTTTATATCATCTTGATACTGTAACTTCTCATAGTGCTTTTCATGATATTCAGACATATTGAAAAAAATAAATGGACACTATATCTTGGAAGAACTGAGCTGTATACATTTAGGTTTATTGCTTGTTTTTTCTTTTATCTATGCTTATATCTTTATAAGCAGAGATATAACTCAGTAATTGTTATTGGTCATGACCATCCTTCCATATGTTACACTTTCAGTGACATGTTTGGAGAAGTACAAGATAGAAACAGGATGTCGGAAAGGGGAAGTTACCGTACAAGGCATCCAGCAGATGGTCCTGGAGCTGTTACCTTGTACGAGATAATAATCCTGTTCTGGGATACAGGAAGCAAAAGTTTTGAGTTGTGGTGTTTCTGTACAGGACCATAGTTCAGAGTAAGGTGATGCTTTGAAAGGTACAGACCCTAAGGCAAACAACAGAAGGATTTTCCTGAGTCAAGGGCAGCGTGAAAACCACAGTCAGTGGAAAGAAAGAGTAAAAATGAGTACAATGTACATTTCTTCAAGAACTGACTCTTACTGGGAAAAAAAAAAAACAAGAATTTTAATTCTTGCTACTAGAATAGTTTTCTTTCAGTTTCTATCCCCTAAATTAGTCTTGGATAAGCCATGTAATTATTGACCTTCAGACTTTAAAATCTGTAAAATGGACAGGACTAGCTATTCTGCAGACTCTTCTACTGGAAATCTCTCCATCTCTCCTTATGAGGTCCTCAGACAAAGATGAAAGGAGCTGTGTCCAGCACTAGTGCCAGGCACCGGAGGGAGAACGATGCACAGGGAGGGAGGGGCCTTTGGGCGGAACTCAAGCGTCTCTCAACTGTGTGTAGTCCAGGCTGTCCTAGAACAGGGCATCCTTCCTGTCTCGGCCTCAAGAGCCAGGAGTTACAAGCATGTGCCACCACGCCGGGCTTCAGAGCTCCCTTTTAAGAGATTATATAATAGTATATTATAGTTTACTATAAATATAGTATAGCATAGCATAGCATAGCATAGCATAGCATAGCATAGCATAGCATAGCATAGCATATAGGAGATGATATACTCTTGAGACTAGCTAACTATTTAAATTTGAACTGCTGGCTTGCTAGTTTTGTCAACGCGGTCTTTTTATGTATGTAGTTCTAACTTGTCCGCTGGGGCTTTACGCTTGCAATCCTCCTGCTTCAGACTGTTCTGGGATTATAGGGATGGCTCGACACAGCTGGCTGGGAGACTTTAACCAAGCAGCTTAAGTTGATTGGTTCCTGGATACTTTATTCTTCCCAGAGCTTTCGCTAAGATTTCTTATATTACCAATTCCTAGTCAGATGAACTTCTCAGTATTAAGCCTGTGTCTAACCCTATCCACTAGCCATTCATTCATTCATTCATTCATTCACAACCATAGATGGTTGTGAGCTATCACATGGATGCTGGGATTGAACCTGGGTCTTCTGGAAAATAGTCAGTGCCCTTAAGCACTGAGCAATCTCTATTTTTTACCATTTTTTTTTTACCAGACTTTTAAAGATTTATTTTTATATTTTTAAAATGTAGTTATGCTTAAATAAATTAATGCATGTATACACTTGTGCAAGTGACCGTGGAGGCCAGTGGCATTGGGTTCTCTGGAGCTGGAGTTGCAAGCATTCATAAGCTGCCCGCACAGGTGCTGGGAAGGAAACCTCGGTCCTCTGAAGAGGAGCAGGTGCTCTAACCCCTGAGCCATCCTGCTAACCCTTACCAGGCTTTTAAAAAGTTAACTTCCTGTAGTCACAAAAGGTGAAGTTAATTTGAAAATGCATGTCAGTGTGAAGTGACCCCAAGGATAGCTACCTCAGTTATTTTCCTTGCAGCTTGCCAAGAGTCTGGCATGGTGCGTTTGTAGTAGACCAGGGAATCTGTTCTTTTAATAGACACATCAAGCAATTCTGACCCATACCCGTAAGAAGAACCAATTATCTAAGTTGGGTGTGGCAGCGTGAGCTGTGTAGCCTCTAATACTTTGGAGGCTGAGGAAGGAGGATCGTGACTCACCTCAAAACTAAAGTACTTGATGTGGTACCACACACTGAAAGTTCTAGCACTTCTGAGGCAGAAGCCACTGGCTCTCTGTGAGTTTGAACCCAGCCCGATTTACATAGTGAATTAGGTCAGACAGTTATACAACAAGACTCAACATTTCTAGAACACATTTCCTAAAGGACTAGATAATATAGTGGAGACTTCTCATGCCAAGACATAAGATGAACATCATGGAAAGTATTCAGATTATAAGAGAGAATACAAGTTCCTATAAACGTTTTTTAGCAATGCAATTCAAAATGTAATAAAATTATATATGGCTTTTTGTAAGAGGTTTTACTGGTCAGAAGAATTGGGTATTTTGCCTATTCAGGTTCAGTGCTTACTATTACCTTCAAACCAGTCATAAGTGTTCACCCATTAATGTTGGTGTGTAATAGTATTTTGCACATCTGGTCCTTGAAAGTGGCAGAGTAAATGAGGCCCTAGCATGAGTGAGGCCCTGGTCCATCGTCAGAGCGGGGGAAGTGTAATAGTCCTGCCACGTAAGCCTGTGGTCTTACTGGGCAGAGTGACTCCTCAGGCGAATGCAGGCCCTTTCCCCCGTGTTCTTAGCACGCGAATCACTTCTCCTGGAAGGCTGGGGAAGAAGCTTTAATTTACAGTTAAATGGGTTTCAGACCTGAATGATGTCAGGAAGTGTAGTTGGAGTTTGGAACTGGTTGTGCATCGAAAATTTGTGTGGATGGGGTTTCACTTCCTTTTGACCACAGAAGAGTATATAAAAACAGTTTGACGTTGCTAGAAATTCAGTCATAATGCCAGTTGTTGAGATGAGTTTTCCAGAGTATAAGTAAGCATCTCCAAAAAAGGCTGTTTTGCCTTATAATTTTAGGTTGGACTTTTTCAAGAATAGAATCTCCTTTTCCCAAAGCTAATTTCAAAGCCCAGTGTCCAGTGGCAGTGGTTAAGAAGAGTTCTCGTGCGCAAGAGCACAGTCTATAGTTCATCCCGGTGCTCAGGAAATGTAGTGCGTGGTCATCACTCCAGCCATAGAACTTTGTTCTGGTTGTGAGTTTGGCCTGTAACGGCTGAGCCATCTTTCCAGTC
This sequence comes from Apodemus agrarius, assembly GCA_964023405.1. Taxonomy (NCBI): domain Eukaryota; kingdom Metazoa; phylum Chordata; class Mammalia; order Rodentia; family Muridae; genus Apodemus; species Apodemus agrarius. The sequence goes on from OZ030015.1 coordinate 96,267,316, forward strand.
CAAGACCCTGAACTCGTGAGGCGCCTGTCGGAATACTTATTTTCATCCTCCCTGTCTACCTCTGTCATTGCCCTGCTGAAACTGGATCTCATATTGTTCTTCTTGATCGCAGACTTGCTGTAAGTGAAGGAGAGGATGGGCTCAGATTCTGCCAGTCTCCTGCCTCTGTCCAAGTGCTGAGATTACAGGCTTGTGCCACTGCACTTTGCTGCTGGGGTTGGACCCAGGGTTTCATGCTTGCTGGGCGGACGGTTCCATCAGCTGAGCTATGTTTCCCAGATGAATAGTGACTCTTACTTCTGACAAGTTCCTGGTCATAGTGATGCTCAGTTCACAAGAGTAAATGAAATTTCTTGTTAGCACTGATCACCTTGGTGTTTCCCACCAGGTACCTGCTGGTGAGGCATTCAGAGCCAAACCAGTTCCCAGCTGTGTGCGCTTGCCCCGCCGTGTCCTTCTCGCCCCGCTCTACTGTCCTCTGTGGGAGTCCGGTGGCAGCCGTGCTCAGTTAGAGATGTCTCCGTCTCTTTGAACAGATTCTCCTTGGGTAAACAGATACACATCCAGACTGCCTGTGCGGGCTGGTTCTTCAGGTACCCCAAACTTGACCGACAGCTGACTGAGTACCATTGGTAGTAAGTTCAGCAAGAATGAGGGAAGTCCTAGAAACCACTAGTCTGCTTGTTATAGTTACTAGCTTTGTCTTGAAACAGGGTCCTGATATATGGCCCTGGCCGGCCTGGGAATCAATATATAGACCAGATTGGCCTTGAACTCGCAGATCTACCTGGTATTTGGGCTCTTCCTGCCGTCCTCAGCTCTGAGCATCTGGTCTCACTGAAAAACTAACAGTTTGTCATCTCTGCTGCAAGCAAACAGGACTTAACTCCCCAGCGGGAGACAGCACTCCTTGCTTGGGTAACAGTGAACCAGGAAATTCTGGAACTAGGTGGATGGTTACCCTACAAGTGCGGACCCGCAGGGTGTTCATCGAGTTAGCTGCAGTGTCATTACGCAGGAAACATGATGCTTCCCCATGTAACTTAAGAACGCAGATACGGGTATTTTGGTGCATATTAAAAGCATAGCATTCAAAGCCCTCTTTCTGTTTCTTCTCGTGTTGAACTTACCGGTGTGTGAGAGAGACAAAGGGCAGGGATAGACTGACAACACTGGTGCCCTGTGAAGCATCCTCACCGTGAACCTCAGTGCCCTGTGCAGTGCCTCTGCCTCCACTGCTCCCCGTGATGCAGGGCGTGGCCGCAGTCAGAGATGCTTGGCGGGTGAATGAGTGTGGTGCCTGCGCTCCAGTACACTTTTATTTTTAGACCCTGAAATTTGATTTTATACCGTTTCACATGTTAAAAATACCCTTTTCATGGTTTCCCAATCGCTTAGAAATGAGCCATAAAACAAGCAGCGGCCTGGGTCTGGCCTGCGGGGAGCTATCGTCTGTGGGAGCGGACGTCTGATCTGCATTCTAGATAAATAAAAGGAATCCAGTACCTCTCTGTCAAAAGTCACTGACTCCTGTGGTTGAAGTTGTACAGATTCTTTTGGTATTACCCCAGTAAAAGTTTTTTGGGTTTTTGTTTGTTTGTTTGTTTGTTTTTTCAAGACAGGGTTTCTCTGTGTAGTCCTGGCTGTCCTAGACTCACTCTGTAGTCCAGGCTGGCCTCGAACTCAGAAATCCGCCTGCCTCTGCCTCCCAAGTGCTGGGATTACAGGCGTGCGCCACCACCGCCCGGCAGTAAAAGTCTTTTTAAAGGCATTGCTACATATTGCCAGACCGCACTCTAGCGGAAGATCTGTGTGTGGCTGCTCCCACACAGGCTGCGAGAGGGCATTGGCCTCCCTGGAGCTGGAATTACAGGCGGTTGTGAGCTCCCACCTGATGTGACTTCTGGGATCCGAACTTGGGTCCCCAGAAAGAGCAACAACTGATCTTAACCACTGAACCCTGGCTAAGGCTTCAAAACCTCTACTTCTGAACCTGTCTACTAAGTAAAGTTGTCTTTTCCCAGTTGGCATAAAGCTACCACTATTTTTAGTATTTTTTTTTTCTAAAAAAATAAGTAGTTTCTTCTTGTATATTCTTGGACTCTCCAGCTAATAATTCTTCAGAAAACACCACCCACCTAGTCATGCCCTTTGCCTCTTTCAGGTGTGTGGAGGAGTGCTTGAGTGTAGCAGCTCTCATTTGGGCAGCAGGTGTCCCGTGAACAACTCTGTCTGTCTGCTTTATAGAAACTACTTCCGAGCTTAAGTTTCCACTTTTAGATTCCTGGAACCAGTGTGTCTTTTCAAACAAAGAAAATATGTTTTAACAAATGATTTTTGGGAATGAGGGACAAGATAGCTATTTCCAGCCTAGGTACAAGTTGATAAAACTAATATAAAGTAAAGTTTATATCCTCCCAGGGTTTGAGCATTATGAAGTAACTGAAGCCCATTGACTTTGCCAAGAAGCTATGTGGGGCTAGGCCCGAGTCTGCAGGCCACAGTGCCATTGTTTAGACGGAGCCTAAATGTCCAGAGAAAAAAGAATTAGAGGTGACATAAAACACCATGACATTTAACTCTCAACTAGGAAATGGAGTTTGATTTGAAATTTGATTTAATTCTTTCAGTAGTAGAGAATGGACTGGGAAAAGCTAACCCAGTTTCAAGTCTTCAGGCTGTAGCATTTCTGCGTGGTTCCTGAAGTCCTGGGTCGTATTTGCAGAGAGTAAAGTGCATCGCTTGAATCATGAGACAACAGAAGCAAGCTTCAGATTAATAGCATGGCCTGTGCCGAAGGAAAGGCCAGCTTTGTCAGTGCGTCTCTGTGTGGAAAGGGCGGCTGCTGAGCCATGGCACTCCTTTTCTTACTTCACCGCTGGGGAAGTTGGGAGGCTTGACAGGATCACTCCCTCAGGGTTAAAGGAAGCTCTCCTTCTTTCATGACGAGTGGGCACGAGTGGGCATTAGGAAGCCAGGAGAGCGCTGCTGAGCCCTCTGGAGACGCGGTTAGGGCTCGCCCTCACATGGTCTTGGAGGGAGAGGCTGCTTTGGAGGGAGAGGAGGCAGGACTGAAGGGGGGGCAGGACTGAAGCAGGAGGGGGGGCAGGACTGAAGTGGGGGGGGAGATGTAGTAGGAGAGGTTCATTCATACTTTCACGTGGAAGGAATTTAGAATGTTTAATTTCACTGGGCGGTGGTGGTGCACGCCTTTAATCCCCGCACTTGGGAAGCAGAGGCAGGCGGATTTCTGAGTTCGAGGCCAGCCTGGTCTACCGAGTGAGTTCCAGGACATCCAGGGCTACACAGAGAAACCCTGTCTCGAAAAACCAAAAAAAAAAAAAAAAAAAAAAAGTTTAATTTTAAAATCTTGTATACATAAAGATAAAGAACGGACTTGCTCTCTGTCATGTCACTGAAACCGAGAGTCGATAGCAGTCGCGCATGCCCCTTTCTTCTCCAATCGATGAGGCAGGATCCCGCTATGTACCCTGGCTGACTTGGGTTTTGTCGCTTTGTTTTGTCTGTGTTACAGGACTTTTTCTGTGGTCACTGCACCACTTGGTCTTCGTGACATTTTTTAATTTCTAATAAATAAGACACAGACTAATTTGAACCCCCAGATTTCAGATGAATCCCGTTAGTTGTTCTGCTGAAACCCAGCACTGAGACAGGCAGGGAGGTAGTGGAAGGTGGGGGGCGGGGTTGTTTGTTCGTTTCTAAGATTTATTTTTTGGGGGGCTAGGCAGATGTCTCCTGGCTTAAGAGCTCTTGCTGCTCTTGCAGAAGACAGGTTCAGGTACCAGTTCTCGTGTGGTCAGTCTCCAGCACTTACATAGTAGCTTGACAGCTGTATGTAACTCAGTTCCAGGGCATCTGACCCTTGTGGCTTCTGGGGTATTGCACACATGTGGTATAGTAACATACATGTAGGCAAACCCTTGTACACATACAATTAAAATACAATAAAATAATCTCTAAGATTTGCTTTTGATTGAGCTTGCAGGTATGAACACACAAGTGCAGGTGCCCACAGGGGCTCCCAGAGGGCATCTGATCCCCTGGACTGGAGTTAGAATTACTAGTGAGCCACTGGGTGTGGCTGCTGACTGCTGGGCGGGTACTGGAAACCAGGCTAGTCCTCTGGAAGACTAGCATGCACTCTGAGCCATTTAAAGTGTTTATAGTTCCAAAAGAAGACACATGACAGGAATTTTTTCTCCTTCTGCCCCTGCTCTCTGATTCCCCTGGGTCTCACCGGATAGCCCAGGGGCTTGCGTGGAATTCACCTCATACGGTAGGCTAGCCCCAAACTCATGGCTGTCCCCCAGCCTGAGCCTCTCCAGTGCTGGGATTCTAGGCATTAGCTCCCAGGCATTAGCTCTCTCCTTTTCGGAAAACAGATAATCCAGTGCTACAGAGCTACCTTTGCCCATATGGTAAGGAGTTAATATACAGCTGAGCTAATGGTGTCACAGATCTTTAATCGTGTGCTATAGAGTCAGGGTCTTTAACTGACAGCAAGGCAAGGCCAAGCACACATAGACAACTATTGTTTTTGGTTTTTCGAGACAGGGTTTCTCTGTGTAGTTCTGGCTGTCCTGGAACTCTGTAGACCAGGTTGGCCTCGAACTCAGAAATCTGCCTGCCTCTGCCTCCCAAGTGCTGGGATTAAAGGCGTGCGCCACCACCACCGGCTAACAACCATTGTTTCTGTGCATGAAAACATGGGGATGAGTGAGCTGCATAGAAGAAATATTAAAGACCCCGACTAACTTGGGTCGGGCTTGGCTGCCGTGTGAGTATTGTTCCACATTTGCCAATTAAAGACTTTGACTTTATTATCTACTACTTCAGCTTAGCATTTAATAGCACAAGTATTCCATATGTGACTGATATCAGATGATTATGTTTGATAACTTAAGGTATTTTCTATGTATATATACCCAGATTTATTATATTTCTTTTTTTTTTCTTTTTTTTTTTTTTTTTTTTTTGGTTTTTTTTTTTTTTTTTTCGAGACAGGGTTTCTCCATGTAGCTCTGGCTGTCCTGGAACTCACTCTGTAGACCAGGCTGGCCTCGAACTCAGAAATTCACCTGCCTCTGCCTCCCAAGTGCTGGGGATTACAGGCATGCGCCACCACGCCCGGCATTATATTTCTTTCTTAATTCTACATGGAAAATAATGTTGCAGATTTTATTGTAGGTCTCGCTGAATAAATGACATTTTAAGTATTCATTCCTTCTGGGGTGGTAATTGAGGCAGGGTCTTCAATATCCTATATTGAACTGACTGTAGCTCCTTGTAATCCCGGACTCGCAAGCTTCCAGTGTGGCCCATCGCCACAGCGTCGCCGTCCTTTTGTGTGCCTCCTGTTGTTTATGCTGACTAATTCCTTGGACCAGACAAGGCCATTAAAGGTCTTATGGGACATAATACTCCTAGCTTTCTAAGAGGTTTGCATAGATCAGTGGTGCCACAAGAATGTGTGCAGGGTTTTCTGTAAACCCTCTCAAACTGTAGGGTGGTGCAAGGACCTACGTGTAAGGAAGGGTTCAGAAAGGGTATTTTAACTCTCAGTTATGTTACCTCCATACGATATATAACACAAATGTTCTTTATGTAGACGAACTTTTACTGCTGACTGAATGAGGAAGTTCTTTTATTCTTTGTCGTAGTTAGTTAGTTAGTTAGTTAGTTAGTTGGTTGGTTGAGGCTCACATAGCCCAGGCTGACTATGAACTGCAGTCTGAGAATCACCTTGAACTGGTCCTCAGGCTGCCTCCTTTTTCCAGGTGCCAGGATTACAGGCCGTGCCCCCAGTTGGTTTCTTTATCCTTGTCTAGATTCTCTATTGAAGAATGAACTCAGTGTCTTCACCTGTGTGGGGAGGAGGACGCAGGAGAGCTTAGCAGGAATCTGAAAAAATGTGTAACTCTGCCCAAAGCATCCCTGTAGAGAGAGTTGGAAAGGCACAGAAAGTTGTGTGTTCAAAGCTGCTTATCACCAGAGCCGTGTGAAACTGCCAGCAGTGACCACTCTGTGGGCTAGCACGCCGGAGGCTGATGGGCGCTGCTGTGAGGTCCAAGCCAGTCCTGCTTATTCCTGCCTCAAAAGAGAGAAAGAAAGGACAGAGGGAGGGAGGGAAAAGAAAAGAAAGTGAAATGCCAGTGGTGGGGGGAACTAAAATGATTTGCTGTTTAAAAAAAATAGTACTCAGCGATAGAGAATCAGCTCGACCGCTAGGCATGCTGTGCAGCCAAGACCACCAGGTCCCAGCTCTGAGTGGGCAGACACAGACAAGGAAGATCACCCGGGCTTGCTGGCCTAGCCTACAAAAGGCAGGCCTTGGGTTCAGGGGAAAACTCTGCCTCAAAAAGGACTGCACACACAGAAAGGGGTTGCCAGCACCCCCAGACTTCTGCTCTTGTGCACAAACATAAGCACCTGTACATATGTGTGTGCACACACTCACACAGATACATTTTTTTCTATTTATTTCATGAGTATGTGGAGGGGGTGTGGCGGGGTATATCTAGTTCCTACAGCCTGGAAGCCAGTGGCACAGTCCCTGTCCTTTATTCTGAAATACCAATTTTATAGCAACTTCATTTTACCCTTACCAGGTCCTTGAAAACAAGTCACTGTGTGTTCCCATTAGAGACAGAGGGAGAAACAGTAAATGACAGTGACACATGACCTGGCCTGTGTTTATGCTCAGTTCCCTGTTTATGTCCAGTTTGCTGTAGAAATTGCCTTAAAATTAATTCAAGCGCATTAAATGTTCTACCTCCCATGATGCTTGGTGGCTTTGCTGTGTTTTCAGGGGTGGAGGGCATTCTAAACCTATAAATAGCCCAGGTTGCTCAAGGGAACGGATGCTACCTGTTTGAAAGGGGAAGCTTGGGCCAGAAAGATGGCTCCACACCGGCTGCTCCACACCGGCTGCTCCACAGCAGGCTGTTCCTCAGGTAAAGAGCAGCAGACCAGTGCGTGAGCCTCAGACCACACTGGTCATGTTCTTCATCAGCCTGTTTTGTGGCCAGAAGTGTATCTGGACGTGACACACCCCCAAACTGAAGCCTACCCTGGCCTGAGCCGTAAACCGGGTCCTCGTATCCAGTCTTCACTCTGAGTGTCCTTCTGATGGATAGGGATTCAAACAGAACCTGGACCCTTGCTGGGGAAACCGAAGGGTGACTCGCTCGTTGGGAGCTGCCCCCACTGCCCTTTTCAGGGCATGCTGCTTCTCCTAAAGGAACGGCTGGCATTGGGTGCGTGGGTCATCCCTCTATTTCAAGGAAACTAGCCTGCATTCACGCTGCTGCTGGCACAAGGCTGGAGCTTTCGGCCGTGTGTTAGAATATAGGAAACCCACATCCGTCTGCCCCAGTGTGCACGGCAGCTTCCCACAGACGAGGTAAAGTTGACAGACTTGCTGGCAAGGATGGTTTTCAATCGTGTGTGATAAACATGCTAGCATTGGAAAGCTTTGCATAACTTAAGTGATCCGCTCTGTCCAAATGACCAGTGTCAGGCGCCACTGAGCTGTGGCCAGGTAAAGGCCCACTCAGGACAGGCAGACCCTGGGGCCCGGGGGGGCAGGATCTGAGAAGCTCGTTGCTTAGGGTTACTAGTCCCATAGAGACCCAGCCTTCAGGGAGTAGACCTACCAGATTTGATGTCACAACAAAGATCTTTGCGGTGACCTGAAAACTTTTGCAGTGACATTTTTGTAGTGCTAGACATTGTTTTCTTTTCTTTCAGTCAGACTGACCTGTAGTCACAGGCCAAGTACAGGAGCGAATGTCCTGCAATCATTCCTCAGACCATACCAAATGTGGTAGCCTGTGTGGTGCTTCCTTTGGGCTGTTTGTGTGATTGTTTAATGTAGCTGAGGACAGCCAGGGCCCTGAGCATGCTGGGTAAGCACCACTCAGCCCCACCGTCAGCTCGTTAGTAGTGCTTCAAAGTTAGTATTTGTCAAGGTCTTTGTTTTGGGTTTGCCTTCATTTTTGGGTTGGGACAAAAGTCTCCCTATGTAGCCCCGCCTAGCCTCACCCCTGATAATCCCCCTGCTTCAGCTTCTCTGAATGTGACTAACCAAATATTTGGACCAAGTGCACAGCCCCAAATTACACATAAATGGTGTGATAGTCAAGCCTTCCTAACTTTGCTTTCTTCTTGTTTTCAGGGCGAGTCTGTAAAGTATTTCCTGGATAACTTGGATAAACTTGGAGTACCGGTAAGCTTCAAAACAGTAGTTCTGATTTTGCTTTCAACAATGGATACTTGGAGGCAGTAGTGTGGCTGGCATTGCTTCTGTCTGGGGCAGCTTGTCAGGAGGGTTAGAGAACCCCAGGCAGCCAGCCTTTCCTTCTCTTTCAGTGCCAGTGGCCTGAGTCATCCTCCTACAAACATGGACAGGTTTCTGATTTTTGTCAACATGAAAGAGATTTGTGTTCGAAAATGAGATTTCACGCTGTGTTATTCTTCGGTGTTGTTGGGTTTTCTGTAGCAGAAATAGAGCAGGACTCATTTGTGCTGGAGTTAAGTGATTGAGGCTGTATTCTCAGGCCTGCAGAGGAGACTGAGGTAAGAGAGGGCCACTTGGAAGGGGACCGTGTTATCTTCCCAGTGTTTGCCTCAAAGCCAGTGACTCAACTGGGCATGCTCCTGGCTTTCCTGCACTCATGGCTGGTAGAGTGAGCGCTCAAGAGTCGGGCGGAATTCAGGGCTTCGCTGCTGGGAGCTTCTGCCCCAGAGGTGTTTGTTAGTCTGAAGCCCAGCGCAGCGGCCTTCGCTTCCTCCTAGAGCTCCGCTGTGTTGGATGAGCTGTGGTTGTGCGGCTTCAGTGTGGCCGCTGAGGACGCACAGGCCTGACCTCTAGAAGAAAGACGGTCAAGTGCTGAGTCTGGGAGCAGTGGGCACCGGACTGGTTTTCTCTAGCAAGTTCATTTTTACATTTTCCTTATATTTTCTAATTGAATTTGCCTGCTAGGTGTGATGGCACACATCTGTAATTTTAGCAGTCAGAAAGCTGAGGCAGGAGGATTGTAAGTTTAAGGCCAGCCTGTTTCAAGAAACAAAACCTAAATTTTTTAATTTATATGTTGCCTTTCAAGGAGTATTTTTTTTACCTACTTCCTGCAAATATAATTATCTCCTAGAACTTGAGTTCTTTATAAACTTAGTTTGTCACATAGCACACAGTCAGAGAAAAACAGGGAGCGTTGCGTGTGAGGGGTGCATGTGCTCACAGGCATGCGCACGGGCCGCTGCAGTGGCTGGGGGTGGTGTCTGTCCTCCTCAGCTGTGGCTTGCCTTGTTTGAGACAGGGCCTCTCCCTCAACTTGGAGCTCACACACGTGGCTAGACTGCCAGTCAGCAGCTCTAGGATGACCGGGGCTGCTCTGTTGGCACCCACCTTTTTATGTGGGTGCTGGGTGGGGTGCAGACTCGGGACCTCAGGCTTATGCTGTGCATATGCTTTGCTGAGCTCACCGCCCCTTGAGCCTTGAACATTTTTAGAATTTTTTATTTTATCTGTGTGAGCGTATGTATGTATGTGTACTACTGTGCTTACTTGGTGCCCTGGGAACCCAGAAAAGAATGTAAGTTTTCCTGGAACTAGAGTTCTATCTGCCATGTGGATGCAGGGAACTCAACCCATGTCCTCTGCAAGAGCAGCCTCTCCAAATCCCAGCCCGAGTCTGATTTTTGTTGTTTGTTTGAGACCCGGTCTCATTTCATTTCATAGGCCTGGAACCTGCTCTGTAGACCAGGCTGGCCTTGAATTCACTGAGATCTCTCTGCCTGTGTCTGTCTCCCACTGGAATTAAAGGCATGCATCACAATTCCCGGAAAATGATTTATATATTTTAAAGAGTGTTTTCTTACAGTCTGAAGAGCTCGCTTGATCTGCTTTTCTGTTTTTCAGGTAGGGTTTTTTTGTTTGTTTGTTTTGGTTTTTTTCGAGACAGGGTTTCTTTGTGTAGCCCTGGCTGTCCTGGAACTTACTGTGTAGACCAGGCTGGCCTCGAACTCAGAAATCTACCTGCCTCTGCCTCCCAAGTGCTGGGATTACAGGCGTGCGCCACCACGCCCAGCTTCAGGTAGGTTTTCTTAAGCACAGCATTGATATACCTCCTCTTTGTCATTGCTGGGGTTTTGATGTTGTTTGTTGGATGGTTTTTTGTTTGGTTGGTTGGTTTTGTTTGTTTGTTTGTTTGTTTGTTTGTTTTTGGAGGCAAAGTTTCTTGTAGCTCAGGCTAAATTCAAACTTACCATGTGGTAAAAGATGACCTTGCACTCCGCCCTGGTGCTGGCAGGGCGCGGTCCCCCCCCCCCCAACACAGCTGCCATCTCTCCCTGTCTGTATCAGCCCTTGCTTTCTTGGTGCATCTAGCATGCTGATGGTTACTTTGTTTTTCTTTTATCCATTCTTTGGTGGGGACCAGGACTTCCTACCTTGATTGCAAGAGTTAAGTCCCTGGTGCCTGGCACAAGGTAGGCAGTGAACACAGAGCTCACAGACAGACAGTGTAGGCCAGTCCATCTCCAGGGGAAAGGAGATTGCATAGCCAGCGTGGAGAGAGGAGAGAGGCTGGTGTGCTGCGTTTTGTCACACATTCTGTGAACTTAAGGACAAATCATAGAACTGCATTCGCTTCCCTCCAACTGAAGCTATAGAAACTCTGTACTGAGCCCTTAGAAAGACGTAAAACACACACAGCTTGTAAAGTCATGGTTTTTTGATCCTGCCTTGACTTTTAAAATATTTTGACCATGAAGATAATATTCAAACTGTCCTGTTCGAATATTGCCATAAAGCCACATGACTTGTGGAAAAGTACTAGTCCGAGAAGGAAGAACCGGTCAGGGATGTAAGGAAGTGTGCCGCCGGGGGCGGTTTTTCACTCAACAGTTGCCTCTGTTGAGGATCTTACTGTTTCCCTGATCACGAGGTCTGGAAAGCTAGTCACGGTGGCAGGATCTGAGGTCTTAGCACTTGTAAAGCAGTAGAATTGTAGATGAGTTCCAGGTCAGCCAGGACAAAATAGTAAGACTTTGCCTTAAACACAGACACACACACACACACACACACACACACACACACTCACATTCACACACATACACACACACACACACTCACATTCACACACACACACACGTGTGGGAGAGTAAATGTGTAATCGTAGCACCAAAAGGCAGAGGCAGGAAGATCATGACAAACTCAACACCAGCCTTGTCACCATAGCAGCGGTTACCTAGAGTTCAGAAGAGCTAACAGTCCTGACACGTGTGCTAGCTGTGCGTGCCCTCCAGGTGTGAACGCCCCGCTCCTCCTCAGACATGGTGCTCAGAGTGTGCTCTTCCTCAGTGAGTGAGAGCTCTGAACCATTGCCTGGAAACAGTCTAGCCTAAGGTCTGAAATGCATATGGTTAATCATTTGTGCTAGATAAAGTTTCACACATGGGTAACAGTGTGGGGCTTATTCCAAGTCATGAAGGAGGTGTGTACAATAAAGAAGGTGTAATGACTAGAGACTCGGTCAGAACCGCGCATGGGAAGTGAGCCTCACGAGTTACATCCTCAGATCCGTCTGTGTGTGGAGGGGCGAAGTCCAGCATGGAGATGCTGGGGCAGGCGGCGAGATTACTCTGGCATAACCTAGGAGTGGGGCCTGCTTGGTAATGCAGGTGGGTGAAGAGAGCCGAGAGTCCCACTCACAAGGGAGCAGTGGGTCCGTAATGGAGCTCCGCCTGCAACTCCAGCACCTGGGAGGCTGAGGTGGCCATCTCGAGCTAGAGGCCAGCCTTGAGTTGGTTGGCTGTTTTTTAATCATTTAGTTTGCACATGCATTTACTGGGCCAGTTGCCACTTGTGGACTGCTAAGTGTGAATCCTTTTCTCTCCCAGGAGTACATCCCATCCCAGCAAGATATCCTGCTGGCCAGGAGGCCCACCAAAGGCATCCATGAGTACGACTTTGAAATTAAGAATGTTCCTTTCAAAATGGTTGACGTGGGTGGCCAGAGGTCAGAACGGAAACGTTGGTTTGAGTGCTTTGACAGTGTGACGTCAATACTTTTCCTTGTTTCTTCAAGCGAATTTGACCAGGTGCTCATGGAGGATCGCCTGACCAATCGCCTTACAGAATCTCTGAACATTTTTGAAACAATTGTCAATAATCGGGTTTTCAGCAATGTCTCTATAATTCTCTTCTTAAACAAGACAGACTTGCTTGAGGAGAAAGTGCAAGTCGTAAGCATCAAAGACTACTTCCTAGAATTTGAGGGGGACCCACACTGCTTAAGAGACGTCCAAAAGTTTCTGGTGGAGTGCTTCCGGGGGAAACGCCGGGACCAGCAGCAGAGGCCGCTGTACCACCACTTCACCACCGCCATCAACACGGAGAACATCCGCCTTGTGTTCCGGGACGTGAAGGACACGATCCTTCACGACAACCTCAAACAGCTTATGCTCCAGTGATGACAGGACTTGTGTTTCAGCACCTTGTTGTGGTTTCCATTGTCTTCTGTTTGTCTTGTTCTTCTCTTTAACTTGCAGTTTACAGCAGCAGTCAGAATCTCAGTTCTGTGTCTAACTCCTCGGAGCCCCGTCCCTCCGTGGCCTGTAGCCGTGGCTGACAGCCGCTGAGTTAACAGAATGCCAGTACCTGCTGGAGCTCAGGCTTTGATCGGCCTCACCGTGGCTTACCTTCAAGTCCAGTGGGAACTTCTGGCAACCTCACACTAGGTGTATTTCAGGCTTCGAATTCTTCTGCTTGCAAACTGAATTCTCCTAATTCTCCTGCAGTGCCAAGAATAGGCCGTGTCTTTGAGTACTTGTAGGGATGAGATTATGAAAATTCAGCTCTAAGAAGAGAGTGCCTTACCCATCAGTGACATGCCTAGCTAGAGAGAGCCGTGGTCTGGAAGGGCTGCTAGAGAAAAGTTTTAAGGAACAGCAGTCTCGGCCCTCAGAGGCTTAGCCTCCTACACACACAGCACTAGTTTGTTTCTCTCAACTCCTTTCATTTCTGAAGGTGATGTCTTAGTGTTTTAAGTTTACAATATGGATTTCAGCCTGATGCTGATGCGGTCACAAATGGTACCTGTGCTGTGTTGATCTGTGGTGACAGTAGTGACATGCAGTGTCTTTTGCCATACATGCTGCCATTAACTCAGTGTGCCATGTTAGAGACTAGATGGCCACAGCAACAACTAGAAAGGGCAAGCGCCTTGGTGACAGAGATCAACATGGCGGCTCTAGAGTGTTTCGGTCCTGTCTCACTGGGTTTTGTGCCTTGCTGGAGGGAATTCCTTTAGCCACTGTCTTAACCTCAGCCACCCTGAACTGTGGCACTCTCAGGGTTCTCTTGTCCCCGAGAGCTTGGTGGGCAGTATTTCCCTGTGAACTGTTCAAGAAGGCCTCCTTTCAGTACCCAGTTCATAGCTAGTGTCTCTCGCTGTGATATAGTTTGTACGTGTTGTGTGTGTCATTGTGTGAGACAGCAACTTCATTGAAGTACATTTGAATGTCCTAAGAATGCATCTAAGGAGGTTTGCCTTACACACACACACACACACACACACACACACACACACCACTGCTAAGTTAAACCATGCCCATGAAGTAGTAGCTTGTGATGAAATATAGTGACTGGTGTACTAAACCATTTGTCATGTCCAACTGGCCTGTGAGTTTGTAGACCCTGGGCTTGTCTGCTTTCCCTGGAGGGCAGCAATGCCCTGATGTTGTACCGTGTCACTGTTCTCAGGCAAGAAATGGGGCCCTGAAAGATTGGCCCACAGGCAGTGGCTTCCCTTTTTCCCTGCTGGCGGGTGAGAGAGCTGGGCCCTAGTATGTACTTGAGAGACCTGACTTGTCTTGGATTTGAGCTTTCACTGTCATTCTAGTTATAAAGTCCAGTGCGTTCTTGCCTTGGTCAGATCATGAGCTTGAGACATGTACACCAGTATCACAGTGCAGGTATTGTTAGCATGATTTATGGATATTTGAATGGTCCTACATCTGGTCCTTTTTTGCCAAAAAAGAATCTATCATTTCAGTTCATGGAGTTCGAGTAACTCCAGTGCAGCTGAGCAGCTGAGGGTGAGCACAGTCACACGTGTTAACCTCGCAGACGTTACTGTGCATTGGCCACACCTGCAGTGAAGGCAGCAGTCAGTCCCTCCAGAAAGCAGCCGTGTCTGGTCACACTTAGGCTCTGTGATGAGCACAGCATTCCTGCCTGACAGAGCAGAATCTCTGACTTCCTCCATTGTGACCATTACCAAGAAAGGACAAGAGCTCCCGGCTAGAGACAGCATCCTTCTGGGCACCTGCAGCTGCCTTCTGAAGCAGGCAGCATCTCTGAACCCAGTGCAGTCTAGATACAGAACTGTCAGGCTCAGTCAGAAAGCCATGGTCCACATTTGCAGTGTGACACCTACGCCCTGAAAGGCAGGTCCTTCTGTGAAGTCAAGTACTGTTGTGTGAAGAGGGAGATGAAATTTAGCCAACAGGATTGAAAAGGTGCTCAGCCCTCAGTGTGCTCACCCCCCACCCCCCCACCCCCGTCCTGAACCATGCCTGGGGGTTGAGGCTCTGTGGGGCATGATCTGTGCATGTCTCGGGGTGTACCCCGTGGAGTGACTGTGCCTAATCCAGACTCCTCCCTCCCCACAGCCTTCCTGCTTACTGACAAAGAACCATACAAGTGTCTTGATTTGACTTCGAAATCTTTTTATATTTTACAAAGTTGCCTTATAAATAAAAAGACCAACACAGATTTAGACCTTAATTTTCTTTTTAATGTGGAAAGGGCTTTGTTTCATGTTTTCTTACAATCCCAATTCAAGATGTGCCACCCAGGTATCTGTAAGTCCTGAGACGGTGCTCTCTGCCAAATGCTGTCCTGTATTCAGTGGAAGCCTCTGTGTCAGTTTTCCTATCTGGGAAGGGTACTTAATAGCCAGAGGGAAGCTTCAGCCAAGCAAGATGGGGTGTCCTGAAGAGGAGCATGCTGGGTTGTTTGTTTTCCTATCAAAGGGCATTGTGGGTACTTCTCACCCAGAGTGTCCTCTGGTGAAGTCCTCAAGTTGGGAGTCAACAGGGAAATGCTTATTAAGTTAGTGGCAGCTGTTGCTTTAAAGTAAGAGAAAGTAAAACCACATTAGTGCCAGAAGCGACAAGAATTGTTAGAGCCAGCAAAAAGCCTGTGCCCGCTAAGTAACTCTCCCCTTCCAGTGTGCGCGCCCAAACGCTTGGGCGTCCGTCTTGATGCCATGAACTTCTCAGTGTTGGTATGCACATCCGGTTATGCCTCGTTTATATGAAGAACAAAATGGCCAAGTTATGCGGTTGTATCCTGAGACTCAAGCTATTTGGAAAACCCTCAAATTGGTGCTTTCATTATTTAATGATACATTTAGGCAAAACCCCAAACAAACCATCTGAAACCTGACTCCTGGTTGCAATTTGTAGCGATGTTATTTTCCTCCTTTGAGAAGACGAAAGCATCAGTGTTAATTTGAATTTCCTGTATGAACCCTCGAACCCTACCTGTAAAGTCCAGTCAAACATTTGTAAGAAACTCCCCAATAAATCCAGAGAAAGCTGCATTGTTACCCTTTCATTTCTTTTACTTTTATTTGAAAGATGGAGAGTAAAGCTTTTCAGGTCCTTTTTATTTGGAAAGTCAGACTTTGGTTATCCGTCTCTTCCCTGTGATTTCAGCACGTTAAATTCCATGAGTCAAGGGATCTTTGGTTTGTGCTGCTTGAATCAGAGTATTTTCTGCTCTCTCTCTCTCTCTTTCTCTCTCTCTCTAAAGCTGGGATGTGGTTGGCTTTTCAGCCTAGAAAGCCTGAGGGCACGTGGTGCCCATTTTCTTATGGTACGAGTTTAGGGCTTAGTCAGTTTACAATAGGACTGAATTTTGTGTCAAAACCTGATGGTGGCCTCTTAGATACCATCAGCTAGATGCTTCGAGCCGTGCCTGGCAGACGGGTATCAGATCCATCAAAGCAGTGTCCATCCACTAACACTGTAATTAATGTCCTCCCGAATGTAGATCAACATCTGAACTTACCTGCTCAGCCCTCTATATCGCATTCAGGTCTGACCGTCCAGTTTGGAGTGCCATGGACGGCACGTAGCATTATTTTGTATTTGTTGGCTTGTACATTTGTGCTTTTGAGGCAGAGTCTCCCTGTGTACCCCAGGTTGGTCTTGAATTTGAGATCCTCTTGGTTCAACTTCCCAACTGCAGAGATTACCACTTGTTATTTTTTTCAATAAAGCACTAGTCTTGTGGTAGTGTTTAGTGGGCTGTAATGTGACTTTTGTGACCTTTGCTATGTTAATAGTGATGAAACTGCCAGATGGTTTGAAGCCTACCTGAACCTATGAGGTGTAAGTTTTGAGTCTGTGAGGATCACTAATGGTAATAGACCACCTTCTCAGTATGTGATTCTGATTCTGTTCAATGGCACCGGGAGTGACGGGAGAAAGGAGGGTGTTCTTGTTGGGTACATATGGTAATGAAACAGACTATATACTGTGTACCTTCTCTTTACCTCTTACTTGAAAGCAGAATCGCAAAATATCCCAAATGACTTTTCTTGGTTATGTGCGAGCTCACAGGGCATAAGAAGCCTTACTAGAGGCACACAGTGCAACCCTTATAGATGCAGTCCCTAACAAGACATGGTTTATACCACCCTCTACAAAAGTATTTGTGGCTAGAGTTTTCTTTTTTCCTTACATCTTTTTAAAACTTGCCAGGAACTAAGCACATTATCTGATACTGTTGTAAATTAATTTTTTTTTTTTTTTTTTTTTTTTTTGTCAGTGCTTTGGTTCAAGAGTAGCAGTAAATTATTTCTACAGGAGATCTAAGGGTAGAAGGTATGGTTTCATTTTCACCAAACAAATTGCTTTTCATTAAGGCTTTTTACTTTTGTACATATTTTGCAAAAGTTTGTTCTTTACTATTAATATTTGCTTTGTAAAAATTACTGACATTTAATAAACATTTATAAATGACTTGGCAGCATGATGTTATTGAGTGGGAAGCAAGGGATGCATTTGACATTGGGAAGCAGAAGGTTGCACACCCTTCTGAAGGCCTGAAGATCCACTCCGCATCTCTGGCTGTCTCCCTCCGTGGAAACAGTTCCTCACTAAAGATGGCGTCGTGGCCCTCCCAGAGTCCTTGGGTCTCTAAGGTGTGAGGCAGAAAGAGGGAAGCGTTCCTGCTCTCTGCTTCTCTGGGAGCTGCTGGGTCTCTGAAGTATCCTTTTTGTGTTACATATTTCCGTAAATCTGTTTACAAAAGTAGCAACCCAGAGTCCCGGCAGTAAGCAATAGGAAGTAACCATTCTCCAGCTGGGAGGAGGAGGGATCAATGAAGTCCCTGCTTTGCAAGCACGAGGACTTCCGTTCTGTAAAGAAAGTCCTGTGTACAGCCAGGTGTGATAGTTGGCACCTGTACCATCAGGGCTAGAGACAGCCCCCTGAAGCTCACTGACTGGACGGCCTTGCTGAATCTATAAGCTACAGGGTTGGTGGGAAACCCTGTCCCAAAAAGTGAGAAAGTGATGAAGACCTTGTTGACGCGGCCTAAACACACACACACACACACACACACACCCCACACAAAAGTCCTCAGGAAGCCGTGTCATGCAGACACCACTTCCCGTTCTCAGGTTTCCTATTGCTCTCACCCTTTTTTTCTAGTCCCGATTGTTGCAGTGACCCACAACCTTAAAAGTATTTTCATTGCTACTCTCTAATTTTGCTACTGTTAGGAATCATAAACATCTGTGGGTTTTTTTTTTTTTTTTTTTTCTGAAACATCTGTGTTGTAGGTAACCCCTGTGACAGGGTTGTTCATCTTCTGGAGGGATCGAGTCCCACAGGTTGAGAAACACTGACTTACCTTTTAGAAGGAGCTAAGTGAGTAGTTATCAGGGGTGGTTTTGGTTTTGTTTTTGTTTTTGTTTTTAACTTTTCTTGAGAGACGGTTTCGTTCCATAGCCCAAGCTGGTCTTGAACTTTTGATCCTCCTGCCTCAGCCTCCTAAGTGTTGGCATTCCAGCTGTGGTTTGCCACCCCCAGCTGTAGGGGGTTGGTCTGGTGCTGCTATGCATTGGAATGCTAAGTATTAGCCCCTAGGATCTGGTTGCTGCTCCCTCCCTCCCCCCATGAGGAGATCTGCCTGTTCACCAAGTGATGCTTTATAACCATGGTCCCCAAGTTCACTGGTCAATAAAAGGCTAAAGGCTGTGGTTGGGTAGTAGATAGAGGTAGGCGGGTTTTCAGTTACCTGACTGGGGGTGTCACAGACATGGGAGAAAAGGAGATGGAGGGAGGAGGAAGCCAGCACGAGAGGAGAGGGACCATGAGCACGTGGGTAGGAGAATCAAGTAAGGCACATATGCCTGGGCTGTAACTTAGGATAGCCCTAAAACCTGCCCAGTCTAGGCTTACAGCTTGAAAATAAAATGCCAGAATTGTGTGTTTCTATATGGGCTAGCTAAAATATTTAATTCCGTTTATACCCAGCTGTTTACGCCTTTGATTTACATCTGTATGTATGTGACTTATATGTTCACATGTATGTACGTGCACAGGCCCAGTGTTCACACTGGGCGTGTCAGTGAAGGCTCTCCATCTTCAGGGAGGCAGTCTCTCCGCTGAGCCAACTGCTCCCTGAGGTAGCTTCTCCCAGTCTCCTTCCCAGGGCTGGAATTCTGGGCAGGCCATGCTGTGCTCTATTTCCATGGGTTCTGGGGTTCCCGACTCCAGTCCTCCCTCTAGAATGGCAAGTGTTTTATCCACAAGCATCTCCCTGACTCTGAATCTCTTCCTGGCCGGCATTTACTGAAGCTCTGCTAATGTCTTTCCTCCCCCTAACTGAACACGGGACCCCTCCCTGCCCAGGTGAGGAGCAGTGCTTGACGCCTTAGCTCCAGCCTCTGGCAAGTAAAAATTCTTTCCTAGGGCTTTACGTTTCACATAAAATTTAACTCTGGATTCTGGGGAAAAAAAATCATACAAGAATTGGACTTTATGTAAATGTCAAAAGTGTATGACTTGGGAGACAAACTCTTTAAGGCTTTGTGAGGTTTAAGAGGCTTGGAAATTGAAACTAATGTTAACATTGGAATTCCCCTCAAAACAAAAAGCTTAAAAAAAAAAAAAAAAAGGAAGACAGACAGAACAGAAAAAGAAAGAGAAAGAAAAAAGAGAAAGAAGGAAAGAAATAAGGAAAAAAGAAAAGAAAGGAGGGAGGGAGAGAGGAAGGAAAGAAAGAAAGAGAGAGAGAGAGAGAAAGAAAAAGGAAAAAAGGAAGAAAAAGAGAAAGAGAAAGAAAAAGGAAAGAAGAAAGATGTACACAGAGACAGAGGAGAGAAGGGAGGGAAGGAGGAAGGGAGGAAGGAAGGAAGGAAGGAAGGAAGAGAAAAGGCTTTGGTGGGAAGGCACTCAGTGGGTAAAGCACTTGTGGCACACACATGAGCACCTGAGCTGAGAGCCCAGCACCCAGCAGGTGCAGTGCTGCACATCTGTCAGTTAGCACGGAGGGGGCGGACAAGCAGGCCCAGGGGGCTCACTGCCAGCCTGCCTAGTCAGAACAGCAAGTGTAGGTTCAGTGAGTGATCCTGTCCCCAAAATAAGGTGAAGGTGTACCAATGGCCTACACACACACACACACACACACACACACACACACACATTGGAACACCCCTCCCCACATGCACGAGACACACATATACATGAGCTCTCACATGCATGTATGAGCTACATACATACACACATTTGCTTGGGTTCCCATACACATGCATGCATGGGTACACCCCTCCCCACATGCGTGAGCTCCTCCTACACATACACACATACATGAGCTTACACACACACATGTAGGAGTCACATACATGTACATGCATGGGCACACCCCTCCCCACATGCTTGAGTTCCCCCCAAACATACACATTTGGCAACCTACACACACACACACACACACACACACACACACACCAAAAGCTAAAACTTTTCTTCTGCTGTTTGAAGTGAGGAAAATCACTTCTGGGAAAAGAAACAGCCAAGCCCGAACTCCTGTCTGGGAAGCACTTTGGCACCATCAGGGTTAACTGGCATGCTGGTGTAAGGTGCTCTAAGCTGCCTGATTTCCCACTGTGGGCTGTTGAAAGAGAAGGGAGGCCTTTTGGTCTCAAGGAGATACAAGAAACCCAAGATTTACAGGTTAAGCCAGAGGCTCTCCGAATTAGACAGGCCCTCCAAAACTGGAGGCAGTGTCCTAAAATTCATGCTGCGGTCTTTCCTCAGAAACGAGTGGATGACCCTTGAACCCGGTGCTCTGGAGAAAGTGGGCACTGTGAACCAGATTTTGCAGGAGATTTTTTTTTAATATGCAAAGAATAAAAAACGAGGCTCAAACAAATTTTCAGTGGAAACTACCTGTTCAGCTAACTGTCACCGTCACGTGTCCCTCACAAGGATCTTGAGAGAAAGTTGTCTTTAGAATTCACACTTAATGCCTCAGGGGCAAGCAGGTTAATCTGTCTTTTCCCCATGAAAGAACACAGAAGCAACAGAGTCTCTCTCAAAGTTGGTAATATGGGGCTGGGCACGATGGCACAGGCCTTTAATAAAGCCCAGCACTCAGAAGGCAGAAGCAGTGGATTTCTGTGAGTTCGAAGCCAGTATGATCTACATAGTGAGTTCCAGGCTAGTCAAGGCTATGGAGAGACTCTGTCCCCAAGAAGAAGAGAAGGCAGGGGGAACCATCGGCTGAATGGGGCTCGCTTGCTCGATGGCCTAGCGTGTGTGAAGCCCCGGGGTCCATTCACATCGGGGCCTGAGCCCAGAGGGTTGTGCATGCCTGTGATCCCAGAACGTGGGGAAATGGAGCCTCGAGGACCAGTAGTTGAAGGTCATCTCCAGAGACACACTGAGTTCAAGGTCAGCCTGTGCTACCTGAGACCTTGACGAAAACAGAACAAAATGCTCAGTAATTCAGCGCAAAAAGCCCCCCTCAGTGATGAAGGACTCATGGTACAGTTTGCTGGCTAGCCCTACGGAATGGGGAGATGGGAGGGGAGAAGGCTGAATTTTCTTTATTGCGATTTTCTACTTACAGCTTTTAACAGACTTGTTTTTCCGTCCTTGTCATGTGAAGAAGAGAAGCCAAGTACAAAAAAAAAAAAAAAAAAAAAAAAAAGAAACCGGAAGGCCAAATATTGCTAACTAGGAGACAGTCTGGCTTTGTTAGGGTGCTTTCCTATTGTTCGTGAAACTGCCTGAGCTAAGGTCTGTGGATTTACCTCGTGGGCCTCTTTTACCATCAGAGTAAGTTAATCAAATGTGGGTTATCACTCGGGCAGTGGTGGCGCACGCCTTTAATCCCAGCACTTGGGAGGCAGAAGCAGGCAGACTTCTGAGATAGAGGTCAGCTGGTCTACAGAATGAGTTCCAGGACAGCCAGGGCTATACAGAGAAACCCTGTCTTGAAAAACCAAAAAAAAAAAAAAAAAAAACCAAAACAAAACAAAACAAAAGTGGGTTATCCTGGGACAGGAGAAACAGCACACACCCTGCTTCACTGGCTGCTTTTCCGGAGGACCTGGGTTCAGTTTCTAGCACCCACATAGTGGCTCACAACTAGAACCCCAGTTCCAGGGGCTCTGACAGCCTGCAAGTGGTACACAGACGTCCCTGCAGGCCAGACGCCCACACACGTAAACTAAGGATAAAAAATTAGCTCAAAGGGCTGGAGAGATGGCTCAGAGGTTAAGAGCACTAACCGACGGCTCTTCCGGAGGTCCTGAGTTCAAATCCCAGCAACCATATGGTGTTTCACAACCATCTGCAATGGGATTCGGTGCCCTTTTCTGGTGTGTCTGAAGACAGCTGCAGTGTACTTACATATAATAAATAAATAAATCTATCTTTAAAAAAAATTAGCACACTTGCAGGGAGGGTGTGTGAGAT
This sequence comes from Apodemus agrarius, assembly GCA_964023405.1. Classification (NCBI taxonomy): domain Eukaryota; kingdom Metazoa; phylum Chordata; class Mammalia; order Rodentia; family Muridae; genus Apodemus; species Apodemus agrarius. The sequence goes on from OZ030015.1 coordinate 96,289,345, forward strand.
AGGATCTCACTATGTAGCCCAGGCTGGCCTAGAATTCAAAATCCTCCTGCCTCAGCCTCTCAGGTGTTTGAGTGGCAGGTAGGGCCACTGGATTAAGCTTCACGGTACTCTTATATTCTCAGATTTCGAATTCTCATGTTCTGTTGTCTTGGTTTTCACATCTCACCTTGGTTTGACTTTTCTTTCTTTTTTTTTTTAAAGATTCATTTATTTATTATATATGAATACACTGTAGCTGTCTTCAGACACCAGAAGAGTGCATCGGATCTCATTATGGATGGTTGTGAGCCACCATGTGGCTGCTGGGATTTGAACTCAGGACCTCTGGAAGAGCCGTCAGTGCTCTTAACCACTGAGCCATCTCTCCAGCCTGGTTTGACTTTTTAAAAACTCTATTATAGAAAGATCTTGAACAGGACTGGAGCGATGACTCAGCAGTTGAGAGTCCTTGCTGCACTGTCATTATGGTGGTGTCCTGGTCACAGCACACACGTGACACGCTGGGCATGCCATACTGATGCCCGGAACCTTACACCCAAGGAGTTAGAGACAGCATTGCTGGGCCTTTCTAGCCTCCAGCTTAGCCCAGGAAGACACAAGCCACAGGTAGAGCGAGACCCTGCCTGGAAAAGAAAACTTGGGTGGAGGGCGATACAGGAGGCCACTGAAGCCTGTCTCTGTCCTTGGTGCTCGCAGAGGTGGGGTCCCCCATACAAATACATAGATGTACACTCACACAGCCACAGCCATGAAATGCATCTTAAAAGAAAAGAAAATGTAAGTGAGACTAGCATAATAAGCCCACGCACACCGCTCAGCTCCGAGAATAACCATAGCCGAAGCTGGGCAGGCTCCATGCGTCCATAATCCCAGCACCTGGGAGGCTCAAATGGGAGGATCGCCATGAGTTCAAAGCTAGCCTGGGCTGCATAGTGAATTCCAGACCCGGCAGAGCTACACGGCAAGGGCCTGCCTCAGAAAACCCACCAAGCCAACAAAATGACAAAAACTCACTCGTTGATGGTCAATCCTGTTACCTTCATATCTAAAGCTTCCCCTGCTTCTAGTATAGATGGTCTTGAAGCAAATCCTAGACTTTGTGTCATGTGATGATCACTGACATTTTTCTCTTTTATATCTCTAGAAGACAGAGTACCTTCTTAGTTTGAAAGTTGTTTTGAAAGACATTTTTGGTATCTGGTGTTTTAAATTTTTCAATCGTTTTATGAGCACTTGTAAATGTAGACTCGACCCAGATCCTCCGTTTTAGACGACGATGCCAGGAATTTGAAGGGAAATGACTGTCACATGTCAAACTGTAGTTGAGCGTTTGCCTGTTCACAAATATCCCCAGAACCTAGTGACTGAAGACAACACCTACTTTATTTGTCCTGGTCCAAGAGTAACAGAGTGGTTCTTTAATTTGGGCAAGCCGGGGTGGGGGTGGAGGTGGGGGACTGCCCCCATGGTCTCTACTCAGTTGAGAGCTCAGCTTGGTGTCATGAGAACTGGTGGCTGAGTCCTTGGTTCTCATCTTTGGCAGGCTAGGTTATTTGAATCTTGTCTGTCTGTCCATCTGCCTGCCTGTCTGTCTTTCTATATGTATGTATGCATTGTGTGTACATATGTATGTGTGTATGTATGCATTGTGTATACATATGTATGTGCGTATGTATGCAATGTGTGTACACATGTATGTGTGTATGTCTATGTGTGTATGTGTGGAGATCAGAGACTGAGCTCAGACCGTCAGGCTCAGTGGTAGGTGCGTCTGTCTGCTGAGCTCTCTGTCTGCTGAGGTTCTTTCTTTCTTTTTTTTTTTTTTTTTTTTTTATTGTTTTTTTGTTTGGGACAGGATTTCTCTGTGTAGCCCTGGCTGTCCTGGAACTCACTTTGTAGAACAGGCTGGCCTCGAACTCAGAAATCCGCCTGCCTCTGCCTCTCAAGTGCTGGGATTAAAGGCGTGCACCACCGCCCAGCAGGTTCTTTATTAAAAAAAAAAAAGATACATTGTTAATCTTAGTCATGTACGTCTGTGTGTGTGTGTGTGTGTGTGTGTGTGTGTGTCTGTCTGTCTGTCTGTCTGTCTGTCTGAATGTGTGTCACTCGTGTGGGGGTGCCTGTGGAAGTCAGAGGCACTGGATCTCCCAGAGCTGGAGTTACAGATGGTTCTGAGCTGCCTGACACGGGTTCTAAGACTCAAACTGCCTAGCCATCCCCCTAACTAAGATTTGATTATTTGTCTTTCGTGTGTGTGAGTGTTTTCTTTATATGGACCAATGCACACCATGTGTGTCACTGATGTCCTCTGAGGTCAGAAGAGGGTATCAGCTCCTTTGGAACTGGAATAAGATACAGTTGTAAGATGCCACGTGGGTGTTGGGAACTGAACCTGAGTCCTCTGCAAGGTCTTTGTCCTGTGGTCTCAGAGAGTGATCTTAGCCCAGAGCCATCCCTCCAGGCCATCTGAGATTCTCAGTGGGAACACTTGTGATTGACCTATCATTTTGAATTCCACCAGTCAATCCGATGCCAACGTTAGGGTTCAACTCTATTTTCACAACCCTACAGTGCCTGAGCCAAAGTTAGGGATCAGCATTATTTTCACAACCCTACAGTGCCTGAGAAGTATGAGCCATAAAAGGCCAATCAGCTCCCTGGCTCAGATGCTTTGAGCCAAGAAAACAATTTCCCAGTGACATTCTCCGGCAGTGTAGGGCTAATCTCCAAAGATGTCCTCATGGTTGTTTACAAAAACCAGCTCAAGATCATCTGTGAACTGGGTGTCGTGAAGGACACTTGGCCTCCAAAACACAGGCTTTCGTTTCCTGAAAGCCGATCCTTGCCTTAGCGTGGTCCTCAAGCAACCGAGACATTTTTGGTAATGATTCTGTACAAGCTTTCAGCCAGGGCAGCTCGTGCTTTAAATTCTAGCCCTTGGGAGGCAGAAGCGGGCAGAACTCTGTGAGTTTGAGGCCAGCCTGATCTATATAGCCAGCCAAGGCTATATGTGTAGTGAGACCTTGTCTTAAAAACAAAAACAAAAACAAACCAAAACCCTGAATGTGAGCTTTCAAGCGGATGAGGTGATTCATTTCCATAATCTCAGCATTCAGTAGGCTAAGGCAGGAAGGATTTCCACAAGTTCAAGGCCAGCCTCGGCTACATAGTGGGCTTGAGGCCAGCCTGAATTATATAATACCAAGATCCTATTTAGAGAGAGAGAGAGAGAGAGAGAGAGAGAGAGAGAGAGGGAGGGAGGCAAGTGAGATGGCTCAGTGGGTAAAGGGGTGGCTCAGTGGGTAAAGGGGTGTACTATATGAACTGATGGCTTTAGTTTGATCCCTGGAACCCACGAGGCAGAGAGACCTGACTCCCCACGGATTGTCCTGTGGCTTCTACATGTGTACTGTGTTACCTATGCATGTGTGCTCACACACACACACACACACACACACACACACACACAAATGAATAAATAAATAAGTTAAATAGCAAACAAAACAGGGACCCTGAAGATCAAGGAGACTCAGCAGGTCAAGGTACTGGTCGCACAAGACCCGAGGGCTTGTGTTCAGTTTCTGAAGAGCACGTGGTAGGAGAGAACCCGCTTCCGAAAACTGTCCTTTGATCTCCACATGCAAGTGTGGACACACAGATGCACTTGTGGACAACACAGACAAGCAAGATAAGCAAACAAAATGGATGCAAATTAAAAAAAAAAAAGAAAAAACAAAGCAAAAAGAATTTGCACCTTCAGCCAGTGGCGGTGGCCCAACGCCTCTAATCCCACCACTTGGGAGGAAGAGGCAGGCAGATCTCTGTGAGTTTGGGGCTAGCCTGGTCTACATAGCAAATTGGTCAGCCAGGGCTATACAGTGAGACCCTGTGTCCAAAACAAACAAACAAACAAACAAAACAAACAACACATGCACACACTTGATGTTTCTATTGAATTCTAATGATGTACAGAGTCTATCCCAGGATGCCGCATCTGGGTGTGTGGTCCCGGGTTCTGTAAGAAATCAGGCTGAGCGAGCCGTGGGGAGCAAGCCCGCAAGCAACATTCCCCTATGCCTTCTACTTCTGTCCCTGCCTCCAGGTTCCTGCCTGGAGGTCTTGCCCTGACTTCCCACAGAGATAGGCTGAGACCCGAGAGTTGGAAGATGACATGAATGCTTTCCTCCCCAAGTTGCTTTCGGTCGGTCGGTCACGGTGTTTTATCACAACAATGGAAACCCTAACTGAGACCTGTGTTAAACTGTGTTGGGTTTTAACCCCAGAGGTAGATCCAGGCAAAACAATAGCATTCATGAAAAACTTTGTGCATGTGTTTTCATAACAGCGTAACGGTCAAAAAGTACTGGAACCCTCAATGTTCAGTTGCTGGTGGATGGGTAGAGATCATGCACATGGTATCGTGCGACGTTACCATGGACTGCATTCAGGATGAGAAGCAATGGAGTATTTAGAGACGTTGAAGCTCAGAAAGACTATGCAAAGTGAAAGAGGCCAGATACAGAATGATTCACCCTTTCAATCAGACCACCGCGTCCTACTAGTAAGAAATGTCCAGACTATGCCAATATGCAAATATGCAAATATGCAGGCGGCAGTGGAAACCGGATGAGCAGCGGTGGAGAGGGCTCTGAGGTACGTAGAGTCGCGCTGTCACAGTTGTGCAACTTTGTAACTGCTAAAAACTACAGAGCAAGTTTAGAGTATGCAAATCATATCTCAGTAAGGCCACTTACAAAAAAAAATAATAATAATTTGAAGAGTCAGCTAACCTCCACAGCAGAGTGTTGGCTCAGCATGAACAAGGTCCTGGGTCCAGTTTGTTCTCTAGTGCTGGGCTAGGAGGAAGAGGAGGGAGGAAAGAGAGGGGTGGGAAGGGAAAGGGAAGGAAAAGGAAGAAGGGAGGAAGGAAAGAAGGAGGAAGAGGAGATGGAAAGGGAGGAGAGAAAGAAGGGAGAAGAGGAAAAGAGGAGTGGTGAAAGGAAGGAGGGGTGAGGTGGGGGCGGGGGAGGGGAGAAGAGGTATAATTCCTTCTTTCCAGTCAACTGGGGTTTCTGCTTTCGAAGGGCAGAGAGGCTAATCCTGCCTCTACCAGCCCCCCAAATCCTCACAATCTAACAGCTAGCTGGATATATGTTAGGAGTTCAAAAGCCCGTAGAGTGTACCAGAACTTACCGTGTTTACTGTACTACTTCTATGATGGATGGCTTTAGTGATAAAGTGACCTGTGTGCCAGGCGTGGTGGCACATGCTTTTTTAATCCCAATACTTCAGAGGCAGGAGTTGGCACATCTCTGGTGACTTCGAGGCCAGCCAGCCAGGGCTACAGAATGAGACCCTGCCTCAAACAAACAAAACAAAACAAAACAACCAAGAAGATCTACTTATGGAATAGAATTTAAGATACTCATGCCCGGCTAGAGCATAGAAGCTCATATCATTAAACTAAGGTAGTATTTCTGAGATGCATTTGAAAGAACCAGAAAGCACTGGTTTTCTTTCACCTAGGCAGATCCAGGGACACTTGGGTGGAGGAGACGGCATTGGGGCCAAGGCTTTAAGGATGCTAAAATACCTGGTCATGCCAGATGTAGATGGTCATGTCATGCCAGATGTAGATGATCATGTTGCCAAGGCTGGAGATAAAGGAGGTTGCCCCAAGTTCAAAGCCAGGCTGGGCTCCAGAGCGAAATCCTGTCTCTAAGCCCACAGCAGCATCAAACCACCACAACAAAGGCTCTTGGCCGTGAGGAACATCACAGCCTAGAAGCTGAGCCCTTACCATGTACAGAGCTTTGCCTGGCCTGGCACTTTGATTGGAGCAAGCCTCTGTAAGGCACCGAGAATATAGAGGATGGCCCCGGCCTCTTCAGAGAAGCTCTCTAGGTAGCAGACAAATGAAAAATATGGCTGGCTGTGGTGAGAGAAAAAACAGATACAGACAGGGAAGAAAGCTCTACAGAGAGGGGCCAGCCTGAGGTACCACGGAGCTTATGGTGGGTCACAGCAAGAACTCTAACTGGGTTTTGGAAAGTAGGAAGGTGGAGGGTTTTTTGTTTTGCTTTTGTCCCCACCCCCTCCCCGCCCCCCCCACCCTCACCCCCTCACCCACCCCCCACCCCCGCTGCTGTGACAAATGCAGCTGAAGCGAGGAAGGGTCTGCTTCGGCTCACACTTTAAGAAGTTGAGTGTTGTAGTGGGGAAGGCATGTTGGCAGGAATGCAAAATGGCCGGTTACACAGGAGGGAAAGGATCTGGGTTACCAAATCTCAAGGCCCCTCCCCAGTGACTCAGTTCTCTCAGTGAGGCTCCGCCCCCACCCCTACTGGTCTTCAGCCCTTCAAAATAGTGCTGCTCCCAGGTGATCTTGAAGGCCTGCAAAAGTCAGAACCAGGTGGGTAGGTGACGCTGCTAGCTCAAATACCCCCCACCCTAGCCCCACCCCCACCCCGTTTACCAGAGACGCAATGATCTCTGATCTACCACGGAGTTAAACATGAGAATTTATAGCGGACATTCCACATTCAAATCAGAATAGGAGGCGATGCTAGTGTGACAATGTGGGGAGCTGGGGAATTGAGCGAGGGGCCTGCCCATGTTCCCCGTGGGATACAAAATGCATTTAGTCTGATCTCTGAGAGCCCCCCCCCCACATATTAGCAGTTTCAAAAGCCCAACGTCTCTTCTGAGTCTCAGGCGGTCCCTTCGCCGTGAGCCAGCTCACGTATAATGACACAGGGTAGACACTCCATTCCACACGGGAGAAACAGGACAGCAGAGGTCAGACTAGGAGCTGGGACAACGGCTCCGTGGTTGAGGACACTTGCCGCCCTTCTAGAGGACCTCAGTTTGGTTTCTAGTACCCGTGTCATGGAGCTCATCACAGCAATGGAGACCAGAAGACTCCCAAGCAAGACCAAATCCAGCAGGGAAAATACCAAACCTTGTAGTTCCGCGGCCAGCATCCTGGGTGGACATCCAGGATCTCCTGGTGGCATCCTCTGGGCTCCGGTGGACTTAACTATTCATCCAACTTAACTCTGGTTGTATCTCCTTAAGTGCGTGCAGCCTCTGTCTTGGACAGGCTCCACTCCACGTCGGCTGCTTTCTTCCACAGGTGCCCCATGGCCCTGGAATCCCCAGTGTTGTGGTTCTCAGGCCTCACCTTCACAGCTTCACACGGTGGCCTCTCTAGGCCTCCTTGGAGGAAATCCAACACCGCCACGCGTTGTCATGCTTGAGCGGCTTTCCAGAATGTGGGACAGGCTCTATGACCCTCCAACCTCCATTCTCTCGGGACCTTGTGGGCAGGGACGCTGCTAGCTCGGGAGATGGCCTGCCTTCATTTACCACAGCTGCAGGGATCTCTGAGTACCCGGGTGGAGGCTGAGAAAATGCTTCCCTAGGAGATCATCATCACCATCACCACCACCATCACCATCACCATCATCACCATCACCATCACCACCACCATCACCATCACCATCACCATCATCACCATCACCATCATCATCACCACCATCACCATCACCATCACCATCACCACCATCATCATCATCACCATCACCACCATCACCATCACCATCACCATCACCATCATCACCATCACCATCACCATCACCATCACCATCACCATCACCATCACCATCACCATCATCATCATCATCATCCTTTGGAGCAGGGGATTCTTTAAGTCTGTTCCTTTCAAATGAATTTCAATGCCCTAGAGCTATGAGTCCCCTTTCCCCCCAGGCTCCATTAACATGATTAATATCTACAGGTTCTGGATTAGAATCTGGACCTTTGGTGGAGGGCGTGACCGGTCTTTTCTAACTCATCACATTCCGCTGTGATGAGATAGAGAGAATGCCCCATTGGCTGTGCTTCTTGACTTTATTGCCTGTTCTCTGTGAAGACATGTCCTCATGTCTCTAAAATTCCCTAACGTCAAACATGTCACCTCCCTGTCCTCAGCTCAGCATTCCCCACTTCCTTATTTTTTTTTTCCCCCAGACAGACACATCATTTTCTCCATAGGGCTATCTTTGACCTTTCAGGCTCCTTCCTTTCCCTGACACGACCCACCCACCCACCCTGCACATGAATCACCAAATCTCAGCCTCAGAGTCCCAGAGCAGAAGGGAAACTTCTCATTTCCCTTCCTCACTTTCCGCGGGTGAGGCTAAGCCTTAGGGAGGCAGCAACGTGCCTTGGCTACCCAGGGCAAGGAAGGACAGCGGTCTAGACCCCTGCCACGCTGACCAGGCAGGTGACTGAGGGTGAGGTTTTCTCCAGCCCTGCCGCCCCTTTCAAAGCTCAGCCTTGAGCACTTCCCAGGAAACTCTGGAGGTCTCCCAGGTGACTGTCTAGTCTTCGTGTTGGCCCCCTCTCCCGCAACTGTCTGTCCCCATGGCGCTGTTTCCAACCTGACTACCTCTTGGGAGATGGCTTCAGTAGCTTCTGGTGACCAAGAGGCAAGGCCATTAGTTTGACAGACCTTTATTGAACGTATGTTCTGGGCTAACCGCTGGGAGGCGAGGCAGATGCAGGCCCGCCTTCGGCCATAGTCTGTTGCAGATTCTGCTGAGGCCTGGTATTCAGGTGTCTCCCCTGCTTCTCCTGCCGCCCACACAAGCCCTCTTCAGCCCCCGTGTCCACTGCAGCTAGCTGTCTGCATGCCTGCACCTTCGGGGTGCTGCACTAGATGGCCCGTGTGCCCTGCCCTTCCGATACCTCTGAATCCTGTGCACTCTTTTACCTCCGTATCTGCCTGTGAGGCCTGCCCTGCCTCCTCGATAGTCCTGTATTGAAGTCCTTGTGTGGCCCTTCTGTGGCTCTCCTAGTTGTCTATGTCAGAGTCATGTCTTGTTTCCTGTCCTGGGTTGACTGATTGTAGGAAGCCCCCCCCCCCCCCCGACAGCTGCCTTTGTTTTATTTCTGGTGGTGGTGGTGGTGGTGGTGGTGGTGCTGCTGCTGCTGCTGCTGCTGCTGCTGCTGCTGGTGGTGGTAGTGGTGGTGGCAGTGGTGACGGTGGCGGTGGTGGTGGCAGTGGTGGCGGTGGTGGTGGTGTGGTGGTGGTGATGGCGGCAGCAGCGGCATGGTGGTGGCGTAGTGGTGTGTACCTCATACCTGAGGAGGCCAGAGGCATCAGATTCCCTGGAAACCTGAAAGCCACCTGTCACAAGTGCTGGGAGCCAACCTGAATCCTCCAGAAGGACAGCAGGTGCTCTTACCTGCTGAGCCGTCTCTCCAGACCCCTGTCCTTCTTGGCTTTAGTTATCAACCTGACACAGTGTACAGTCAGCTGAGAGGAAAGCCTCAGCTGAGTAACTGCCTGTGGGTCCGTCTATATGAGCCGGTCTTAATTGTTGACCTGTGTCGGAGGGCCCAGCCTGCTTAGGCAATGCCGGCTGGAGGCTAGAGGTCCTGGGGTGTAGGGGAAAGCAAGTTGAGGCTGAGGGAGTGAGCCGGCGAGCGGTGGGTGACGGCCTCTGCCTTCCAGCCCTTGCCCCGACTTCCCTCAAGAATGGGTTCTGTGACTTGAGAATATAAACCAAATAAATCCTTTCCTCCCGTAGTTGCTTTCGGCCAGAGTGCTTTATCCTCAGGGCAGAGAGGGAAATAGAACGCGTAGCCTGTTAGAACTGTCTCTAGGTTATGCGGCATCCATAAAATCACTGCCCCCTCTGAGGATTTGGAAAAAGGAAATCAGACTTCCCTGGGAAATAAGGCTGTCATACTCATACTGAGCAAATAAAAACACAGGATGTCAGGACCGAGACCCAGCCCAGTCCTGCAGCGTCAGCTTAGCGTACCCAGGGCTGTGAGTTCCTTTGCTAGCACCAAGACAGGGCAAAACACAAAACATTTATCCATGCAGAATTTCAGGTGAACAAAAATCATTTTCCAAAATTATTTTTTTGTTTTATATATAGGAGTGCACTGTAAATTTCTTCAGAAGAGGGCATTGGATCCCATGACAGATGGTTGTGAGCCACCATGTGGGTGCTGGGAATTGAACTCAGGACCTCTAGAAGAGCAGCCAGTGCTCTTAACTGCTGAGCCATCTCTCCAGCCCCCCCCCAAAATAATTTTATAATGTAAATATATCCTATGAAACATTTGGAACATGTTTATTCCAAGAAATCATTAATTATTTATGTACAATTTAGATGTAATAGGAAACCCTGTGCTGTCTGGAAATCCTTAGAAAAATCAAACTTTAAAAATTTTAAGCCGGGCGGTGGTGGCGCACGCCTTTAATCCCAGCACTTGGGAGGCAGAGGCAGGTGGATCTCTGAGTTTGAGGCCAGCCTGGTCTACAGAGTGAGTTCCAGGACAGCCAGAGCTACATAGAGAAACCCTGTCTCGAAAAATCAAAACAAAAAAAAAATAGCACTCACGGGTCAGAACTAGGAAGCCGAAATGACCTAGGCCAGAGTAAGCCCTTCAGCAAGGCTTCATTGTAACTGGTGTGTAAGAAAAAAAATATTTACAAAAACATGTCTAACTTTCCTTTGTATCATACGATTGTGCCAACCAGGCTTTGGTCCACAAAAGAAATAGAGCGTCAAAGAGAGAAACTGATCCCAGAGCAATGGATTCTGCCTCTGCCTCAGCTTCTACCAGAGTCTTCATGTCTTCGCATTGCCATCACAGATTTCCTCTGGGGGCACGCCCAACAGGCTTCTGTGACTCACTGTACAGGCTGAGTCTCTGAGATCGGAGTGCGGTTTGGTTGTGCTCTGGTGAAGGCCGTCTTCCCTAATGCCAGATGGCCAGCTTCTTGCTATGCTCTCTGACAGTGAGGAAAGAGAAAGAACGAACCAAGTGTGAGTGTTTGGGGCTATAAGGATTATCCAGACAAGGCCAGTCTTCACAGCAGCCTTCCCATCAAAGGGAATGGCCTATGAATGTATGTGTTCAGTCCTGGTGTGTGTGTGTGTGTGTGTGTGTGTGTGTGTGTGAGACAGACAGACAGACAGACACACACACACACACACACACACATGGGGTGGGGGGCACAGATGACATTAGGGTCTCTTTAACAGCATTTTCTTTTAAGAGAGCATCAGATCTCATTAAGGATGGTTGTGAGCCACCACGTGGTTGCTGGGATTTGAACGCAGGACCTTCGGAAGAGCAGTCAATGCTCTTAACCACTGAACCATCTCACTAGCCCCTTAACAGAATTTTTTTTTTGGGGGGTAATGAAGATGAGGCTAGTCCATTCTTGCTGTGTCGGGTCACTGACGGTTACACCCCAAGTCAGCAAGTCAGTTTTATTCCAACCAATACGGTTTTGAACCAAGCCTGCCGGTGCACACCTTTAGTCCCAGCACTTGGGAAGCAGAAAGCAGACAGGTCTCCATGAATTTGAGGCCAGCCTGGTCTACATGGCGAGTTTTAACACTAGTCAGAGCTACCAAGTGGTACCCTGTCTCAAAAGAACAACAACAACAACAAAAATCACAGCCAGCTAGTACACTTCCCATTTCTGCATCACTACTGCAGCAAATGGCATAATCCACTTCTGTGGAGGTGTAAGTGTACAGTACAAATTTTACAGAGCACTTCTTGGGGGCTTCCTCTACCTAATGTAATGCCCGTAGAAGCATTGCCTGCATTGCCTCCCAGCTCTAGAGGCAAAGACACAGACGGATGTGTGGTTCTTTTTTTTTTTTTTTTTTTTTTTGGTTTCTTCGAGACAGGGTTTCTCTGTGTAGTCCTGGCTGTCCTGGAACTCACTCTGTAGACCAGGCTGGCCTCGAACTCAGAAATCTGCCTGCCTCTGCCTCCCAAGTGCTGGGATTACAGACGTGCGCCACCACGCCCGGCTTAAACATAAGATGAAATAATTTCTTTTCTTGTTTTTTTTGTCCGAGACAGGGTTTCCCTGTGTAGTCCTGGCTGTCCTGGAACTCACTCTGTAGACCAGGCTGGCCTCGAACTCAGAAATCTGCCTGCCTCTGCCTCCCAAGTGCTGGGATTAAAGGCGTGTGCCAACACCGCCCGGCGTGGATGCGCGGTTCTTGATCCCGTATCCCAGCCACACAGTCAGGAGGAGACTGAGACTCTGCTGTACCTCTCTGAGGACTAGCTCTACCCTCCGGACCACCGGGCCTTGGAGACAGACTTCAAGTGTCAACAAATACTTTGACCGTCAATAAGCTCGAGGATACTCCAGATAAGAAACCCAAACATTGCGGAGGAGGCGCGTGACGTCACCAGCCGTCTCCCACCTGGGGTCCTTGTACCGAGAAGCCCCTTTACAGCCGTGGCCGCCCGAGTGAAACAGAGCGAACGTTCTCCGTTTTTTTTTTTTTTTTTTTTTTTTTTTTTTTTTTTTTTTTTTTGTAGGACCTGAAGTTATCTGAATCGACTTTTAAAACATTTTCGCCCCCAGGCTACGCCCGAACCTGGAATGGTCAGAGGTGTGTGTAAGTGTTAAGTGAGGTCTACACTGCAGCGGAGTGATTTTTATCACCTGCTGTCAGAGCGGCGAGAGTCTGCGGACTCTGAAAACTCCCTGGGCGCTGGTGTTTCATAGAAATGTGTGCATTTCGGCTCCTTCCCAGGAACACCCCAGGCCCGAGGGCTAACCACCCCGATGACTCACGCCGACAGGCCGTTTTTGTCAAAGAGTACTTCTGTAATTAGACTTTGTGACCAATGTGTCCAGCCACGAGACTATGTCATGAGCGCTTTGTGGCCGCGGCTGGCTTTCTTAGCTAACAAGGACCTGCTGGCTCTCAGCGCACCAGGCTTTCCCCCACCATGCTCTTACTGCAGTGGTTGGACGCTCGGCTGGGACGCTGGCGTGATAGGCTGTTTTCCGGTCCTGCTTTTCTCCATCCTTGTTCTGCAGAGCGTCTTATTGTCCTCATCTGGGAACCGAGACACCTAGAGGACTAACCCTAAGTAGCTCGTTTGAGATGAGCCACCAAGGACCTAGAAGGGCCCCAGCTTGGACGCAAGCCCATCTCTCACAGACCCCGTGGTGTCTCTGTGCTGAGGCCTGAGTCTCGGGAACACAGGGAAATAGACTGGCTTACTCCTCACAGAGCCCTCACTCAACAAAAGCACAGGGAACCTGCACCTCCCTCCCTCAGGGCCCCTGTAGGTTCCTGGTGGGCTGGCTGGGAGCCCAGGGACAATAGTGACCCGGAAAACCAAAGGCATAGTGTCAAATGGTGCCAGCAAAGGGCCCAAGCTGTGTTGGACTTGTGTGTTGGGTAACTGCTGTTCCCACAGTTTCTGCTGCCCTAGACCAGGCTGTGCTCTTCCTCAAAGCAGTTCCAAATATATATATATATATATATTTTGGATTTTGTTTTTTCGAGACAGGGTTTCTCTGTATAGCCCTGGCTGTCCTGGAACTCAGTCTGTAGACCAGGCTGACCTCGAACTCAGAAATCCGCCTGCCTCTGCCTCCCAGAGTGCTGGGATTACAGGTGTTCACCACCACCGCCTGGCTCCAAATATTATTTTTTTCTCACCAACATGGAAATATATATATCGGTTTTTTGGATTTGGTTTTTTCAAGACAGGGTTTCTCTGTATAGCCCTGGCTGTCCTAGAACTCACTTTGTAGACCAGGCTGGCCTGGAACTCAGAAATCCACCTGCCTCTACCTCCCAGAGTGCTGGGATTACAGGCATGCGCCACCACCACCCGGTGGAAATATATATTTATTGCTTAAAATGTAACAAATAACCAGTGTTTAAAATATATATATATATACATATATATGTATATGTATATATACATATATATGTATATGTATATATACACACATATATTACACACATATATATATGTATGTATGTGTGTATACATATACATATATATATATATACATACACAAAATTTATGTGTAAAAATTGTATTGCAAATTAATGTTCTTATTTACTAAGTTGAATCAAACGATGTAGTTTCTTTTGCATTTACAGTGCTGAAGAGCAATCCCAGCAGGGAGGCAACTGGACCGTGGCAGTGGAACCCATATGAAGAGCATCAGTGCCACTGTAAGAGGCCCCGGAGGGGCTAGAGAGATGCTTGGAGGCTAAAAGCATGTACTATTATAGGACACCCAAGTTCAGTTTCCAGCCACCCATGTCAGATGGCCGCTCTAGCTCCAGGGGGCCCCACATCTCTAGCTGCACCTGCGCTCACACACATTAACACCCCCCTCATATACATAGTTAAAAATAGAGATCCCGGGCTGGTGAGATGGCTCAGTGGTTAAGAGTGCTGACTGCTCGCTCTGGAAGGTCCTGAGTTCAAATCCCAGCAGCCACATGGTGGTGGCTCACAACCATCTGTAATGAGATCCGATGCCCTCTTCTGGTGTGTGTCTGAAGATAGCAACAGTGTACTTACATATAATAAATATTTTTAAAAAATTAAAAAAAAATAGAGATCCCAGAAATAAATAAATAACCCCAGACAGGTAGGCTTTACCTGTGAACCAGAAAGCGAGGCCTGGCCAGGTGCCAGGCAAGCTGTCTACAACTGGGCTGCCTTCTCAGCCCCCAGATATGTTTATTAGAAAAATATAAAATAGGAAACTAGTGTCATAACACATATGTATTTTGTAGCTGTCTTTGATACTCATTATACAATGGATACATTTCATATCAATAAGCAGAAATTACAGTAATTTTTTCAAAGTGAATAGGCTTTTTTTGTTTGTTTGTTTGAGACAGGGTTTCTCTGTGTAGCCCTGGCTGTCCTGGAACTCACTCTGTAGACCAGGCTGGCCTCGAACTCAGAAATCCGCCTGCCTCTGCCTCCCAAGTGCTGGGATTACAGGCGTGCGCCACCACACCCGGTTTGTGACTAGGCTTTTAAGAACATAAAACCAAGTCTCCTTCCTGCGGCGCCTTGGGGACCATGGCAGATCCTCGTGTGAGGCAGATCAAGATCTAGACCAGAGTGGTGAAGCGACCGGCCAAAGAAACAGTGATGTATGAAAAAGAAGCAAAGCAGCGAGAAGGAAAGATTGAAAAAACTGAAGGCTGAAGACGGTGAGAACTACGCCAGTCAGAAGCAGGCAGAGATCCTGCAAGAGTCCGGAGGATGACCCCAGATGGCCAGCGTCGGGGAGAGGCTGCATAGACGGATCTTCAGCAGACACTAGCAAGTGAAAAGGACTTGGAGTAAGCCGAGAGCGTGAAGAAGCCCGTGTAGTGCTGGATTCCGTGAAGCTGGAAGCCTGACATTTTTCTGTACGGGATGGGATTTTTGTTTTTGTTTTTGTTTTTGTTTTTTGTTTTTTGTTTTTTTTTTTGTTTTGCATTAAATCCTGGGGTCATTCTACAATTTGTTATTTCCGGCCACTGCTGTGTTTAATAATATGAAAACGTGGTTCTTTTTATGCAGTTGCATGTATTTTTCTTTATATAACTGAATGTGTCAAATGAGTGAGTTCATCTAAAAAAAAATAGAAGACCAAGACTGACAACTGCAGAAATATAAAATAATAATAAAATATGAATGAATAGCACAGAAAGTCTACCTTTTAGACAGATGTATTTAGCAAGCATCATGCATGTATACCCATGCTTTTATATAAATAATATCAAAGTTATACATTGTTTTGAAATTAAAACATTTTTTCATGGTGACAAACACCTGTAATCCCATCACTCGGGTTGACCGAAGTCGGAGGGTCCTCAGCTTTATGCCAGCCCAGGCTACCCAGCAAGGTGCTGTCTCCAAAAGTCAAACTAGAACCAAACCTGGAGACTCTGGGGGCACCCCTCTATGTTACTGCAGCATGAAATTAATCTCTCTAATGACAACAGTCTTTTATGAAGTTATGACATGTCTAG
This sequence comes from Apodemus agrarius, assembly GCA_964023405.1. Taxonomy (NCBI): domain Eukaryota; kingdom Metazoa; phylum Chordata; class Mammalia; order Rodentia; family Muridae; genus Apodemus; species Apodemus agrarius. The sequence goes on from OZ030015.1 coordinate 96,305,199, forward strand.
TTCTCAGAATTATAAACAGGGCAGCAGTGAGAATCCTTAAATTCAAGAGCCCTGTTCTCACTGGAGTAAGAAGTAAACTGAATACTAGAACGTGTTATTTGCAAACTCCTTCATTGTCCCAGTTTTGTTGAAACAGACAGACAAAAAAAGAAAAGAAAAGAAAAGAAAAGAAAGGAAGGAAGGAAGAAAAGATGAAGAAGAAGAAGAAGAAGAAGAAGAAGAAGAAGAAGAAGAAGAAAGAAAGAAAGAAAGAAAGAAAGAAAGAAAGAAGGAAAGAAATGGGGCCTGGAGAGGTGGCTCAGTGGTTAAGAGCACTGACTGCTCTTCCAAAGGTCCTGAGTTCAATTCCCAGCACCCACATGGTGGCTCACAACCATCTGTAATAGGGATCCGATGCCCTCTTCTGGTGTGTCTGAAGACAGCAACAGCGTATTCACATATGTGGAAAACAGAAAACGAAAAAAAAAAAAAAAAAAAAAACCCAAAACTCAAATCAGAAGAAAGTTGTACACCCAGCCAACGTTCACAAGGGTTATTTTTGGGCAGAAGGGCCAGGTGTGATTTTGTTTGTTCTTTAGCTTTCTTGTCTGTCCTTTTCTCGTCTGTCTTACTGCCTTCCTTCATTTTGTTGACTGAAGTCGAATTTTCTACATTGCATAAGAAATGTTTTGAAACGATGCTGATGTCACACCTGGTGGTACACCTGCTGCTTTCCTCTTCAGTAAGTTTCCATCCCCTGCCCCAGGGTGCTCAGGACTTGCAGCTCAGTGTCTGGATTTAGCGAAAGGGCAAAAGACCCACCCCCTACCCCCCAGTCTAATTCCACCAGGACTCAGAAGACTGCCTGGAGAGTGATCTTGAGGCGGGGTGTGGTGGCTCGAGGCCTCCTCAGGTAGTACAACAAGCGAGACTGTCCCTGGTACCACGTCATTGGGGCTACGTGGCTTTCAACTCGTGCAGAGGCTTTGAAGCATGCTCAGGGTTAGCAAGCGTAGAAGCGGTAAAAACCGGCTTCCGTTTCCAGGCAGGAGCTCTGGCTGGGGTTGGCTTCTCTCTGACCCGGCTGATCCACTGATCGTAAGCCCGCGGCTGCTGGGTAGCAAGCTGCACCCGCCCCAAGAAAGTCCAAAAGGACGCGGAGTAGGACGCGTGTAGTGTTTCCATAGAGGTCACAGACAAGTGTGGGTGGCTGCTTTGCGCCAGCTGAAGGCTGAGACAGACACTTCCTCTTTCCTTCGTGCGTCTCCTTCAGGCCGCCACCTTCCCACCCCACCTTAGAAACTGGAAAAAAAAAAGGGGAACCCAAATAAAAAACCTGAACCTTTTCAGAAGGAGCTGTACAGCACGGGTCTGAGCCACAGCTGGGGAAGTCGTTGGGGGAATCGTGGACATCCTCCACTGGTCACAGGCGCCACCGCCGCGAAGCCTGTTCCCCTTGCCCTAAACCGCTAACTTTTTCTTGCAGGTGATATTCTTAATGTGAAAACTAAAGGCTGGCCTCCTTTTCGGTATGGGCTTACTGTATTCATATGCAGTTTGTGTGTATGTGTCAGACTTTGTATATAAATTGCAGACACGTACATGGGCGTTCGGGTCTCTGCGTACTCATATCAGATGGTGACAGGTTTTAGGAACTGTCAGGGCCACAGAAAACAACTTGCCTCCTATGACATCAAAGGACAACCAGAGGCCACAGGACCGAAGGGCTCCCTGACGACTTAGCAATCTGTAGCTTGCCTGCCCGCCCGCTGATAAGCATCTATTTTGCTCCAGTAAACAGTAGAACCATAACACTTGTTCCGGGAAACAGTAACTGAAAGTCACAAGTCATAAATAATAAAGGAGAGAGGAAAAAATCCTCTTTTAACTTAATGGACTAAAAGATATCTTGCTTTTCATTTTTGCTAATGGCCCTTCTCCCTGGGCGCTCCCAAGGCTAGCCCATTATGGAAGAATCTGGCCTCAGATTGCAAGCAGCACATGGTCCAAGACATTAGCTGTAAGTCAGCTGTTTGGAACAAAAACTGTGTGGTTCCTCTGCATGACGCTGTTTGGTCCCCATAGGTTCTCTGCAATGGAGGGAGAAGATGGTCACCCCCGTCTCCTTTACACACAGCCTTTGCTTTAAGCATTACTGAACCATAAGTTAAAATTGTTTTTATCAAGCCGGGCGGTGGTGGCGCACGCCTGTAATCCCAGCACTTGGGAGGCAGAGGCAGGCGGATTTCTGAGTTCGAGGCCAGCCTGGTCTACAGAGTGAGTGCCAGGACAGCCAGGGCTATACAGGGAAACCCTGTCTCAAAAAAAAAAAAAAAAACAAAAAACAAAAACCATAAACCAAAAAAAAAAATTGTTTTTATCAAATAATTATTATTATTTTTTTTATCTTCCTGCCTCCCTGTTGGTATATGGTGCCAGGGTCTTCTTTCCTGCATTACAACATCCTCCTCTACCATCTGCTGTACCCACCTCTAGGCTGTTACCCTGCTTGGCTGGTCTATAACCCTGAATTACCCACCTGTTCCTGCTCCCTGACCAAGCGGAAGTTTCAATTCCTCAGGGCAGTGCTAAGGGCCGGAGAAAATGAAGGTTGTAGATGTTGTGTTTTATAAAAAAGAAAAAAGGAGCCAGGGGTATGTTTGGTGGAGGCGCGGTATGGTGTGGGGTGAGGGGGTGTCTCCGCTGGCCCACGCTGAGGCGTCTCTTCCCACTGAGGGACCAGCCACAAGACGGTATAGTATGGAATAGGGCAGGAGGGGAGGAGTTACGGGGGTAGTAGAGACAGAGAAAGGCAGAGGGGGACATAAACACGTGGAGAGAGGGGAAGGGGAATGGGGAGAGAAGGGGCAGAGAGGGAAGAGAGGAAGGGAATAAGAGGGGGGAAGCAGCCCTCCCCCTTTATTTTTGTTTTGTCGAGACAGGGTTTCTCTGTGTGTTCCAGGCTGTCCTGGAACTCACTCTGTAGACCAGGCTGGCCTCGAACTCAGAAATCTGCTTGCCTCTGCCTCCCAAGTGCTGGGATTAAAGGCGTGCGCCACCACTGCCCAGCTAAGCAGCCCCTTTTATAGTGAGTCCGCCACGCCTAGCTGTTGCTAGGTAACTGTGAGGCGGAGCCTAGACGAAATGTCAACAGTAGATCTCAGCCTAGGGCTGGAGAAAAAAGAAAAAACATAGCGGACATGAATTCATACTAGGGAGTAAATGGTTGAGAACCTCTTAACCTTTTTAGTGTATTCTCGCGTTAAAATCGGTTAGCCAGCTAGGTGTGGTGATTCAAGCCTGAAATCCCAGTGCCAGGAAGGGACAGGCAGGAGAACTGTCTCGAGTTCAAGGCCCACCTGGGCTGGCTTTCTTGTAAGTTCCAAGTCAGTCTGAGCTACAGAAGAAGAGCTTTGTTCAAAGAATAACAAAATACATAAATAAAAATAATATGCATAAAATATACTGGTTGTGAGACTTGAGAGCTGTGCTACAGATGGCAGACAAAAGCATAGAGGGAGGCCGGAGTCTGGAGAGATGGCACAGCAGCAAAGTGTGTACTGATCTTAGAAAGGACAGTAATCTGGTTCCAGGCACCTAATCAGTTCACAACCACCTGAAACTCCAGCTCGATGGGGTTGGACGCCCTCTTCTGACCGCCACAGGCACCTGCACTCACATGCACATATCTACCCACACACACATATGCATAACTTAAAAAAAAAACTAGTAATTTCAGACTTAGACTTTTTTTTTGAAGATTTATTTATGCTATGTAAGTACACCGTAGCTGTCTTCAGACACTAGAAGAGGCATCAGATCCCATGATGGATGGTTGTGAGCCACCATGTGGATGTCGGGATTTGAACTCAAGACCGTTGAGCCATCACTCCGGCCCCAGACTCAGACTTTTATGTCAGTGAGGTGGCTCAGTGGATAAAAGCACTTGCTGTGCATGCCTGAAGACTTGAGTTGGACTCCTGGAAGCCACCATGGAAGGAGGGAATCACCCCTTTTAGCCTCTACACACATGTCATTGCAGAAGCTCTTCCCCATGTACAGCAACAGTAACAATTTTAAAACAAGATTAATAAAAAAAAAAAAAGATTCAGATGCCATAATTCACACCTGTAATTCTAATACTTAGAACGCAGATGTTCGAGGCCAACCTGAGCAACGAAGTGAGTTCTAGGCCAGTCTGGGCTGCAAAGTGAAACCTGATTAATAGCAAGACATGAAAAAGAAGGGGGAGGGCAGTAATAGCTCGGTGAGTGAGGGCACGTGATAGAAGACAGGGCTGGGGACCTGAGTTTGAGCCCAGAGCACACGTGATGGAAAGAGACCGGAAGTTCTCTCTAACCTTCATTTGTCTGTTGTGGCATGTGTTTGAGAATGTGCAAGCTCGGCTCTCTCTCTCTCTCTCTCTCTCTCTCTCTCTCTCTCTCTCACACACACACATGAATAAATATTTTAAAATTTAAAAACAGAAAGAGACTTCAGACTTTGTCTACATTGGTGGAACTTTCAGACTGTTAACTACCCGCCATTTTTAGAGCACAGTCAAGTCAGCTGGGAAATTACCCTTTCCTGGGAAACCCAGGCTGGCCTCAGGGAAGCCATTCCCACATTCCCACTCTGGGGCCCCCTCTCCCTCCGGGAGGAGGGCTGGCCCTCTGCCAGCTTGCCTCTGAGAACCAGGGCTTAGTCCATAACCCTGCACACGAGTCCTTCACTAGCCTTTTCTACCTCCACAGGACATCTTAACAGACGGACACGCCTCTCCACAGGCCCCTAAGAGCAACAGAAATTTATTCCTCACAGTTCTGGGGGACCCAAGATCAGCGTGCTGGTAGGTTCTGTCTGTCAACTCCACTTTTTGGTTCTTAGGTAATATGCTGCGGTCTGAAGTCTCTCTCATAGTGACACCAATCCAATCATGGCGGGGGCCACACCTGTCTTCATCTAGTCCCCTCCTGTGCTAGTCACCTCTCTCATTGCTGTGGCCAAATAAATGCCTGAGGAGTGGAAACTTAAGGAGAACCCCATTTCAGCGTTTCAGAGGACCCAAAATATATTCCGGTGGGAGCGGCGTGGCAGCTTAAAGTAAGGGGCAGCTAGTTACATTGTATCCACAGTTTGGAAACAAAGAGCTATGGATACCGGTGCTTGCCTTGGGGGGGGGGGCGCTGACCACGTGATGGTGCCGGCGGCACACATTTAAGTTCCGTCTTTCTACCTTACTTAACCTAATCAAGAAACTCCCTCACGAGCATGCAGGGACGTGTGTTTCAAACAAGATTCTAAAGCCTCTCTCTAACTGACTCTGTCTGCCTCAGTGCTGGGTTTAAAACTATGCACCAGCTGGGTGGTGGTGGCGCATGCCTTTAATCCCAGCACTTGGGAGGCAGAGGCAGGCAGATTTCCGAGTTCGAGGCCAGCCTGGTCTACAGAGTGAGTTCCAGGGCAGCCAGGGCTACACAGAGAAACCCTGTCTCGAAAAAACAAAACAAACAAAAAATTCTTGAAAAAACAACAAAAAAAAAATAGTTTGTCAGGACTCTTTGCAAGGGTAGCTGGGGTGAATTTGCACCAAGGTAGCAGCGTAGTCACCGCAGTTCCATCTTCGTCTCCGCGATGTTGTCCTTGGCCCCAAGTTTGAAGCATTCGGCAAATGGTGGCACGACAGGGCCATCAGAAGAGGACACCTAATTTCCACGACAAATATGGAAATGCTATATTAGCGGGTAGAGGCATCGTTTATGTTTCTACATGGACATATACAGCCACACTGATCGGAATAGAATGGAACCTGTCCCCTGTTGGCAGTCACCCCAAAAGAATGGAGAGATCAATAGTCATGTCAGCTGGTACAATAATCAAGGAATCATTTCAAAATCAACTCATACGTGAATGCCAAGTCAAAGAATCATGTACTAGTTAAACTGTGACAGATTAAAGAACAAATAAAGAAATAAAGTACCTTGAAACCTTCAAAAAAAAAAAAAACTATGCACCACCCACACCTGCCATGTCATGTGATTTAAACAAAACAAAACAAAACAAAAAACTAAAAAGAGTAACACATTTAACAATGGGCATGATGATACACACTTGCGATCCTACCACCCCCAGAGGCTGGGACCCCAGATTGCTGTGTCCTCTGGCTATACGGGACCATAAATAATTTCTGCTTATTGGCAGGACACCTTGTCTGCAATGATATGGATTTGTTATTCTGAAATGACTCTCAGTGCGTATTGTACCACAGAGCAGTTAAATGCAGAAGTAAATTATGAATAGTGGGAGACAGACTTTTCATTAGTATGGAAGGGAGTAGTGAACACGGAAAAATGGGAATCAGAGACCCTGCGATGTTAGACTGCAATCAGAGAGGTTGGTAGGAATTCCCAGTGTAGGTGTCCTGTGACTACTTAGGAAAATTTACTTGTTTGGAAGGATGCTCTGGAGTATTTAGATTAAAGGGGCATCATGTCTACAGCTGATTAAAAACGTCTCAGGAGGAAAAATAATCAGGTTGCTGAGGAGTGATCTCATGGGAGGAGAGAGAGGATCAGAGGGAATCCTGGGGAAATGTAACCGAAGTACATTATATAAGTGTGAAAATTTGAAAGTGTGTGTGTGTGTGTGTGTGTGTGTAAGATGTTGAAGAAGATAGAGACACATTGTGAACATTTTCATTGTTTGTTTTTGATGCAGAGTTCTCTGTGTAGCCCTGGGTGTCCTGGAACTCACTGTGTAGACCATGTTGCCCTGGAACTCGAGAGATTTGCCTGTCTCTGACTCCAGAGTGCTGGAATTAAAAGGCATGTGCCACCACCACCACCCAGCTTTATAAAGATTTTTTTTAAAAAAGATATTCTTAGCACTCTTCTTCCAGGCTGGTTTTCCTTTTTCAAACAAGGCTTTACTTTGTTGCCCAGGCTGTCCTGGAACTTGCTATATAGACCAGAAGGGCATCCAATTTAAAGATCCTCCTACCTTTGCTTTACAAGAGCTGGACAGCAGATGTGTACCACCATCGTAACTATTTAAAAATAAAGTTTTGGGCTGGGTGTGGTGGCGCACGCCTGTAATCCCAGCACTTGGGAGGCAGAGGCAGGCGGATGTCTGAGTTCGAGGCCAGCCAGGTCTACAGAGTGAGTTCCAGGACAGCCAGAGCTACACAGAGAAACCCTGTCTCGGAAAAAAAAAAAAAAGTTTTGGATGGACCTGATTGTTCATACTATAATTCCAATGCTCAGAAGTTGGACACAGGAGCCTATGGTCATACTCTGCTACATAGTGAGTTCAAGGCTAGCCCGGCCCACACGAGACACCCCCCCCCAAAAAAAAAACCAAATTTGTCAACCTGGTAAGGCCAGTAAGGACAACCCATATGAGCCTTATTATAGTAGCTGGGCAAGGATAATTAGAACAGTGTGCACAAGGCAAGAAGACAGCAAAAAGTTTGGGGGTTGGGTAGGAGGAAGGGTACAGAGATGTGGGGTGTGAGGTCCTTAACTTCCAAGGATGAAAGGATGTTGGTAAAATAATGGCATTATCCCCTGGTTTGACCGTCCTGGGGCCTGAAGCGCCAGAGATGCAAAAGGACTGAATAGGTATATGCTGGGGGCGGCGATCAGGAGATCTGGCCCTGGGGCTTCCCCTTCCACGGCCGAAGCCTCCTGGGGGTCCGAGCTCTAAACTCTTAGCTCCCCAAGGACCAAAGGCAACCCTAGGCCCCACGCCCTAGGGTGCAGCCCTGCTTCCTGACAGCGGTGAGGCCGCGACAATCGGGCAAACCGACCGAGAAGGGAAAGTCCAGCGGGTGATGTGTCAAGCCGCGGACACGGCTGACTTATTTGGACCTAGTGGTTAAATTACTCAGGCTCAGCCCACGGCAGGTGGTTCCGTGACCCTGCACCGCCCGCGAGGAGCGGGTCGCGGCGCCCCCGCCAGGGCCGGCGTGAAACAGCGACGACTGGGGACTGTCCGGCACTACACCGCCCTCTTGCTACAGCAGTCAACCACACACAGCGGGAGTGTTGTGAAATGGACAGGGTCACGCCTTCGGGGAGGGATTCCGGCATGTGGGCGGGGCCCTTCTGGCGGAGTGGGGCGGGCTCAGTGTTTGGAGGAGGAGCCGTAGGAGGGAAGAGTACAGATAGGGGGCGGGGCGATGATTGAGGGATGGGGAGACGCGCAATGTGTGCGGTGTGGGCGGGGCATGCGTGACAAGGCGAGGTGCAGCCGCGCGAGGCGCATGCGCGCTAGGATCACCGTGGGAGCTGGAGGGCGGCCTAGAGAGTCCGGGTGAGGGTGGTATGGGGAACCGTCAGGGCTGGGCAGGGGAGGAGGAGGAGGAAGGTCTTGATCGTTGCGGAGGAGCGGATGTGGGAGGGATGGCTGCGGCGGAAGCAGGGAGGGACCTCGGGGCGGGGGCAGGATGTCTCTTGGGAACGACGCGGGCCTTTCCGGTCGCTCCCCGGGTAGAAGACGCGAACTCTGAGTTCCGGGGAGGCCCCCACTGTTCACTCGAGCAGTGACTGGGTGGCGTCTGCACCGGCCGTGCAAGTTGCTATGGGCAACCAGATAGCATGTCTGGCGGGATGTTCCGGTTATGGAACCGAAGCATCCTAGGCCCCCAGTCCCTGCAGCGACTGTACGATGCCTCCCTGCACACTTCTTCAGCGTCACCATGCACGGTGGACTAGGACGTGGAGGCCTTCTGACTTTCCACTCTGTCTCTTTTGTTAGGGTGAAGGCTCCCGCTCTCCACGCCCCTTTGCCAGTCATGCATTGTCCTTAGAAAAACTTAAATGGAAAAACGGCAGCTGGAGATTTCTCCTTTATAAAGGTAGGTAGACTAAAGGGGGCCATGGTGATTTTTTTCTTTATTCTTTTCTTTCTTTCGTTTTTTTTTTTTTCTGTATTTTTTTCTTTTTAAAATTTCATTCCGTAAAACTAAAATCAGCCCAGATGTGCAGTACTGAAGACGAGCTACACTCAGGACGTAGTCTCGATAATCCTTTTTAGCCTGTTCCACCCTCTTGAGCACCAGAATTCAGAAGTTCACTGAGCACAGGGGTTGGCTTAAATTTCAAAATCAGTTGTTAATAAACTGAGAAATACAGAGAAACCCTATCCCCCCCAAAACAAAACAAAACAAAACAAAACAAAACAAAACAAATCAGCTAACCAAACAAAACCTGAAAAGCCTTAATTAGAAAACCCAAATTGACTGGACAGAAATCTTTATCCTTTTGTCTTTTCTAACTCAGAAGCCCTCGTGGTGGAGCACATCTGTTTGATGTGAAGGATGAACGCGCCACGTGGGGACTCGATATAAATGGGAAAAGGCCCGTCACCATGAGTCTGGCATCTCATTGGTCATTTTAGATCTCCCCCAGTGTTTTATGACTGACAAGGTAAGCTTAAGGGGCTGAGGTGTATCCTACCAACCTGCGGTTAAATAACAGAATGGGGCACTTACTTCAGAATAGCCTGGAAGGGATGTGTTGTTCGCGTGGCCAGAGTGAGTCAGCTCAAAATATTATGACTGTTGTCAAATGACAAAGGATGTTGGACATCAGTAGGATTTTATGAGTCACCACTAGTTTTTTGTTTTGTTTTCCCAATTTTTGGGGGGCTGTTAGTTACTGTTTTTGAGATAGTGTTGCTCTATAATTCAGGCTGAGTGTCAACTTTCAATCTCCAGCCTCTGTCTCCTGCGTACCATGCCCAACTTACAATAGCTATTAGGGTGGAAGCAGCAGGTTCAGTAGGAGATGCAAGAATGGATTGAATTCTTTTAGGTACTTTTAATTTTTTTTTTTTTGTTTGTTTGTTTGGTTTTTTTTTGTGACAGGGTTTCTCTGTGTAGTCCTGGCTGTCCTGGAACTCACTCTGTAGACCAGGCTGGCCTCGAACTCAGAAATCCGCCTGCCTCTGCCTCCCAAGTGCTGGTATTACAGGCGTGCGGTGGGCCACCACTGCTCGGCTTTTTTTTTGGGGGGGGGGTGAGCGGGGCAGGGAACCACTCTTAAGTGTGGCATTTAAAGACATTAGCTACAGGTCATTTATTCTCGAGAGAAACTAGAGATGAGTTTGAAAGACCTGTAGTCCTTGGTATAGATGGATGGCGTTTATATCTTTTCTTTCTTTTCTTTCTCCTTCTTTCCTGGCAGATGCAGGTGCTCCGGCACTCGGAACACACGCTGAAAACAGCTCTCATCTCGAAGAACCCAGACCTCGTGTCGCAGTACGAGAAGTTAGATGCCGGGGAGCAGCGGCTGATGAACGAGGCCTTCCAGCCGCGCAACAACCTGTTCGAGCCGATCACCGTGCACTCGCAGTCCGACTGGATCACCTCCCACCCGGAGGCTCCCCAAGACTTCGAGCAGTTCTTCTCTGACCGCTACAGAAAGGCGCCCTGTCCGAAGAAACACATCATCTACATTCAGTCCATCGGTACGGGCTGGGAATGTGAGGGTTTCCGGTCGACTCCCTGTAGTGCTGTCACTGCCACTGGGGGTGCTGTGGGCTGGTGACCTAATCCAAGCAAGCAGTTTCTAAAGGCTTCCCTTGTGGTTGTGGTTGGGAATTGAACCCAGGACTCTAAGTATGTTGGATATTATATGTGATAATTGTGTGTATGGTGTGGGAGGGGACACACATGTACTAAGTGGAACGCGTAACGAAGGACAACTCTTGTAGAGCTGGCTCTGCTTCCGATGAGATGAGATTGTCAGGTTTATAGGGCAAGCTCCTCTCCCTGCTGAGTTGTTTCAGTGTAGGAATTCTGTAGCCAGATTGACTGAGCAGTGAAATTGTTACCTTTGACTTCATGTTGTCATCAATGTCTGATTAAGATGTGTTTAGAGTTTATAGTGAATTCTATTTCTTTCTTTTTTTTTTTTTTGGATTTTTCAAGACAGGGTTTCTCTGTGTAGGCCTGGCTGTCCTGGAACTCACTCTGTAGACCAGGCTGGCCTTGAACTCAGAAATCCGCCTGCCTCTGCCTCCCAAGTGCTGGGATTACAGGCGTGCGCCACCAGGCCCAAAACTTTATCCCAAGTGCTGGGATTAAAGGCGTGCGCCACCACTGCCTGGCGTGAATTCTGTTTCTAGTGCCCGACAGCTCCTGGAAGACAGGGTAGAGCGTGTCCGTCACTGTAACGTCTGTCTTCATCCCCTCCCCCACCGTAGGTTCCCTAGGCAACACCAGAGTCATCAGTGAGGAGTACATTAAATGGCTCAAGGGCTACTGCGAGGCCTTCTTCTATGGTCTGAAGGTGAAGTTCTTAGAGCCCGTTCCAGTCTCTGCGACCAAGTGTTCTTTTAGAGTGAATGAGCACACACAGAACCTGCAGATCCACACAGGCAAGTGGGGCGGGGGCCGGAGGGGCGTCAGGCTGTGTGCAGGATAGCTCACCCACGCATTTCTTTTGAAATAGGCCATATCCTGGCATTCCTGAAAAAGAATAAACCGGAAGATGCCTTCTGCATCGTGGGGATAACGATGATCGATCTCTACCCTCGGGACTCGTGGAACTTCGTCTTTGGACAGGCCTCCTTGTCGAGTGGTATTCCCTTTGATGCTGTTTGGATGTTGTGCATCGTGAGGGGGTTCCAAGATACTCAAAGAGCAGGGAAAAGAAATCCAGCCGTGATATTTTCAGTCATTAGAGCTGGTATTTTGTGTGGGCGCCTGCCACGTGTGCTGTGCTCTGAGAGACAGGTGATAGGGCTCCTCTTCAGGGGGCCACATGCTCCCTCCCTGACCAGAGGGGTGTGACGTGACCCAGTCATTCGGAGATAGTTTACAGAACAGTCCAGCCCATAAATAGTGGCTGGAGTGGGGACGGGGTGGGGTGGGGTGGGGGTGGGGTGCATGGGGGCTGTTTAAGTTAGGTATTAGCAAGACAAACAGTTGAAGAAGATTTGAGTATCATCAACATATTAAAACTCTTGCTAATTCTGAGTGGTGTGTGTGTGTGTGTGTGTGTGTGTACACGCCCACCCTGGTTGCTGGTTGATTTTGTACTTTAGTATAGCACAGATGGAATAGCCATATACCAGTATATAAGTACATATTTTCTTTTTCAACCTACACATGGTTTATTATTTTTTTTCCTTAAGAAGTTTTGGGAGGTAACTCAGTGGTGGAGTGCTTTCTTAGGAAACCATCTGTGGGCTACATGTGGTAACGTGGCCCTGGAATTGGAGCACTCGGGAGGTAGTGGCAAGAGGTTGACAAATTCAGGGGTAGCCTCAGATACCCAGTAACTTTAAAGTCTGTCTGGGCTACGCAGACACCCCGTCCCAAACATCCCAACCAAACAGAAACAGAAATGGAAAGAAACCAAAGTTTTTGCTGGAATTGGGGAACATGTCTGATTTCAGCACTGAGGAAGCAGAGAAGGAAGATCATAAGTTTGAGGCTAGCCTGAGCTATACAACCATCATTACCCATCAGAAAACGAAACAAAACAAAAAAGATGAGAATAAAGGAAAGAAAAACAACCTAAACCTCAACTGGGGACCCAATAAAGTAACTCATTAGAAACTGCCTTGCAGTATTAGAGGGTCTGGAAGTGACTCAGTTTCTTCTTTTCTTTCTCTCCAACCCCCCCCCACCCAGTTTCTCTACTTTGTTCTCTTTCCTCTAGTTTTTGTTCTCCTCTGTCTAAGCGTGTGTGTGCAGGCTGGAAGGGAAAGGACCAGTTAGCTAAGGGGAGTGGACAGAGCGTCCTGGGGATGGGGCAGTGAGCACAGGGCTGGAGAGAGGCCACCTGACAGCTAGCTGACTGGATGTAGGCCAGGCTGAGGCCTTGGGGCAGGGGCCTCCCCTGACAGATGCTTGTGTTGGAGGTGGGCGGGGCTGGCTCCTGTTGCCTTACTTCCTCTGCAGAGCCTTATCTCTCCAGGTCCTTCATCATACCCTGGATTCTCCCAGCATGCCCCTTTTGAAGTCTTGGGTTACCATCCTGCTGTGTGTTTTTATTGGATGTCCACTTTTATTAACACGATAGAAATGAAAGCATTAAAAATAAATGCAAAACAATTTATTCATTGACCTAAATACCGCTAGTTAATTTTTTATATGCATTTTGAGGGGAGTGAGTCAGGAAACATTACCCAGATTGTTTCTATTTTGATTATTTTTGTGTGTGTGTGTGTGGGGGGGTGTAAATCTTAAAATACAGGGCAGGTCGGGGCAGCAGTCGGTCTGACGGTTGAAGTGAGTGTGCTCACACAGGCAGCCTGGTCTCTTTCAGGGGAGCAACTGTTTTTAGACAAACATTTAAAGTGTCCTGACTGAAGGGCTCACGTGAAGTGACTTACAGAGGTCGGATCAGAGCGGGCCACTTGTGATCCATGATTAGATTTTTCTTTTTTCTTTTAGAATACTCTTTCCCTAAATTTCAAACATCACTGCAGTTCCTGAAGGTGCACAAACTATGAGTTTACTTACTTACAAATACAAATTCCCTGAGCTCAGTGGTAGGAGGCGTGGTTGCATGCGTAGGGCCCCGGCCTTGTTCCCTAGCACCCAGAAACAAACATCCATGAGGGGGACGCTGCTCTGTGTGCTTGGGTGCCCCGCCTCCAACCCTGTAACCAACACACAGTCAGCAACAGCAACAGTCGGGAGGCCTCCATGCACCTCTGTGGTCTCACGCCGGAAATGAGCCCTTGGTGGCAAGGGTGTTTCATTCTGGTCACCTGTTACCCACCTCTCGCGCTTTTAAAAAGGAAATGGGGAGGGGAAGAGGCTCTTCTCTCTACAGACAGCAGGAGGGACAGCGGGCGCTCCTGTAGGGAAAGCCAGAAGCTCGCCCACGGGTGAGGCGGAGGTTGGTGGGTGAGGCGGAGGTCACCTTTGCGCTGCACTCCGAAGAGACGGCAGATCGTGGCTGGCTCTCTCCGCTCTTTTGGAGTACTTGACTATCTGAGTGAAGATTTTATTTTGAGGAGAAACTCTGTGAAACTTCCAGTTTCTCTAGAATTCAACCATCCTTTGATGTGTGTGTATACATGTTTTTATTAGCATGTCTTAATTGTATTTAATAGTAGGATTCATTATGACTATTTGCACATGTATATAATGTGCTTAGATCATATTCACCTCCCACCCCTGTTCCTCTCTCAGGCGCCCCTCCCACTCCTGTTGATTCCTTTCCTCCTCTCAAATAGTCCCCTTCTGCTCCCTCCACCGTGTGTGTGTGTGTGTGTGTGTGTGTGTGTGTGTGTGTGTATGTGGTGTGCATGTGTGTGAGTGTGTGTGTGGGGGTTGTGGGGTGGAAATCAGTGAATCTAAGCATGGTTATGTACAGGAACAGGAATGAGCGGTTATTAAAGGAGCACAAGCACCTTAGCTATGGCCACACCAGTGAGGACAATGTCTCTCCTCCGTCAGCCAGCCCTCAGGGAGGAACTGGGACCTGGTGAGCCCCTCTCCCTGCAGTGGATTTTCTAGGGCAGGAGAAATGAGTTGGCAGGTAAAGATCTTGAGGGAGAAGTCTGGGACAAAAGTTCTTCATGTCAGCAAATCGTTGAAGTATTTTCAGTGGTGTGGAAACAGCCCAGATGTGTACTTCCTGGCCAGATGTCTGAGCAGACTTTCTTGTCTGTCCTTCCTGTGTCTTACCGACTGATGGCCTGTACCCTCTTTGTAGGTGTGGGCATATTCAGCTTTGCCAGGTATGGCAAGGACTTCTACACCTCTAAATATGAAGGCAGTCTGAAGACTCCTCAGCTAACGTCTTCCAGTGACTACTCCATTTTTGATAACTATTATATCCCCGAATTCACTAGTGTTTTGCTGTTGCGATCCTGTAAGGTAAGTTGCCTAGAAAAATCTTCCTTTTTTTTTTTTTCTTTAGTAGATAGAAGTTTTACTTTGCCCGGATTATTTGTAGGTGCGTGCGAGTGTGTTGAGACTGTGTTCCCAGGCATGCTCACTATGAGGCTCTGTGAGACATAGTGAGACTATGTGCTCACTAGCGTGCAAATCAAGTCCCTTCTCCAAGAGCTACCGACTCTGTCTTTGGGGGGTGAAGGGCCGTAGGACCCTACTGGCCTAAAGAAAACTTACTGTCTTCCTGCCTCAGCCTCCTGAGTACAGGGGTGGCAGTCATGTGCCACTACATTTTGACAGTCACAAATACAGTCACTCTTTTGTCATCTAGTGGGTAGAACCTACTTGTGAGGGCCCCCATACATGGAATCCACCAGCCAGCACATTAGCTGTACCCAAGGGGAACCCTGGCCCAGGGGAAGGAAGGAAGTGACCATCCCTAAGTGTAGACGGTCTGGGCAGAAGATTTGGTAATGGTGGTAATGGTGTTGATTCCTGTAAATCTGTTTCTGTGGCTAGGGCCGGGGTGCGGGGACAGAGGGGGGACCTGTTGTGTAATTGCTGATGGTAGTGTCACAGAGCAGTGACATAAATGTCTTGCAGACTTTAACCCATGAGATTGGACACATCCTTGGCCTGCGACACTGCCAGTGGCTCGCATGCTTAATGCAAGGCTCCAATCACTTGGAGGAGTCCGACCGGCGCCCTCTGAATGTTTGCCCTATCTGCTTACGCAAGCTGCAGAGTGCTATTGGCTTCAATATTGTGGAGAGATACAAAGTAAGTGGGTGAGGGGGCGGCGGGCTAAGCCACAAAGGACGCCTCCTATTAGGTCCTTCAGAGCTATGATTTATCAGAGGAAACTAGGTAAAGATCAGCAGGAAACTGTGGTTTTAAAAATGTATAAAGAGGGCAGGCCAGATGGTTCAGTAGGTAGATCCTTTGCTGACTTGCCAGGAAGGCATGAGGACCAGCGTGTGGGTCCCTAGAGGCTGCATGTACCCCTCTGTGACCCTGGTGCATGGGACATGGAGACGGACTCCCAGGAGCAAACTGCCCAACTAGACTCGCAGACTAGCAAGCTCTGAGTTCATGGAGAGAAGCTCTACTTCAGCGTATAAAGAAAACCAACACCGAGTCAATCAAACACTTACTACGTGCAGGGGAGAACCCCTTAAGAACCCTCAGTTAGGGGGAAGAGACAGCTCCCTCAGTGAGGGGCCTGGTCCCCAGTCCCCGCAGCCCCACAGTATGAAGACAGGCGTCACATCCCTGAGCCCGCAGTGCAAGGAGAAGACTGACTTCTGCAAATTGTCATCCCGGCACACAGCCTTCCTGCTTGGCCATATAAATAAATCCGAAAATGTCAAAAAGCTCTCAGGGTAGGTAGCTCAGCTTGTAACCCAGTGCCAGGGAAGCTGAGCGTGAAGCATTACCCTTAATTTGAAGCCAGCTTGGGATGCGTGAGTTCTAGGCCAGCCTGGGCTATAGGCTGAGACCATTTCAAAAGGAACAAAAAAGAAACTTCACTGGGGCTTGCCTGATTCCTTGGCGTTACAAGCATTTGTGAACCACCTGGTGTGGGTGCTGGTCCCACACTCAGGTCCTCCGATGGAGCAGTGAGTGTTCCTAACCAGTGAGCCATCCTGGATAGTGACTGTCTTACGGTCCGGTGAAAAGAGTAAAAGAAGCCTCTGTCTCTTGTCCAGTCAGCTCAAGAGGGGCCGGCTCTCCAGAGCAGATGCATACTGACCGACAAGGGGCGTTCATTTGTGTAAGCAGGTAACCGTGGCTGTAGTTTTCCAACCCCAGGCAGACATACAAGTCTGTTAGAAGGAAGTGAGGGGCCTCCTGGCGCCCTACGCACACGTTAGCACACAGCCCGTGTGGCTGGAGGGCTGCCTGCTCGTGCGGGGCTGCACTTGACTCTCCAGCCACGTCCTTATGCGCGTGTGTCTGCCCTTGCCTTGGGACATGGTCACGTTTCTGTGCACAGAGACTCACAGCACAGCAGCACATTTGCCAGAATAATGCCTTAGGGGATGTTAAGCAAATTGGCAAAAGCAAGTATGATTATCTTGTCCTCCTAAAATTTGGTTCACAAATGCTTGTAACTCCGAGGAGTCAGGCAAGCCCCGGTCTGCACCCACAAATTGAAGCTGCTTTTTGTTCCTTGTATTCCAAAAATAGTGTCAGAATTAGTAAAGTTCATTTTTCCTTTGCTTTTTTTTTTTTTTTTTTTTTTTTTTTTTTTTTGAGATAGGGTGGGGTTTCATGCTGTAGCCCAGGCTAGACTGGAATTCACTATGGTAACTGTGAACTTGTAGCAATCCTCCTGGCTCAGCCTTTTCTGAGCGTTGAGATTATAGATGTGAGGACACTCTCTGACCTTCGTTTTGTTATGTTCTCTATGGTTTTGGTCCAACCTGCATGTCACTGATATATTAAACGCATAACCCACTCCATCAGACCCAGACTACAGACGTAGAAAACCTAACTCAATGCCCGAAATTATTAAACTGTTTCTTGCTTTTTTGCTTTGTTTTGCTTTTTGTCTCTTGAGACAAGAATTCTCCGTGTAGCCCTGATGTTTGTTACAATGCAGTGTGTGTGTTTTTCAAGGCACTGGTGAAGTGGATTGACGATGAATCTTGTGACGAATCAGGAGCAACGCCGAAAAGTAGTTCTGAGCATGTGAATTTGCCGAAACCTGTGGAAGCCTTTAAGGATTGGAGAGAATGGATAATCAGATGCATTGCTGTTCTTGAAAAATAAGGACTTTGAGACAGGAGTAACTGAAATAAATACTGGCACGCTAGGTGTTTGTGGGTAGAGTTCTTCTCCGGATGAGCTGTGTGCGGAGTCTGTGCTGAGGCCAGGTGACGGACTAGACCTTGTCTGTAGCCCCCGGACAGGAACGAGGTTCACTAAGACAACCAAACCCTCTCTGCCTTTCTCTCCATATTACTAGCTGGTCTGTGGCAGTAACCCGGTCATTCCCACCCTTGGAATAGGATTAGGTGACGCTAGGTGGTAAACAAAACCACTCCGTGGCCCTGGGAATGAATGGCACTTTTCCAGGTTGCTTTTGCCCTGAGGAGGAGATGCTGCCCCTTGGGAGGGCTCTGAACCTGCGCAGGCTGGCATCCTGACCCACTGGTGCCCCCATTCCTTCTAGCCACTTCTGAGCCCGGCTCTGCAGGGAGCAGCGGCTTCATCAGTTCTCAGCAGTGAGAACGGCACTGGACCTTTTCCCACAGCAGCCGGGGGTGGGGGCGGGAGGAAGGGGTGGGGACAGGCTTAGAGTGCCATTCCCGGCTGTAAGTGATGCTGTGTCTGAGGCCTCACGGAGGACTCTGATGGTGCTTATATCTATGTGGGTTGCACTGATCCTATAGGGCTAGGCGGAACTGAAGTTTGTTCTTAAATGTTCTGTCTACTTTGTTGTGCTGTGACATGTTTGAGAAGGGAAGGAGGTGAATGAATTGCTTCCCTGTCAGGATGCCGAGAGCACCTGTGTGGCCCGTCAGCCTGGACATCCGTGAGTTGTGGGAAGCAGGCTGACAACCTCAGGCTCAGGCAACCTGTAAGATCAATGCATCTTGGAAAACGTAAAGGAATGTTATTTGTGTCAGTCGTCTGGTAGCGTATTCCTTATCTGTAGTACTGGTTTTTGTTTGGTTTTTTGTTGTTTTTTGAGACAGGATCTCTTTAAGTGGCCCTGGCTGGCCTTGAATGCTTAGAGATCCCTGCCTCTGCCTCACAGGAGCTGGGACTGCGCCACCATACGTGGCGGGACTGGGGTTTGAGCAGGGCCTGTGTAAGCTTAGCACTCTGCAGTTGAGCAACAACTCTGGCCCCCAGCTTCCCACTTTCCTGTTTTATCTTTAAGGTAAGACTTCCTCTCTCTTCCATTTTTTATTTTAATGCTGGGGCAGGGTGGGGAGGTCAGGGTGAGGCTGGAGGGCACCCTCAGGTCTCACTCCTCAGCAGTTAGGCGTCCAGTGAGCCTCAGGGATCCACCTGCCCGCTTTCCTCACCCCACCCGTGGGTACTGGGTATCACACATGGGCCTCCACTTACATGCAAGCCCTTTACTGCCTGAGCTGTTTCCAGCTCTCTTTTTCCATTTGAAATCTAAATGAAATCATTGTTGTGACTTACTCAGTGTAATTAAAAGCATGTTGACAACTGAGGCAGTGTCATTTCTCTTTCTTGGTTAAACGTCTAAGTCCAGTTTGAAAATGGCCGCTTGTCACTGGCGTCGGTTGGAGACTGTTCCTGGTCCTTGTAATGTTGAAAAGCCGGCGGGCTTCACAGATTCTGTTTATGAACTAGAGTCCCTCCTTGGATAGTTACTCTTCATTACCCCCTTCTATGTGCTCGTTAGTTTCCCCATCAAGTAAAATCAGTTCTCCTGTGGGCCAACGTTAAGTCATAAACCGAGAACAGAGATTTGCCTAGGTTAACACCTGGGAATTACAGTTATCTGAACAAGAGGAGTTTATTTGAAGCTGGATAGTGGTGATACGGGTCTTTGACCTAAAGGCAGAGGCAGGCAACTCTCTGTGAGTTTGAGGCCAGCCTGGTCTACAGAGCAAGTTCTAAGACAACCAGGGCCACACAGAGAAACCGTGTCTCAAAAAATAGGAAAAAAAAAAAAAGTCCATTTGAGCCTACACTGCCAAGGAGCCAGGAATAAGATCTTTTGGAAAAAAATTACTTTTGATGAAAATGGAACCGAGCAGCCAAATTTATGTAACAAGCATTTATTAAACAATAAATGAGGTTTAACAAATTTGGTTGTATAGACTTTTGGAGGATTTTTTTTTTAGGATTAACTATAAAACATAGAATTTAGCTGAGATGGCTCAGCAGGAGAGGGCAGGTGCCATCAAACCTGAAGACTGGATTCTGACCCCGGGGACCCACAAGGTGGAAGGAGAGAGCCAGCTCTCCCAAGGTCCCAAGGTGTCCTTTTTTTTTTTTTTTTAAGATTTATTTATTTATTTTATATATATGTGAGGACACCGTAGCTGTGGGCCCTGGTTGCCCCAGTCGCTCCGGTTGTGTAGCTGTCTTCAGATGCACCAGAGAGGGCGTCAGATCTCATTATGGATGGCTGTGAGCCACCATGTGGATGCTGGGATTTGAACTCAGGACCGTTGGAAGAGAAGTCGGTGTTCTTAACCGCTGAGCCATCTCTCTTACCCTCAAGGTGTCCTTAATGCATGCTGTAGCATGAGCTCACACAACAAAAACGGAGGGGGAGGGAAGAGAAAGATGTGGAAGAAGATGTCTAATGCCCCATAGCTGGGACTCAGTGGTAAAGGGTTGTTTCCCCAGCAAGCAGGAGAGCCCGGGCTCAGCGCTCGGCCGCGCATACACTTTACACTAGCCAGGAATCCACGCAGGTTTTGCTTGGCACATGGATTTACCTACTTGATGAGGATAATTTCCCAATGCCTGAATACTGTCTTAGAAATAAGTGAGATTGCCTTTTGTTTATGTCACAAGTCCTATTCTTTGGCTTCAATAGTGATAACCCTCAAGGGACACCCCCCCCCAGCCCTGCCCGTCCCACCCCCACCCCCACCCCCACCCGCCGCCTACACTGCATCAAGCTAAGGATCAAATGTTGACATCTCACTCCACGAGACGGCCGAACAGAAGCGATGGCAAGGAATTGTGTTCAGTTTGTACTTATCCCTACATTGTGTCATTCCTACTGGTTCTTTGAGACCAGAACTCACTGTAGTTCAGACTGGCCTTGGTCGGGCATCCTCCTGCCTGCTGGTCACCTCTCCCGGGCTTGGGATCACAAGCTCTTGCCTTGCGAAGCGTGTATTTCCCTGACTCATCTCAAACCCCTCGAGGAACAGAGGGCCCGGCTTGTTTCTTCTCCAAAGTCGCGGTGATAAAAAGCCAAGCAGGCAGCCGCGGGACGGCTATTGCCGGCGATCGGGCCCTTCCCTGGCAGGAAGCGCGTCGCTGTCCCCAGCTGCGCCCCGGGAGTCCGTCCCTCACGCGGATCCGCCTCTGCTAGTGGCGGTGGCGGCGGTGGCGGGCGACACCTGTGGCCGCCCCGTGGGAGGAGAGCGGAGTTGGCAGCTTGGCCCGCGGGCGTCCGGAACCCAGGTAAACCACCGCAGCCTGACGCACCCCACTGCGGGGAGGCCCCGGCCACCCCACTCCCACTGCCGGGCCTTGGTCGGCCTGGATGGCACGGCACCTGAACCATGGGTGTAATCAATTCTACTTTAGAGAACTTGCAAAGCTTTTCTCCAAAACCTCGAATATCGTTGTTGGGGGTGTAGCCCAGTGGTAGTCCTCTTGCATACAAATTCACAGGCGCGCTTGCGCGCGCGCGCGCGCGCACACACACACACACACACACACACACCACCCCCAATCTAACTTGCATTCTTTTATCTGGTGCAACGCTGTCCAATAGAAAAGCACCACAAGCCACGCTTGTAATTTTAACTGTCCAGTAGCCTCTCTGACAAGTGGAAAAAGAAGCAGCTGGAATTCATCCCAATAACATTTATTTCAGTGCCACCAAAACTCCATCTCAACACGTAATCACGGTACGAGTTGAGTTAATTCGTTTTTCTTACCAAGTCTTCAAAAACATCGTATCATCAGCTATCTCAACTCTAGGCGGCTGCCCTGTGTGGTCCACAGCGCAGCTCGGGATTCATACTGCCCTAGCTAGAGTCCACCTGGGAAGATGGGCCCTTAAGACCAAGGCAGCAGTAAAGAAATGCTGAGCTGGGGGGCCATGTCACGCAGGCGCTTCAGAGTCCAGTGGGCACTTGTGCCGATCCTTCTCTCCCCGCCCCCTCTATCCCTGCCTTCCTTCCTTCCTATTCTTGTTTGAGAGTTTCACTATGTAGCCTGTACTATCCTCAACCTCTAAGGCTCTAAGCTGGTCTCAAACTTAGGCCAATCCTCCTGTCTCAGTGTCCCCAGAACTGGGATCACAGGCATTCACACCCATTTCTGATTTGTAGGATATTTGTGGGTTTTTTTATTTGTTTGTTTTTGGACCTGCCATTTCCTTGGGATGTATTTCAGCTGGGGAAAGCCAAGTTGTGAGGTTACACGTGTAGATAATCTAGTCTTAAACTCTCAGTGGTACCAAAAATAAAAGCAAGTGTGAACGGCTTCTAAATGTGCAATTAAGGCTGGAGAGGTGGATCCGTGGGTAAGAACCTCGGCTGCTCTTTCAGAGGATCTGGGTTTAATTTCCAGCACCTACATAGTGGCCCACAACCATCTGTAACTTCAGTTCCAGGGACCCAGTGCCCTCTTTTGTCCTCTGTGGGAACTGCATGCATTTGGTGCACACATAAACACATAAACGTGTCCTTTGGTGCACACACATAAACGTGTACAGGCAAAATACTCACACGCTTAAAAATATCTTTAAAAGTAAGAGTGCAATGGCCAAAAATGAATTAAAAACCAAATGTGTAATAAACTGAGGTGTTTCTGGCAGGTCACATCTGTGTCGCACTGCACCCCTGAGTCAGAACACACAATGACATCTCACACATCTTCAGTGAAAACTCCCCCAAAGGCCTCAGCTGCGATTCCAGACTGTCCTGTGTAAAGTCTTTGCACACAAAGTCTTCTGCTCCACTAGTCACCATGGTTTAACTGTAGGAATATTTTTCTGTAGTCTTTCTTCGGTGTGTATCAAGTTTGTATATTTTAGATTTTATCGTGTTAAAATGCTTTCTTTTTGTAGTTTCCATTTGAGTTACTGACTTCAATTTCATTTAAAAAAATTGTGTGATGAATTTTGGCTTAAGATTAGGACAGAATTTCCAGCAACATCTCAAATGGCCCTAAATAGACTCCTGCCGCTTTGTACTGAGTTCTTATGAGAAGGGAGGGGCCTTTTCAGCACTGAAGATTTGAAAAAGTCAGGGCCATGAACTGTGGAAAATGGTGAAGACACCATGTGTCTTGTGTTATCAGATCCTCAGCCACGATTTTATCCCCAACCCATGGTGTGTTTGTGTTGTCTCTCTCTCTCTCTCTCTCTCTCTCTCTCTCTCTCTCTCTGTGTGTGTGTGTGTGTGTGTGTGTGTACTGGGGATCAAATCCAGGCCTTAATGCATGGTATGGCTCTACCACAGCTTCGCCCCAGTCCAAAATGTAATTCTTTGTGTAAAAAGAAATGACTACATTCAGTCTACTAATGTGTGAGTTTGCTTTCATCTCTAATAAATGGTAAAATCATTATATATGTGATTTTGAGAGCAAATCTGAAGCAAAGGAAAAGGGTCACAGTGAAAAGGTTGAAGATGCCCTGGTTTAGCGGATGTGGACATAGCCTGGACAGCTGTGTAAACATGTGGCGTTTAAGCCAGGGGTAACGACCAGCCCCGATTTGGGTTGTATTAATGTCGAGTCCTGTGGTGCTTTCAGATGTGACCAACCCATGGAAGTAAAATCCTGACAGCCAGAAACTAAACCACTGCTTTTCCAGATTGCTTATAAAGGGGCTTATGAGATTAAACTTTCTTTCAACTCCTTTTCTAATCAAGAAGGGGTCATCTGGAGTTGGTTAAAAAAAAGTCAGAGGGCCGGGCGTGGTGGCGCACGCCTGTAATCCCAGCACTTGGGAGGCAGAGGCAGGTGGATTTCTGAGTTCGAGGCCAGCCTGGTCTACAGAGTGAATTCCAGGACAGCCAGGACTACACAGAGAAACCCTGTCTCAAAAAACCAAAAAAAAAAAAAAAAAAAAAAAAAAAAAAAAAAGTCAGAGGAATCAGTCTGTGGGCTTCTCACTTTGTAGAGCTTGGGGGTGGGGATGTGGTGTCAGGAATGTGCTTGCTATCAACTGAGGCGGTTTAGAAAGGAAACTGGGCTGACAAGATGGCTTAGTGGGTGAAGGAGCTTGGTGCCAAGCCTGATGTTAAGCATCTGATCCCTGAGCTATCCACTGGTTTTCATCCATGTGTCCGTGCACGGTGGTACAATACACACACATATACACACACATGTATGTATGTTATATATGTTAATATATGTAGCAAATATATATCAATGAACCATCACACACATGAAGTGAATTATGCCCTGTGGATATCTCTCAGAGATAAGAGTACATGTCTAGGGCTGGAGGGATGGCTCAGCGGTTAAGAGCACCGAATGTTCTTCCAAAGGTCCTGAGTTCAAATTCCAACAGACACATGGTGGCTCACAACCGTCCATAATGAGATCTGATGCCCTCTTCTGGGGTGTCTGAAGACAGCTACAGTGTACTTACATATAATAAAAAAATCTTTTTTTTTTTTTAAAGAGTACATGTCTAACATTTGTGAAACCCTTGGGTTTCATCCCCAGCACCATAAAAATGAAAGAGAGAGAGAGAGAGAGAGAGAGAGAGGAAGAGAGAGAGAGAGAGAGAGCCAAGATGTTATTTCATTTGTTCCTGTGCAGTACTGGAGTTTGAGCACAGGCCTCTCTGTGTGCTGGGTAAGTGTCCTACCAGGGATCCACAGACCCAGCTCAGATGTGCACTGTAAAACAGCCAGTGGAAAGGGCTTGGAAGGCTGGCAACACCAAGACATGCAAAGTCTGCGATGGTAGATATGCCAGCCACTTTGATTGGACCTCACTACCCAGTGTATACACGTACTGAAATGTCACCCTGAGCCCCATACCTATGTACAGTTTCCATGTGTCAGTAAATACGTGTTGGGCTCCAGGCATGGGTCTGTCCACCCGCAACTCCAGGATTTATGAAGCCCGGGCAGAGAAGCGTGAATTTAAGCACAGGTGAGACTCTTATCTAGAAAGCTCTGGGCCGAGGTGGGTGGAGGCATGCACCCAGACAGGACACAGAGTGAATTAAAACTAAATCTGCACGGGTGATCTATTAATCTCCCAGCCCGCCATTTGCATACCTACTTGGCATCCGTGTCTTCCGTCTTCTGTCTTTAAGCTCTGCTCATTCTTCAGTGCTTGGTCCTTCCAGCCAGCAGGCCATGAAGTACACCCGTGGGAGGCAGGCACTTGGAGCCCCATCTTCTGGTCTTGGAATAACAGCGGTTTCAGCCTCCTGGGGCTCAGCAAGCACCTCTTGTTAGCACAAGACTCTCGAGATACCATTGTAAATAGACACCATTTTATTTGTTTACTTTGTTTATTTTAAAAATGTTTGAAATTTATTTATGTTTTCTTTTTTTTTTAAAGATTTATTTATTGTACTCTGTAGCTGTCTTCAGACACCCCAGAAGAGGGGGTCAGACCTCTTTACGGATGGTTGTGAGCCACCATGTGGGTGCTGGGATTTGATCTCAGGTCCTTTGGAAGAGCAGTCAGGGGCTCTTCCCCACTGAGCCATCTCTCCAGCCCCTAGGTTCATTTATGCATGCTCTATCTGCACATATGCCTGCAGGCCGGAAGAGGTCGTAGGATCCCATCACAGATGCTTGTGAGCCGCCACGCGGTTGCTGAGGATTGACTTTAGGACCTCTGGAAGAGCCAGCAGTGCTCTTTAAAAAAAAAAAGATTTATTTTATTAATTTTATGTGTATGAGTACACTGTAGCTGTATTGATGATTGTGAGCCACCATGTGGTTGCTGGGATTTGAACTCAGGACCTTTGGAAGAGCAGTCAGTGCTCTTAACCACCGAGCCATGGCTCCAGCCCCTAGATACCATTTTTAAAAACTTAATTAACAAAGGGGTTTGCCAATCAGTGAAAGATAATAAACCTTCACATGGTTAGTCTCTGAATATTTTAATACCAGCCGCTATGTGCTAGGTCTTGTCAAACCATTCAGGATATAGCAGAGACAAAAAAAAAAAAAAAAAAAAAAAAAAAAAAAAGTCTTCCCTAATTTTCTAGAGGAAGAGACAGAGCGGGAGGAAGAAACCAATGCTTTTATGGCATTGTCAGCATACAAGAATAGAAGCAAATTCATTTGGGGTTGGGGTCTTGAGACAGGGTCTCACGTCATCCAGGAAACCTTGAAGGATGACCATGAACTTTTCATCCTACATGTATGTGCCATCTTGTCTGGTTTTATGCAGTACTGGAGGATTGAACTCTAGGCTTCCTGCGTGCTAGGCGAACCCTATACCAACTGAGCCATGTACCCCAGCCCCTAATATACTTTTGGACAGGGCAGTTAGAAATGCCTCCACAGGGCTGGAATTTGGAATCAAGCAAATTAAAAGGATATGTCATATTCACACTGAAGGGAGAGACGGCTCTGTGGACACATGGCAGCTCCCAGCCCTCAGCAAGTCCAGGACCAGAGAATCGGACGCCCTCTTCTGGCCTCTTTGGGCACTGCATGTGTGTGGTGCACATGCAAGTTTAAACACCCATAGAAATAAGGGGTGGGGGTGGGGTGGGGGTGGGGAATGGGTCAGTGGTCGGCATAGTTGTCCCAGAGGGGAAAGGAATAGCATCACGTGGCTTCTCTAGGGTTCATCCTTGAAGAGTTGTGGTTAGTGTGTTCTGTAGGAGAATCAGTATGGCTGCTGTGTGGGAATGTAAGGAGGGGCCAGGGTGTAGCTGGAAGGTTATTGTTATAATGCAGTTAAGATGATATTAGCTTGGATCGGAGAGAGAAGCAGAGATGGCAGTTCAGTTGGATCCTGGATATATTTAGAAAGAAGAGCCAGGTGGTGTGTCGGGGCACAAGCCTGTAATCCCAGTGCTTACGAGGGGGAGGCAGGAGGATCGGTTCAAGGTCATCCTTGCCTTGTCGCAGGATTGGGGCTACCCTGAGCTACATGGACCCTGGCTCGACAACACCTCCCAGAGAAATAAAACCACAAACAAACAAACAAACAAACAGCCAACCGTTCTGATGGGATTTGCAGACAGCAGAGGTTGGTGCAGCTTAGAAGAGGGGCCGGAGTGCCCGCACTGTGCTGTGGGTAGGACACAGCTGGAGTTCATCAGCAAAGACAGGACCAACGGTCAGGGGAGAGGAGGGGCTTCGTCTTCGATTCTAAGGAAGGAACCAGCGTCCTTAACTGAGTGGCTGGAAAGGCAAATGAATATCTATGACACACACAAGGCCCAGGTTGTGATCACTCTTTGTTGTTGTTGTTGTTGTTGTTATTGTTGTTGTTGTTTTTGTTTTTTGGATTTTTTTTTTTTGAGACAGGATTTCTCTGTATAGCTCTGGCTGTCCTGGAACTCACTCTGTAGACCAGGCTGGCCTCAACTCAGAAATCCTCCTGCCTCTGCCTCCCAGAGTGCTGGGATTATAGGCGTGTGCCACCACCGCCGCCCGGCTTGTGATCACTCTTAATACTTGTTGGCAGTGTGTTCTGGGGCATCAGACTTCCTGTCTAAATTCCCCTGGGAGGAATCCAAAAGCACTGAAGTCATTTTAATTTGGCTTTTAATGCATAGTGGTTTTTTATTTTATTTTACTTTATTATTTTATTTTATTTTATTTTATTTTATTTATTTTATTTTATTTTATTTTATTTTATTTTATTATTTTATTTTATTTTATTTTATTTTATTTATTTTATTTTATTTTATTTTATTTTATTATTTTATTTTATTTTATTTTATTTTATTTTATTTATTTTATTTTATTTTATTTTATTTTATTTTATTTATTTTATTTTATTTTATTTTATTTTATTTTATTTTATTTTATTTTATTATTTTATTTTATTTTATTTTATTTATTTTATTTTATTTTATTTTATTTTATTTTATTTTATTTATTTTTTTTTTTTTTTTGGTTTTTTCGAGACAGGGTTTCTCTGTGTAGTTCAGGCTGTCCTGGAGCTCACTTTGTAGACCAGGCTGGCCTCGAACTCAGAAATCCACCTGCCTCTGCCTCCCAAGTGCTGGGATTAAAGGCGTGCGCCACCACCGCCCGGCTATTTTATTTTATTTTATTTTATTTTATTTTATTTTATTTTATTATTTTATTTTATTTTATTTTATTTTATTTTATTTTATTTTATTTTATTTTATTTTATTTTATTTTATTTTAACAAAAACCCAAACTATTAGTCCCTGGCCACTGTTTTTGTCCTGTGTCTTTAGAAGCATTATAAAAATGAACACCAGGGGGACCTAGTGTGCCTTGGTGGCTGGCCCTCCTACTGGATGTGGAGGACCTGGGTTAGTGGCCACCCTTTCCTCTGTGTTCTGTATATCTCTAGGAGTGACGCAGTGCGCCATGGGCTCGAATTGCCTTCGTATGGGCTGATTTTAATGACCGTTGGAAACTTCAAAGCAGTTGCTTCTAAACACTAGATTACTTAGCAATGAAGTGATCTGGGCTCTTAAAAGTAAGACTCGCCGGGTGGTGGTGGCGCACATCTTTAATCCCAGCACTTGGGAGGCAGAGACAGGCGGATTGCTGAGTTCGAGGCCAGCCTGGTCTACAGAGTGAGTTCCAGGACAGCCAGGACTACACAGAGAAACCCTATCTCAAAACAACAACAACAACAACAACAAAAACAACAACAAAATAAAACAAAACAAAACAACAACAACAACAACAACAAAAGGAAGAATCATGCGGGACAAGACAGTACTGGTCTGTAATCCTGGCACTTGCGAGGCGGAGGCAGGAGGCTCGAGGTTGGCCTTGGCTGGGTAGTGAGTTCGAGACCATCCCAGACAAGTCAGAGAGAGGGGGGGAAGAAAGAAAATGAATCACACTGACTTTGATTTTTAGTTTATTTTGGACAGAGTATGGACATCTCTGTGTAATAAATCCCTGGAAGCGATTTGAATTTAGTCTATTGAAACTCAGACTTAGGATGTATTTTCTAAGCTGGGTGGTAGTGGCGCACGCCTTTAATCCCAGCACTTGGGAGGCAGAGGCAGGTGGATTTCTGAGTTCGAGGCCAGCCTGGTCTACAGAGTGAGTTCCAGAACAGCCAGGGCTATACAGAGAAACCCTGTCTCGAAAAAAACAGGAAAAAAAAAAAAAAAAAAAGGATGTATTTTCTAGTCTATCACCAGATAAAAATGAATGCCCTGAAGCTGTGCAGTGCTGGAGAGTAAAACTGATAACTTTGTGTGCTGGGAACGGGGCTCAGTTGGTAAAGTATCTGCCCAGCGTACGCCAGGCTCTGGGTTTGACCCCCAACACTCCATAAAACTGGGCACAGTAACCATGTCTATAATCCCAGCACTGATGTGGTGACCGGAGAATCAAAATTTAAGGTTATCCTCTGCTACATAGGCAGTTGAAGTCTAGCCTGGGCTACATAAGACCCTGCTTTAAAAAAAAAAAAAAAAGATAAATTGGTAAAGGGTTTGGAAACATAGTATGAAGGCATACATTTGTCCCTAAAGGGCATATAACCTTAGCAACTAGACAGAAGCACACAACCTATGTTTGTACAGAAAGGACACGGTATACATACAAGGACAGAAAGTAATCAGCTGGAAAGAGTCATCATGGAAAATGAAAACGAATCAATTAATTCATGCATTGGCAATGGTCTGATTTCGCCTGACTTTGACACCTAAGATCTGAACATTACTTTGGTGAGGGTCTGGAGAGATTGCTCGGTGATTAAGAGCACTGGCTACTCTACCAGAGGACCCAGGTTCCATCCTGAGCACCAATGTAGAAGCTCACAATGTCTGCAGCAGCAGATCCTGGGCATCCGACAAGGTCTTTGGCTTCTGCAGACACTGCATGCAAGCAATGCACAGGCATACATCCAGGAACACCACTCATATGCAAGAAATACAATGAAAACATATGAGTTTAATGTGTGCAGGTGTTTTTCCTGCATGTGTGTCTGTGCACCGCATCCGTGCCTGTTGCCCTCAGAGGATGGAAGGGGACATTGGATGCCCTGGGACTGGAGTTACTGATGATTGTGAGGTGCCGGGTGGGTGGCGGGACTTGAACCCGGGTCCTCTGGAAGAGCAGCCAGTGTTTTTATTTACTGTGCCATCTCTCTTGTACCCGAATAATAAACACTTAGAAAAGGGACTTTGATGATCCCTTGTGTGTATGTGGGGGTGCACATTTGTAAGGCTGGGCTCTCCTCTGCTTGAGTGTGTGGGTGTCAGAGGTACCTTGCTCTATTTTCTGTCTTATGCTTTTTAAAAATATTTAATTATTTTATGTATACGAGTACACTGTAGCTGTCTTCAGTCACTCCAGACGAGGGCATCAGATCTCATTGTGGATGGTTGTGAGACACCATGTGGTTGATGGGATTTGAACTCAGGACCTCTGGAAGAGCAGTCAGTGCTCTAAGTGCTGAGCCGCCTCTCCAGCCCGTCTTGTGCTTCTGAGGCAGGGCCTGTCCCTGAGCTTGGGACTTGCTCTTTCGGCTAGACTGGCTGGCAGTTGAGTCCCACTCCCCCACCCGAGGGCTGAGGTGACAGTTGGCTTCTGTGATTAAACCAAGGGTTAAACTCAAGCGTTGCAGAAAATGTTTCACTTTTAGCCCCTACAATGACTCCAGGATTTTTTTTTAGTTTTATTGATTATGCTTTCTTTTTATTGAAGACTGACTTGGAACTTGTGACAGCTTGCCTCAGCCTCCCACATCCTGGCGTTACAGGGGTGAGCCACCACCAGGAACAGCAATACCTTTCCGTCTGTCAGAACTTAGTTTTCAGAGCTGGGGTGCTCTGACCCCAATGTCATAGACACGTGGAGCAGGGACAAGAAGCTACGGTAGGTGGGCTGAATTCGTTTTTTTACTCTTGCAGGTGAGAGGACCCAGAGTGCTCCCCAGTAAACCTACTCCCCGGTGCTGCCTCCACTTTGTAATTCATTGTGTAGAACAGGCTGTCCTTGAACCCATGACCTTCTCCAATTTGCCTCCTGGGTTCTGGAATTGTAAATGTCTGTTACCAAGTCGGACACCAAATTTTGCTTCTTCCTTCCTCCCTCTCTCCCTCCCTCCCTCCCTCCCTCCCTCCCTTCCTTCCTTTCTTTCTTCCTTCCATCCTTCAGTTTTTTTGAGACAGAGTTTCTCTGTGTGGCCCTGACTGTCCTGGAACTCACTCTGTAGACCAGGCTGGCCTGGAACTCAGAAATTCGCCTGCCTCTGCCTCCTAAGCACTGGGATTAAAGGCATGCATCGCCACTGCCTGGCTCTTTCTTTCTAGGTTTATTTTGTATTCAGTTATGTGTATGTGTGTGTATGTGTGTATGAATGCTGATGCCGGAGAGGTCCAGAAGACGGTGCCAGACCCTCCAGAGCTGTAGTTACTGGCAATTCAGAGCTGCCCCACTTGGGTGCTGGGAATTGAACTTGGGTCCTCTGCAAGAGTGGTGTCGAGCCATCTCTCCAGCCCCTCCAAATTTTAAGATTGTGGACTAAAAATGTCTTACCATCCCCCCCAATCAAATATGTGACATATGGTCATTTTTATAAAATTCAAACATCTGTGTCCATGACAATATATTGTTGAAGGCAGCTGTGCCCCTTCCTTTACAGTCTGTGCTTGTTTCGGACCCTCTAATGGCAACTGGATAGTTTTGGCAGAATCCTGTGATAAGAAAGAGTTTACTACCTGGACCTTTATAGTAAAAGCTTGCCAGCCCTTGGCATTGGGTGTCTGTGATGTTTACTTAGAGATTTAGCGTTCTGGGAAGGCATGAGCTTCAGTTGATGCAGTGCCCGGCTACTAACATGCTCAAGACCCAGGGTTCAACCCCCAGTCCCACATACATCAAGCAGGGTGGCCCATGCCTGTGTTCCCAGTACTCGGGAGGTGGAGACGGAGGGATCCCAAGTGTGACGCCATTCTTGGCTAAATATTAAGTTTAAGGTGAGTCTGGGCTACATGAGACCCCGTCTCAAAAAAACAAGAAAGCAAACAAACACACAGAACAACACAAGAGATTTGAAAAGTTCTTGGGTCTTTCTGTGACTGAATTTAGGTAGTTATATCAGCTTCAGATCAGAGAGGCAAAAGAGCTGGGGTAAACAGCCTCTCCAAGGGCATGCCCTCCATAGGGCTGTTCCTTTCGCTAGCCCCACCTCCCTCCCCGGGGCGTGGCCTTTGAGATACCTTTAACATCACATCATTTTAAACTCTACTGCTTTCTTTAAAAAAGCAGGTCTTAAGGTGTATGTGTGGCTAGGCTGACTTTTGAACTAGCAGCCATCCTCCTGCCCCCATCTTTCAGATGCTGGGGTTACAGGCACGCACCCCAATGCCCAGATGTGATTACATCTTAAAAAAAAAATGCATTTTGGTTGAACTTGTGTGCAGCAGTGGAAAAGCACATATCCTGTGGTATATATGTGTTGGCATCAGGACTGTTTGTACAAGTCGGTTCTCTCTTCCATTATGTCGGCTCTGGGGATCAAACTCAGGTTGTTAAGCTTAGCTATGCAATCTTACTGGGGCACATGTGGGCCTACAGGCAAGTACACCTATATAGCACATGTGCATGTGAAAGTATGCATGCATGCACATGCATGCACACACATACACATACACACAAAAAAAAGCAAAATGAAGATTTTGGTGGCATTTACTTTTTTTTTTTTTTTTTTTTTTTTTTTTGGTTTTTTCGAGACAGGGTTTCTCTGTGTAGTCCTAGCTGTCCTGGAGCTCACTCTGAAGACCAGGCTGGCCTCGAACTCAGAAATCCGCCTACCTCTGCCTCCCAAGTGCTGGGATTAAAGGCGTGCGCCACCAACACCCGGCTGGTGGCATTTACTTTTAATTCCTGTATTCTGGCAGCTGGGGCAGGAGGATCACCATAAGTTTGAGGCCCATCTGGATTATGTAGCAAAGTATTAAGATTCTGTCTCAAAAACAAAACAAAGAAAAGCAAAATCAAACAAACAGAAAAAAAGGAGGGGGGGTGTCAGCTGAACGTAGTGTGCCGGAGGCAGGGATATGAAGTCTGTGGCCAGCCTCTGACTCTGAATAAATAAATGTGTAGTTTTAGTGTTGTACAGAGGGTACGTGTCAGCGGAGTGCTCAGACAAAAGGACCCTTTGTATCACTCCGCACCAAGACTCAGGAGCAATCTTGGACGAGGATGTGAAAAGGCTGTCAGGGGTCAGGGAGGACCAGAGCCAAGGCCCTGGCTCTGTGGCTGCCCTCACAGAATCAAGCCGGTCACCCTTCCATCATGAGGTGCCCACGAGCCCCCATCTTAGCTGAGGAGCTATTGACAGGCAGGGGAAGGGAGAGCTCTGTTTCCTGTAATGGTGTGTGGACTCTGGTAGGTTCACCTTGTTTCACACCCATAACTACACAGATTGGACTCCATGGGTTATAAAGCAACATCATCAACAGCAACAATAGGAAGAAGGAAGGAAGGAAGGAAGAAAGGAAGGAAGGAAGGAAGGAAGGAAGGAAGGAAGGAAGGAAAAAAGCCAAGGGTACAGTAGGGATGGGAGGAGTTAGGAAAAGGAGAGAGGGCTGATGTGATTTAAAAAGTACTCTATTTTTCTCAAATAATTTAGAAAAATGTATTTTAAGAAATTTCTAAAGGTGGGTGGTGGTGGCACATGCCTTTAATCCCAGCACTTGGGAGGCAGAGGTAGGCAGATTTCTGAGTTCGAGGCCAGCCTGGTCTACAGAGTGAGTTCCAGGACAGCCAGGGCTACACAGAGAAACCCTGTCTCAAAAAACCAAAAAAAAAGGAAGAAAGGAAGAAGGAAAGAAAGAAAGGAAGGAAGGAAGGAAGGAAGGAAGGAAGAAAGAGAAAGAAAGAAAGAAAGAAAGAAAGAAAGAAAGAAAAAGAAAGAAAGAAGTTTCTGATCATTTCCTGACTCTGGATGAAAAGAAGAAATAGCTGTGTTACCCAGGCCTTGAGAATCAATGTGTCCAGGGGTAGCTCCAAGATCTTACAGTTTCCGAGATCAGTAAAAAGCACTTCCACACAGAACATCAGATTCTTTAAATAAAAAGCCGTAAATTTATTGTAAATCTGTAAGTACCAGAATGTCACTCACACAGAACAGATCAGTGATCCTGTGGTGGTTTTTTTTTCCCCTTCCCAACATCTGCACCCCCGATTGTTCACCTACGGAAATCGGCATACATTTTCCTGTCTCATGCAGTATACAGATCAAACTTAACAGTAGGTCCCTCCGAAATCAGTTATAAATATTAAATCGTCTCGAACATTCGTAGTACAAAATAGCTTGTAAAGTGCTGAAGTCACATCTACCTGTAAACCTGCCCACGAGCCTAAAGCATTTCTTGGGGGGGGGGTGTGCAGCCCCCCACCGAGCTTGGCTACATTCGTCTCATCTCAGGCGTGTCTGCTTTTTTTTTTTTTGGACAGACACATTGCCTTTCAGTCACTCACCCTCCCCAAAGTTTTACAGATTGTCCTATTTCTATGGCTGATAAGATGCTGTACTAAATGTGGCAGGTGGTGGCGAACCACACCCCCTCCGGTCTCAGTGCAGAGAAAAGATTCAAGCTTGTGTGTACCTGTAACCGGACTAGGCTTGTTCTACGTTCCCCCTGAGTTGTCCTTAACGGTAAAGATGAGGAAAGGTTGGTTGAGCAGCAAGCATCGGCCACCCTGTTGGGGAGATGCCTTCACACAGGTGAGGAAGGAGCCCCCCCCTCATCCTCACACAGCCCCCTTTACAGAGATCTGCTAGAATGCAGAATGCTATACACTCAGTGTAACTAGCCGGTGGCAGCATCAGCGACCAGGTACCCGGCACCCATGGCAATTTAGGGCAATCAAGTTCTACAGAAGATGTTAAGTTGCAACTTGTAACTCAGTGATGGTGACGTCTGCGCTTCTCCCATTTGAAATGAAGAAATGCCTCTACAACGGTTACAGATTGAACAACAATAACAACAACAACAATAACAACAACAACAACACGCTGGAAATGTTCCAACAATTCAATGAAATATAATTCTGATGGAAGAAGAGCCTCAAGTATTCTTAGCTGATAACGTAAAAGCAGGGGCGATTTGCTCTCTGTTATCCCTCCGCCCCCCACACACACTTTAAATAGCACAAGGCTGCCTTTAACAAGGCCCGAAAAACCATTACAACTTGGGCTGTGGAAAATTGATATTATGAGACCAGAAAAGCTCTCTGTAGCATATAAAGAGCTGCAGAAAAGAGGTAAAAATATGTTGTGTACATCTCCAATCACCCTTTCTATTTATTTATTTATTTTGATTATTAGATTTTTTCTTTTCACATGTAAATATGTTTGTGTGTGTCAGCGTGTGGGTGCATGCATGTCTGTGGAGCTCAGAGGACAACTCACAGCAGTTAGTTCTCTCGGGTGAGGGTCCTAGGAATCGAACTCAGGTCATCAGACCTGGTGGCAAGCACCTTCACCTACCTCGCCATCTCGCTGGCCCCGCGTTTGGATTGTTTCAATCATCCTAGAATAACTTAATAATAAATAGTGGTTTAAATTAAAGACACAACAGTCATTTATTTCTTACATTATGAAAAATAGGAAGCATGAATGCAATTTAGCATTTCTGTTGAAACGCTTGTGGTGACAACTGGCCGTGAAAAACCGCGATAGTCTTCATGTTTAATGAAGTTCAAGTTGTTAGACGTGTTTAATTTTTTTTTGCATATTGATCAAGTGCTCGGCCTTGAAGCATTGCCTTTCTTTTCATGCAGTATTAAGAAAGCCCAGAAGCCACAATTCATCAATGTAAACTTTAGTAATTTTTTTCCCCGAATCACTTAAAAACAATTTACCTGTATTTCTGAAAATTAGCAAGGACTTGAATGGTTCAAGATTGTGGGTTTTTTGTTGTTGTTATTGTTGTTTGCTTTTTTTTTTTTTTTTTTCATTTTGGAATGGCCAATTCATTTCTGTGACTTGGGCTGGATGTCACTTTATAAGATAGTAGTTTGTCACAGGAGCGGGTGCTTTTAATAGCAGCCTGTCAGTGGTGGTATTGCTTTCGTGTTGGAGTGTCCACCGGGACCTTCTGTTTATCTTTGTATTGCTGCAGAATAGGCTGGATTCCTGTATGCAAAGTGTTTGGTCGTTTTGGTTTTGGCTTAAAGAACAAGCAAAAGGGACTGGAGGGGGGGAAGAGACAGCTGCTGGTCCGCTGTCTGACAAGCATTCCCTTCATGCGGGTTTTGAAGGTGGGGTCGAGTGGTTGGCGCCTCTCCCTCCCCCTCCCAGGGGCTCCGTTCCCAGGCGACACAGAAGCTACGCCATGAAAAATGTGTCACACGGGATCCATTTTCATATGAGCCCTCTGTTCGCATTTCCCAAGATCCATTTCCAGAAAGTCTTCGGGTATGTCCTGTAACGCCTTCCCACGATGCCTGTCTGTCTGGGTTTCACCTGACGGTGAACGCTGGCACAGCCCCTTTTTACAGGGTCTTACCAGGGCGAGGCACACAGCAGCCAGTGACATGCCTGCTGCGCAGGAGTAGAAGGCCCTGCTGTAGATCTTGCTCTGGTCAACCAGCAGCCCTGGAAGAAAACATTGGCATCACCACCGCATACACCCTCACGCCTGGGCCCCCATCCAACCCAAAACTTCTCCATCTCTTAGGCTGACCCACCATCTTCTTAACTAATTAGTTAACTCATTAATTACTTTTTGAGGTAGGGTCTTACGCAGTAGCCCAGGCTGCCCTGAAACTCACTGTGTTGCTTAGCCTGGTCTCACAGAGCAGTGTGCCAGCCTCCCTCTCCAGGATGCTGGGGTTACAGACACAGACCGCCTTAAACGTAAACTTAGTTTAAGTTACTGACTAGTTCTTCACGGGCTAAATCCGTCCTATCGGGAAACAAAGAGACAGAGTTTCTCAGTGTAGCCCCGGCTGTCCTAGAATTTGCTCTGTAGACCAGGCTGGCCTCGAACTTACAGAGAACACCTGTCTCTGCCTCCTGAGTGCTGGGATTAAAGGCGTGCGCCACCACCACCCGGCATACAAGCTTGTATTCTTTTTTTTTTTTTTTTTTTTTTTTTTCTCGAGACAGGGTTTCTCTGTATAGTCCTGGCTGTCCTGGAACTCACTCTGTAGACCAGGCTGGCCTCGAACTCAGAAATCCACCTGCCTCTGCCTCCCAAGTGCTGGGATTAAAGGCCTGCGCCACCACCGCCCGGCTACAAGCTTGTATTCTTAACAGAAAGAATGGATAGGTTGTTTCTACCTGAGGGATCTTTTAATGAGCACAATTCCTAATCATGGGAATTCATCTTTCTGAGACAGAGTCTCACTATGTAGCTCTGGCTCAGTTGGGACTTAACTACATTAAGCCAGGCTGGCCTTGAACTCACAGGGATCGGCTTGCCTCTGCCTCTGGAGTGCTGGCATTACAGGTGTGTGCCACCAACCCTGGCTTTAACCACAGAAAGCGTAAGGGCATGTCACAGCTAGGATGTGCCCCTAGGATTTGCCCCTACGACAAAGAAGCATTCTGTACTAACCAGCAAAACCATCGCAGTGGCTCAGTGGGTAGAGGCGCTTGCTGCTAAGCCTAACGGTCTGAGTTCAATCCCTGGGACCCACACGGTGGAAGGAGAGAAGTGACTCTCTGATCTCCTCATACTGTGGCACATGCATACCCACTAATATACAAGGAAAAAAGCAGTTTAATCACCTGCCAGGGGCGGTCCCGCAAGCCCCGAAATGCTCTGAATGAAGACATAGACTCCAGCAGCAGACGACATCTTCTCGATCCCAACGACGTCATCCTCGGCCAGCATCGGGATGTGGGTCCCTCCTATGGTCCCGACCATACTGCCAAAAAACACGCTACACAACATGAGGCCCCAGAACTCGGTAGCGAAAGTGAAGGCGAACAGAGACACCGCCAGCAAGATGACGCAGATGAGTTCGATGTAGATCTTGCGAATGGGTTCCCTGTTGAGGGCAAAGCCGGCCCCGATCCTTCCGAACACTTCCGCGATGGCCATCGTAGACAGTAAAAACGCAGCGCGGTCAGGGTCGATGCCTAGACTGATACCCAAAGGGATGATGTACAGGGAAGGCGCGAAGAAGCCCAGGGTGGCGAAGAGCCCAAACAAGGCGTAACAGATGAAGCTCTTCTCTTTCAAGATGGAGAAGTCCAACAGCGGGGCTTCCTTCGGGCCGTGCTTGGGGCCAGCCACCAGGGCCCGCTGCTGCTCAGCCCGGGCCTCCTGCTCCGTCTTAGCCTCGCTAGGCACATTCTTTGGTGAGGTAGTTAGTTCTACTCCTGAGTCGATGGAGTCTATTGAGGTCCGTGTTTTCTCGTTTTCAAGCATGTACTGCACTTCTCTGCGGGGCTCCGGAGGGATCGCCTTCGGCGACCCTGGCCCTTTGATAATAATCGGTCTTAGCAAGGCGCCGCAGACCACGATGTTCAGCTGCAGAAGGCCCACGAAGAGGAGGCTGTATCTCCAGCCGATATGCTCCTTCAGGGCTGTGATAGCTTGAAGAGACAGAAGCAAAGAAAAAAAAATCCAAGGTCAAATAACAGACTCCAGATCTATCTAGCAGACAATAGCCAGGAGAAATGTGGATTAAGTTTTAGTAATAAATACTTCCGAAAGTTAGGGTGAGTGTAGTCATTCTAGACTATATTTTGGGTGGGGAATGGGGAGGGCGGGTGAATAAATGTGTACTTGAATGTAGACGTCAGAGGTCAATGCTGGGTGTCTTTCTTGACTGTTCTGTCTTGTTTTGAATGGGGTGATGGGGATTAAATTTAAGGCTTTTCTACCACAGAGCTGCAACCCCAAACAGGCTTGGAGACAGACTTTCTCAATGAACCTGGAATTGGCAGGACTGGCTGGTCCCCGGGACCCACCTCTCTCCATCTCCCTTGTACTGGGAAAACAGGCATGGGCCACCACACCCAGCTCGTGAGGACCCAAACTCAGGGCCTCACGTTTGCATTGTGTGGGGACGTCCCCTCATCCCCACATACCATCCTTTATTCTGATTCCTGGTGCATTTTATGAATGAATAAAAAATGTGCACACATTATTATATATGCTATTAAAAAAAAAAAAAAAAAACCAAACCTGTCAGCCCAGTTTTCCAAAAGAGTTTTGGGCGGTGGGTTTTTCCAGGCAGAGGCCGAAGGAAGATTGGTCTGTAACCCACATCAAGGTTCAACAGACAGTAGCCCACAGGCCACGTCTGACCCACTGAATAAAACTGGACTGGCAGTGAACCACGTTTGTACGGAGACAGCAGAATCGAATCGTTCTAACACACACATAGACGTCCCAAAGCTGAAGGTATCCCCAGGGCTGAGGACATATTAGTGGCAGAGCACCTGTGTGCAGGAGGCCCTGGATACCAGGAGGCTCACATACCGTGAAAACACAATAAATATTTTTATTCCTATTTGACCTCTTATAAAGATAATTTACCTAACTCTGAACGGTATCACTATGCATCCGACGCATCCGATCTTTGTAATGAAAAGTAACTAAAAACTCAAATAAGAGGCAGTTGCTTAAGATCCTCACTATGAGGCCTGCCTACTTTTACAAGTTCTCCAGCACAACGTTTCCGTTTGCCTGCCCCTTGCTCTGGACACCCACCACAGTCCTAATCAGGTCTGCTCTGACAGCCTGGGTTTTCTCACTGTGTCCCAAGGACTGCCCACCCTTTCTACAGATGCTCGCAGGTCTCCATTGTGAATCTTAACTCCAAAGACACGGGTTTCTTATCCTAGCATTAAAGGACATGGTGCTCCGGTTTCTATCTGTGTCTATCTGCGTATGCCCGTAGCACCCTGGGATCTCGCCTATCTCACTGTGAACCTGGGGCGGAGGCTGTTGACCAGACACAGCGTCGGAGAGAGATGGCCAAAGACAGCAGGACTCTCCATCACTGACAGTAAAGCTATATACCCTTCCTCCTCCTTTTAAAAAACACCTATTTTGAGCTCTTACTAATTCGTATTTTGTGTGTCTGAGAGTGTTTGCCTGGATGTGGGTCTACACCACCATGTGTATGTGGCGCCCTCAGAGGCTGGAAGAGCACACTAGCTCCCTCAGGACTGGAGACACATTTGGTTGCGAGCCGGCCTGTGGATTTGTGGGTGCTGGGAATTGAGCGTGGGTCTTCCGCAGGAGCAGTGAGCACTCTTAACCACAGCCATGTGTCCAGCTCCTCACGGAACATTTCTTAAGCACGAACCAAGTGCTGGGAATGGTGCCCAGTGCCAGCGCAGGGGCTCACGGTTCACTGACTCCTTGTGTCAAGATTTTTTTTAAAAAAAGAAATGGAAAGATGGCTCAGCGGTTAAGAGCACTGACTTCTCTTCCAGAGGCCCTGAGTTCAATTCCCAGCAACCACAAAGTGGCTCACAACCATCTGTAATGGGATCTGATGCCCTCTTCTGGTGTGTCTGAAGACAGAGACAGTGTATTTGTTTTGTTTTGTTTTGTTTGTTTTTTTTCGAGACAGGGTTCCTCTGTATAGTCCTGGCTGTCCTAGAACTCACTCTGTAGACCAGGCTGGCCTCGAACTCAGAAATCCGCCTGCCTCTGCCTCCCAAGTCCTGGGATTACAGGTGTGCGCCAGCACGCCCAGCTGAGACAGTGTATTTACATACATAAAATAAAAATAAATAAATAAATAAATAAATGTAAACAGAGAAAGAAAGAATGGTAGGTAGCTATATGCTCAGCCTTCACCTAAATTCAACAGTTAACAGGATGATTTCTCTGGTTCTCTCTTCTCTCTCTCCCTTCTGTGTATATATATGTTGTGTGTGTATGTGTGTGTGTGTGTGTGTGTGTGTGTGTGTGTTTCAACACACAATTATCTGAACCACCTGAAAAGCCTCAGATATTACAATACCTAACTCCTAATCACTTCTATTTGCAACCTTGCAACCCACCAATGCACTCGTCGGGAAAGCACATCGGGCTGGGGTGCAGCTCAGCGGTAGAATTCTCCAGCGAGCAAAAGGAGAGGGTGGGGCAGGGACCCCGGGAAGAAAGGAGAAAAAAAAGGAATGCGTCCGGAAGGTTATTTATCCTCTACTTAACTTTTCTTGTGTCTCATGTATTAACATTAAGTTGGGGAAATAAACCAGGGGGAAAGAAAGCGTTGCTGTGAGATTACTCACACGCACACAAGAACGCTAATTTCATTGGCATAACTTACGTCTACATGGAGTGTAGCTCTTTTGGAATGGGAGCGATATTAATATGAACAGTCCATACTATTAAATGCTTTAGGGATTATTTTTTCACGTTTCAAGAAAACTTTACCACTGAACGTGCACCCGTGTATGTAAACTTGGACTAAGAATAAGATGGTGTGGATTCCTAAAATAGGGGAGGAGGAGGAGGATATCCTAAAAATGGGCTGAAGAGAGAGCCTGGGACATCTCAGTACAAGTCACCCACGCTGTTGGCCCAAGTTAGTTATAGCAACAGCACCAGACTGGCTCCCCCCCCCGCCCCCTCCC
This sequence comes from Apodemus agrarius, assembly GCA_964023405.1. NCBI lineage: Eukaryota > Metazoa > Chordata > Mammalia > Rodentia > Muridae > Apodemus > Apodemus agrarius. Next base: position 96,346,399 of record OZ030015.1, read on the forward strand.
CCCCCCCCCCCGGCTGATGAACCAATCACGTACCTGGCGCAAAAGCAAACACCGCAAAACACTCTCCCGTAGAAGCGACCGCAGTGACTACCGAACGCCTTTTGTCAAAGTACTGTGACAGGATGGTCACAGTTGGGAGGAAACTAAAGCAGTACCCCAAACCTGTGGGCGGGAAACCAAAAGAGGCCAGTGAGAACCATTCGGGGTCTGAGCCCGGAGGGCATGGTTAGAGAGCAGGGGGCCATGCCAATCATCCTGTGGAAATACAATGGCAAAGAAAACGGATTTCACCTTTGGGCTGGAATGGGGGTAACTCGGTTGGTAGTGTGCTAGTCTAGCAAGCACACAGCCCCGGGTTCAGTCCCCAGGTAGCACGTGAAATCGGGTATGGTGGTGCATACCTATAACCCCAGCAGCACTCAGGAAGGCCAGGAGTTCAAGGGGACCTCTGGCTACTTTATAGTCCTTTGGGACTAGCCTGGGATGCATGAGATTGTTGCAACCATAAATAAATAGACAAGTAAAGAAACACAGCTACAGTCATGTAGGGAGCCGAGACATAAGAACTGAGAACCATTCTCCAGAACTCCCCAAATGTATACAATTCACAGCAGACTACATTTGTCCAAAGTAATTTTTATGTAATATTTGTATGTGGAAATAAGTCTTTCTCCTTGATTTTATTATTTTTTTTTTTTTGAGACATGTAACTCAGGCTGATTACATACTCATGATCTTCCTTGCCTAAGCCTAATCCTCAAGTGCTGAGATTACGGGCCTGTGTCACCCAAGTCTGGCCAGCTAAGGCTTCTGATGTGCGCAGAGCTCTACATGAAATGTAAAGTATGCAAACTGGGCACGCATATATATCGCCTACCATTGGTGTCTCCTCAAACACCCCCAAGACTAAGTCCAGAATACCACTTTCCCCTTATAACGCCCAGGGCGCTCGGTCCCTGATCCGGAAACCGCTGGCGTAAGAACTTAGGTCTTATGTTCTGAAAATGATGCATCCCGGCTTCATACTAGAGCAGAAGAAAAGTTCCAAGTACATTTTTTTTCTTCCTAACTAATCAAAAGCTCTTGGACACTCGAGAATGTATTTTCACATGGGGACCGCATCCATTAGAACCAACCAGTTCAAAAATCACTTCTCAGACATAATTAACTTTAAAGAAAAAAAAAAGAGAGAGATCTGGGTTTGGTTCCATCCCTCCCCTCTTCAAGTGGCGTGTGCACGCACAGAACCCGCGAGCCAAGGGGAGGCACTCACCGGAGATGACCCCTATGGAGATGTACATGTGGTAGACCCTTCGGGAGAAGGAGGCAGCAATCATCCCCGAGCTGATGAGTAACCCCCCTGCCATCACCACCAGCCGATGTCCGAAGCGGTTGCTCAGGACTGTGGAGAGGGGAGCTGTGAGGGAGAGAACAGAGAAAGACCTTTGACCTTGGGTTTCCGGGCTGGTTTTCACTGAGATTCCTTCCCACACATTGTGAACCTGAACTTACATCACGGGGTGATGTAAGAATCTGGGGGTGTCATCCCCCCCAATGGCTATTGGTCAGGCCAGTTTAGCGTTTGTTCAGATTCGAAGTGCAAAGAGCCAGTCCTGGTGACTCAAGAGTGCAATCTCAGCTACTTAAGAAGCTGGGCCGGGTGGTGGTGGCGCACACCTGTAATCCCAGCATTTGGGAGGCAGAGGCAGGCGGATTTCTGAGTTCGAGGCCAGCCTGGTCTACAGAGTGAGTTCCAGGACAGCTGGGGCTATACAGAGAAACCCTGTCTCGAACAAAAAATAAAAAATAAAAAAATAAAAATAAAAATAAAAAAAGCTGAGGCCGGAGGATTGCAAGTTCAAAGCCACCCTAGGCAAAAACTTAAAAGCTTGCCCAGCGAGGCCTTAGATTCGAGCATCTGTGAGGGTGGGTACTTGAAATACATTGTTAGATGAATTCTCTTTGCTCAATACAGAACTGCATGTGCATTTATCTTGCTCTCCAGCACACAATGGCTCTCCTCAGGATCATCTTTCTAATAACTGTTTTTATTTTCTGTCTTCACTGCTTTGGATGTTTGGAACCCCATCTGTGGTCAAAGCCTACCTAGTTTTTCATTGGACTGTCCGGAAAATAATACAGGATGGAAATAAGACGCATTCTCAGGCATGTTCACTTAAAAGACAAAAGCCACGGGACAGCTGACAGTGAGGAATCTTAGTCTTCTAAACACTCTGTCCCTGGGGACACTGAAATCTAGCAAATTCTTTCCAACTGACATTGGCCTCAACACTGGCTGGAGACACTAAGATAAGCAAGCCACTCAGAGTTGGGTCAGAGGAACACACTAGGCAGAAGGGGAGGGGAGAACAGGGCAGGGGAGGGGGGAGGGGAGAGGAGGGGGGAGAGGAGGGGAAGGGGGAAGGAAGGGGAGGGGGGAGGAAAGGCATTTTGTAGGAATCAATAGATACATTAGTGTTAGTTTTCACAAGGTAAACATATATTTTTTAACTTCTAAAATTGCATGCATGGCCAGGCAGTGGTGGTCTTTAGTCCCAGCACTCAGGAGGCAGAGGCAGAGGCAGAGGCAGAGGCAGAGGCAGGTGGATCTCTTAGTTCAAGGACAGCCTGGTATACAGACTGAGTTTCAGGACATCCAGTGCTTCCTACACAGAGAAACCCTGTCTCAAAAACCAAAAAAACTAAATATGCATGAATGTATATATGTGTATATGTATATATGCATGTGTTTGCATATGCATCTGTATATATGTATGTGTGTACTATGCATGTGTCTGTATATACATATATGTGTGTATATGTGTCTGTGTATATGTATGTGTGTATACATATGCTTATGCGTATATGTATGTGTGTATACATGTATTATGTATGTGTGTGTGTGTATGTAGGTGTATGTATATGTATGCGGGAGCACCAGTGGAGCTGGAGGACAGCCTTTGGGAGTTGTTTCTCTGCTTCTACCACAAGGGTCTCAGAGGTCAAACGTAGACTGTCCGCTTGGCCACAAGCATCTGCAAGCTTGTGCTGACTGTAGCTTTGGTGGGAGCACGTCTCCACAGTGAGGTCCTGCCTCAAAACCCAGCAGGATGGAACAGCCTTTTAGGATATTCTACGGCTAACGGGAGCTACACTTAGAGGGCAGCTCTAACTCACAGGTGATGCTGCATGTCAGGGCATGGGTCAGGGAAGTTTAAGGGCAAAATGCCTGGCTTCTTGGGGCCAGCTCAGCATCCTGGCTTGTCATGAAAGCCTTGCTGTTGCCCCTCACAGACAGAGGAGCATAAGAAGGTACCATGCCTGTTCACACCGGATGCTAGTGAAAGGGAATGTGATGTGTGGACGTGGCAGCAGCTTCCCAGCCCCATCTGATTCTAGGCACTGGATCTGGGATGAATGTCCGCGAAGAAACAGGAAAGTGTTGTGGGAAATCGGGCTATGGGATTCAATGTCTCCTCGGGATAATATAATTTTACAAGTGGGAATATAGCTTAGCGGTACATGCATGTTATATGTGTGCGTGCCTAGCACGCGCGAAAAATTGAGGTTTAGTTTCTAGTACCACAAAAACAAGGGAAGACAATACATGAATTATAATCTTATGGGGAATGTTTCTGGGACTCCCTGCCCCATAAGGAGACCCAAACCCATGGGTATTCATGTTCCTTATGCTGACACGGTATTTGCAAATAACCGATACACACCCTCTAGATACTTACGTCGTCATCTCCAGACCGTTTACAATCCCTAAATGAAGGCAATAACATGCAAACAGCTGTTACGCTATGCTTAGGGTGGAATAGTGAACGTCACAAGGAAGACGTTTGGATGGGTTACCCGCTGTAGACACAGCAATGGTCAGTGGTCTGGGAACGTTTGTTTTCAGCCTGGCTGGTTGAAGGACCCCAAACACAGGGCAGACTGTCCGCCCTTACCCGCCCCATCTTACTTCCCCCCCCTCGTCCACATTGAAATGTTTTTTTTTTTGTTTTTTTTTTTTTTTTTGTTTTGTTTTTGTTTTGTTTTTGTGAGACAGGGTTTCTCTGTGTAGTCCCGGCAACTCACTCTTTAGACCAGGCTGGCCTCGAACTCAGAAATCTGCCTGCCTCTGCCTCCCAAGTGCTGGGATTAAAGGCGTGCGCCACCACGGCCCGGCTCACTGAAATGTTTTTATTTCGTTTCTTCAGCATGTCTCTATGAGCCCAGAGCCTTAGCATGCTAAATGAGTTTCTTTAAAAAAAATACTGAGGAGCCAGAGAGGTGGCTGAGCAATTAAGAGCACTTCCTCAGGACCCGGTTCAACTCCCAGCACCTACTCAGCAAATCAAAACCATAGAACTCCAGTTCCAGGGAATCCCGTGTCATCTCCTGGTCTCATTTTTTACCCCAGGCACTTCAGTGGTGCACAGACATACATGCAGGCAAAGCATTCTTAATCATTAAAAAAAAAAACAAAAAACAAAAAAAACGAAATGCTTCATGAATTCGCACGTTATCCTTGCTCGGGCGCCATGCTGACTCTGGGTGGCTCCGTCTTCAGCGCATGCGCAGTCAGCGCTAGTACCCGGGGACTTTTGGATGTTCTTTCTTAGGCAGTGGCTAAGCTCTTGGAGAACTGGGGTTTACCACTGTCTTCAAAATGCTCTACAGACCACAAGTACTATGCACATATGTATCTCACTTCTTCCTTCTTTGAGGTGCTGGGAATCGAACCTGGGGCCTTACATATGCTGGGCAAGCATTCTCCCACTGAACTACCGCCCAAGCTGTAGGCAGTATGTGTCTAAAAAAGTGTGTTCGACTACAGACGCTGCATTTGGCAACCATGGCTTTTTCTTCACTGTCTCCTAATTATTTTTTTTTAAAGATTTATTTGTTTATTATATGTAAGTACACTGTAGCTGTCTTCAGACACACCAGACGAGGGCGTCAGATCTCATTGTGGATGGTTGTGAGCCACCATGTGGTTGCTGGGATTTGAACTCAGGACCTTCAGAAGAGCAGTCGTCAGTGCTCTTAACCGCTGAGCCACCACTGCAGCCCTGTCTCCTAATTCTTGCTGGTCCGCAGACCACTAAAAAACGCATTCCTTAATTGATGGTAGGCAGTCCAACATACGAGAGGATGCATAGAGATCCACTGACAACTGACAGGTAGGCGGGCAGACTAAAAGGACCAGGTGCGCTGGCTTAGCTTGTACTGACAGATATACTGGCATGTACATAACACAAACACACACATGGATATCACCCATATACTCACCTGTAAATGTTAATACAAATACACATATCGATATTATCCATGAGATCTTGCTGTTGGATTCATCAAAACTGTCCATTAAGTCATTAAAGAAGACACCAAATGACTTAATGATGCCATAGGTGAAGACTTCAACAAAGAAAAAAGAAACAGCCACTGCCCAGCCCCACCCTCCGTCAGGCACTTGGGTATACACATTGGCTCTGCAGCAAAGCTTCGCGTTCTTCTGGGTCATTCTTGATCTGCAATGAAAACGTGAGAGAGAGAATTCAGAGTAGTACATACGAGGTTTGATCATTTTCCTGTCTTCTCTTTGTCTCTGTTTCTTTTGTAAGGTGGGGTCTCATGTAGCCCTGGCTGGCCTTGAATTTGAACTCATGGATGCGAGAATGACCAATGCTAATTATTGGTGCTGTCTCAAGGGAATGCTGGGATTAAAGGCCCATGCCACCTGATTCTCATCATCTTTAGCAAACATACCCGACAAGAACCACTTATTAAGTGTTTAAATCATGTAGAATCAGTATAGCCTTATACAATTTTATATCTGTACAATATTTTACATTATATATAAGGAACTTGCAAAGAATCTGAACATGAGACGTCTCTGTCATAATTATTATTATTATTTTTTGTTTGTTTTTTTTCAAGACAGGGTTTCTCTGTATAGCCCTGGCTGTCCTGGAACTCACTCTGTAGACCAGGCTGGCCTCAAACTCAGAAATCCACCTGCTTCTGCCTCTCAGAATGCTGGGATTACAGGTGTGTGCCACCACCGCCCAGCTCTGTCATTATTAAAAGAGAGAAGCCATAAACAAACATCAGGAGCTTGAGGAGCCCGCCCTCTGAAGGACGCAGAATGCCCACCAGACCAAGCACTGATGCTGATGTCAAAGAATGTAAATTAGGTAAAGAAAACGAACTGGAGCTGGGCTCTGTGACGCACACTTTTGACCCCAACACTCGAGAGGCAGAGGCAGGTGGGTCTCTGAGTTTGAGGCCAGCCTGGTCTACAGAGCTAATTCCAGGAATAGCTAGGGATGCACGGAGAAACCCCGTATCAAAAACAAAACAAAAAAAAAGAAAGACGGAAAATGAACTGGACGCGAGGCATGCTTATAGGGAGGGAAGCCCAACACAGGGAGAACTGTCCAGCGTCCTCCGCGTAACAAACACTTGAAATTTCCCACCCGTGTCCACTTAGTATCAAGTCATTCACCCAACCCTTTTAGCTCCTGTTTCCCCTCAGTAAACAGTACCCTGACTACTATCTGGTGTCCCACACAGAAGGGTCTTCATGGACAGAAGGCAATTCTCCGTGAAAACGGTTTTCTGAATGTAGATTCTGTCTTCCAAGTTGGTTGCCAGGAGCAAATTAATTTCAGAAGGCGTGACCAATACTTAACACGGGCTAAATGGGGCATCGCAGGCCTGCCGGGCCCGGGCCTGAACATGGCAAGCTAACGGAGTTATCCCCGATCTCATCACGCTTTTCGCTTCTGACTTCAACGGGGCGAGCGGCGCGCTGGGCATAGACATTTTTAGCCCAACTAAGAGCAGTGGCACCTCTCACGATAAGGTAATCCATAGATTCAGAGATGCTGTTGTTGATGATTCTTTCTGGGGCATATACATAACAAGTTCAAGCCCAGGCTGAGCTATAGGAGACCCTGTCTCAAAAAAAGAAAACCAAAACCCAAAACAAAAAATACCCCCACCCCAAACAAACAAAGAATTGATTATATCATTGTACACCACTGAATTTTCCAGGTATTTACACAGTTCTTCTCCTGATATAAAATGGCCACATTCACACAACTAAGGCATAAGGCAAAGATGTTTCTTTGCTTTTACAGTACTGAGCTTGGCAGGACCTTGCACACATCAAGGCAGGGAATCTAAGCAGGCAGGCTTTAAACTTAGCATTCTCCTGCCTCACCTTCCCAGCTGGCTGGGATTATATTATATAGCTTCTAAAAAATAACAAGGACAGCCAGGCGTGGTGGCTCACGCCTGTAATCCCAGCACTTGGGAGGCAGAGGCAGGTGGATTTCTGAGTTCGAGGCCAGCCTGGTCTACAGAGTGAGTTCCAGGACAGCCAGGGCTACACAGAGAAACCCTGTCTCGAAAAAAACAAAACAAAACAAAACAAAAAAACAAAAACAAAAAAAACCCAACCAATTTTAATGAATTTAAAAATAAGTTCTGTGGCTGAGTGGTGGTAGCACACACCTTCAATCCAGGACTTTGGAGGCAGAGGCAGAAGGATCTCTGAGTTTGAGATGAGCCTGGTCTACTGAGTTCCAGGACAGCCCCTGGGCTACACAGAGAGACCCTGCCCCGAAAAGCAAGGCAAAACAAACAACAATAATTCGGTGGGGCTGGAGAGACTGCTCAGTGGTTAAGAGCACTTGCTGTTCTCCTAGAGGACCTGGGTTCGATTCCCAGCACCCACATGGCAGCTCACAACTGTCTGTGACTCCTGCTTCCGGGGATCCAACGTACATGGAGGCAAAAAAATAAATAAATTATAAATAAAATAATTCTGTGGATGTGTGTATGCCCACATGTCAGGACAACTTTTTTTTTTTTTTTTTTTTTTTTTTTTTTAAGATTTGTTTATTCATTTTTAGGAATACACTGTAGGTGTCTTCTAACACACCCAAAGAGGGTACCAGATCTCATTACAGATGGTTGTGAGCCACCATGCAGTTGCTGGGATTTGAACTCAGGACCTCGGGAGGAGCAGTGGGTGCTCTTAACCGCTGAGCCATCTCTCCGGCCCGTCAGGGCAAGTTTTAAGAGTCGGTTCTCTCCTTCCACCATGTAAGCCCTGAGGGGCGAACACAGGTTGACAAGTTGGCCAGAGTGTAAACACCTCCTTGGCTCCTAGTCCACAAACCTTGAACGGTGACGTTCCCATTCATCCCATTGATATGTCCCACAGTAGTCTGTATTTCGAAGGCGCTAGACCCTCTTTTTTTTTTTCCCCCATACTCTGGCCCCGTTAAATATTTGGCCAAGTGAAACAGGGCATGGGGTGCTTTAATAGGCCGGTGCCCTTTGCAGCAAAGGTCTTTCTGTTGTGCGTCAGACCTGAGGATGAAGGGAAAGGGAGCAAAGGCTGGGGAAAGGCTCCAGGATGTAGTCCCGGCAGCTTCAGCACAGCGATCAGTGTCCCTGACGTGGAAAGCCTTCAATCGATGGCAGGGAGCCGGGAGTCAGCCAGCAAGGGAGGTCTCCGCAAACCCCTCTCCTTCATGGATCTTTCCAAAGCCGCCCTGAAGACAGGCAGCTGGGGGAGGGGAGTGCAAACAGCAGCCGGCTGTCATTTAAAAGTATGGCTGTCATTTAAAAGTACCGGGGGGGGGGGGCAGTTAGAGAGATGGCTCCAGCGGTTAAGAGCACCAACTGCCCTTCCATAGGTCCTGAGTTCAAATCCCAGCAACCACATGGTAGTTCACAACCATCTGTAATGAGATCTGATGCCCTCTTCTGGAGTGTCGGAAGACAGTTGCAGTGTACTCACATGTAATAAGTAAATAAATCTTTTTAAAAAAAGTACCCCCTGGTGTTAGCTTTGGAACAGTGGTCTTCCCCCCAGGGAAGGATGCTGGTGGGAAGGGAGGCCACAGAGGAGGTGTGCCTGCAGCTGTCAAGGCCTTGGCCCACGTGTGAGTCTGTCTACTGGACCTTCTCCTGTGAAGCTCACAGGTCCCTCCTGGCTAAAAAAAAAAATTCTATTGGCAACATTGCTGGGTGTTTGTGTGTGGCATATCTTCTGGGCCTTCCCATTGTGGAGGAGTAGGTTTTGTCATTTCCCCAAGCCCTAAAAACCCTTCATCAACGCTAAGCCAAGGGATAACAGGCATCTCCAACTCCTTTTCAGTAGGCCATCTCTTGATACACACGTCAACCAAACATTCAAACTTCTGACACCTTTTTTTAACTGTGCGAGCTTCCATATTAAACCTAGACTCTCCACTCAGAGGGCCCAAGCCAAAAAACTCAGCCTGCTCTAGTTTTATGTTCCTTCCACCATTATCCCACACCCTTAAAATCTATTCCCACGCATATTCCCCAGATTTCTGCTTGAATGAATTAGCAAACTCATTAAACTCCTTAGTAGTGTAATGTATTTCCTCATGGAAATTTCTACCTCCCCTCTAGGGGCCTGTTTGCCTTGAGTCTGGTTGTAGGTCTAGAAGAAACTTTGGTGGGCCTTGAGAAACATCATTATTGATTTGTCTGGCATTTTTTTCACAGTCACTGCTGGTTTATCAGGTTCTGAGGGATTAATTTCCTCCTGTGGGGAAGGCACTATTTCCAGGGGTGAGGCAGAGGGTATGACTTCCTCAGGTGGGGCAAACCCTAGAGTACCTGAAGATTCAAAATTCTCAGCTTCAACAGGGTCCTCCCACACACCCCCATCCCAAGTTATAGGATCCTATTCTTTGCCAGTGAATGCCCTTACTTTAACTGCTGACACCCTGTAAGGCTGAGACTTGAATTTTCACTGTAATTAAGCCAACCTTAGAATGAGGGCTTCAGTTTGGTTTTCTGCAACTTGAGCTCTATGGCTGCTGGAGAGAAGATTCTCTTCAAGGACAGACACACTTAGCAACTTTTAGATTGTTCACTTGTGTCTGAAGCCGTTCGATTATATCATACAACTCCTTCTTTTCCTTCATTGCTTTTGCCTGTGATGCTAAGAGCAACCAGCCAGCAAAATCATTTTCTGATTCTCCCCCACCTCCATCTTGTAGAAAGTTTTGTAGACTGAATCACCAAATTCATCAAGATAATCAAAGACATTAGCTTCTTTAAGCTTTGAAGTATAGTTTCAACCATGGGTCTTTAATATTTTCCAAGCTCCCAGGAGAGAGAGAATCTGGAGAGGTTTCAGTAGTTGAAGGTGCTGGTGAATTATCAAACCAACTCCAGATTTTTAAAAGATTCGTTCTTATATTTCTGTTCCTCTAGAACCACTCCCGGTATTAGTCAGGGTTCTCTAGAGTCACAGAACTTATGAGTAGTCACTATATAGTAAGGGGATTTGTTGGTGGCTTACAGTTTGTAGTCCAACTCCCAACAATGGTCAGCAGCAGCTCTGAATGGAAGTCCAAGGATCTAGCAGTTGCTCAGTCCCACAAGGCAAGCAGGCAAAGGAGAAAGAGTAAATCTTCCTTCTTCTGATGGCCTTATGTAGGTCTCCAGCAGAAGGTGTGGCCCAGGTTAAAGGTGTGTACCACCACTATATTAATTCCAGATGTCCTTGAACTCAGAGATCTCCCTGTCTTGTCTTAATCTTCTGGAATTTTCACAGCCATTATGCCTCAATATCTCCATGCCAAGATCCAGGTCAGAAACTTGCATCTCCCAGCCTCCAGATTAGGATCACTGGTGAGCCTTCCAATTCTGGATTGTAGTTCATTCCAGATCGAGTCAAGTTGACAACCAGGAGGAATAGCCACTACAGTGGCCTCATCCTGATGGGAGAGGGACCCCTTAACGGGTAGATGTTCACTTTCACAAATCTGTCCACCTCTGCCTCCGAGTGCTGGAATAAAGGTGTGTGCCACCACACCGGGCAAATACCTAGCCTCTGTCCTGATTAAATACACCCTTCTGTATTTTATTCGGATGGGTGGGGCCAAACTGCAGCTGTGGTTTGCACTGAGCTGAAGCTCCCGCCGTCACCAGAAGGCTGTGTCTAGACAACTTCCAAGTCCTGCCTGCAACTTCTCATACCACTCTTGAGAAATCCCGGTGGCTCTAGAAGCAACCTTCAGATGAAATTAAAACTACAGGAAGTTTAGGCTGCAAGGGACTCCAAAGTCAGCTTGTTCTCCTCATTGGCAAAACAGGGGAACACGTCCAGGGAGGTAAAGGGTTTTGGCCCAAACAGTCCAGAATCAGACTGTCCAAGCCAACTAAAGGCCGAGGACAGAGGCAGTGCTTTCTATGTTTATTGTGAGGAAGTCTTTTTTTGTCAAAGCACGGTTTTTTTTTGTTTTTGTTTTTGTTTTTTGTTTTTGTTTTTTTTTGGTGACAGTCTCACATGGCTATTCTGGAATGGAGGATGACTATAAACTTCTGACTCCCCCACCCCCTGCTTCTCCATGACCTCCCAAGTGCTGAGACTGTGGGCACTGGTCACCATACATGGCTTTCGTGATACGTGGGACCCAGGGCTTCATGCATGTGAGCTAAGTACTCTAGCAACATCCCCAGCCTGACAAAGCACTCTGCAAAAGAATCTTCCTTTTAAAAAAAAATGTTTTTACATTAACTTATTTATTTACATACATGTTTCAGGGCAAGTGAATTCACTACACAACACTCAAGCATCAAGCATCGGTCAGAGACTCTCGCGGGAGTTGGTTCTCTTCATTTACCGGGTGGGTTTTACCTGTGGTGCTGCCTCCCCTGCCCAAACTACTCGACCTTGTGTAGAGAGGTCTTGGACTGTTTAGCCACACAATTGTGTGACCTGAGGCTGTCACTTCCCATCTCTGGGCAGGCACTCTCTTTAGAAGAGACTGGAAAACTTGGTTGTCCTTTATTGAGACACCATCTTTCTATGTAGACCTGCCTGTCCTGGAACTTGATGGAGATGTAGACCAGGCTGGCCTTGAACTTGTAGCCATCTGCCTGCTTCTACCTCCCAAGTGCTGGGACTAAAGGCTCGCCTTACCGCAGCCAGCAGAGACTGGAGAGACTCTCTAAGGCATCCTCCAACTTTAACAGCTGATATTTGACTTCAGCATTAAACTCTATTCGCCAGCTGATATTATTGCGGGCTGAGCCTAGCGGGTGGCCCAAGGAAACAGAGCTGAGAGGCAAAGTGCTAACTCTGGAAGGGTCTTGAGCCAGCGGGTGTGAAGCAGCTGGAAGTCAGATTTGGTCTATTGACAGCTGCCCAGAAGACACTGGATTTCTGGCTTCTGTTTATTCTCTGAGCCCCCTTTTGGGTAATCAGTTGGCTCGCTTAAATGCTTTAAAATCTCGCTTCGCTTCGTGTCTGCGCCTCTCTGTTCCGGCTACAACCAAATACAGCTTTCACTTACATTCATGCCATAGCCCTGGCTCGATACGTACAAAAGTACAGCAATCCTCTCGCCTGGGACTAAAGGCACAAGCCAGCCACGCCCGACCAATCGGGGTTGAAGGGAAACAGAACTTTCTACCTTCCTACCGGGATCCTCATAAAGGTAAGATGGCCTCGGCAAGCCAACTCTAACGTCTCTTCCCATGCCGAGCCTGGAGCATCCTACGGCCTACCATGGCTGGCTTTGGCTCTGAGATAAGACCACAGTGTGGTACAATAACAAAGTACAAGCCTTCATAGAAGACAATACAGGCATGTTACAGCTAAGATCGCACGTAGATCGCACGTAAGAGCTTGGACATGGCAGTGTGCTACCCAATACTTATGTAGGCACAAGGAACAGGAATTCGTTCAAGGCTATAAGCAAGTTTGAGCTAGTTTGGGCTGCATGAGACCCTATTCCAACCCCCCTCCCCCAGTGGAGGAGATGGCATGAGGTGGGCTGTCTACAGGGCAATCAGCTACTTTTCCCAGACTCAGTGCCTGCATAACATTTTGCGTATCAGCTACGCTTGCTCAAAGTTTGCTGAACAATCTGGGCATTGTGGCCAACTCAGAGGACTGAGGCAGGAGGATTGCCAGCATTTGCTTACACAACAAATCTCTGTAAAAAAAAAAAAAAAAAAAAGGAAAAAGGAAAAAAAGCTCTAGACCAGCCTGGGCTACAGTCCTGTCTAGCTGCTTCTCCTCCACCTCAAAAAGCAAACAAAACAAAACAAAAAACTTCTTCCAAGCAAACAAAGGAAATAAACACTAACAAGCAACAGAAACCAAACCGGTCCCCTTCAAAGTTTACTAAACAAAATAGGAGTTTTGGGGGGTACCCCCAAATCGACGCGCCGCTCATGCCTTTTAAAAAGGAATCGTAAAATGAGGAAGTGTCTGGCTGCAGAAGAAGCTTGCTCGGCTCTTCTCTTCCTTCTGACACTAACCAGCGGGTCATTGGGCTCTCTAAACCGGCACACTGCACACAAAGCAACGGAGGCCCAAGCTCTCGACTTGGCTACTCAAAATCCTCTATTACGGACTTCGAAAGCCACCGGTCCGCTTATGAGAAAGACCTCGTGGGGCCCTGAATGGCAGGGCTGGTTAAGCAGTCTGATGGTCTCTGGCCTTCGCTTCACTTCTTGATGTTCAGTGTTCCCAACACGTAGATTCCAAACCTAACTAGGCTCCAAGTCCAGAGCTTGTCTCCTCAGAAGAGGCAATTCCAAGGATGGCCTTTGACCCCACTGACTCTGAGTTACCACCTACGGAGAAGCCCAGCGGTTTTATCTCCTGGAAACCCTTGGGCAGTGGTTCCGGACTGGCAGAAATCTCCAGATGGCTAACTTGCATCTGCGAAGGCGGTCTCTAGGGTATTTTCCCATTAAATAGCTCTGAGTGAGCTCCTGCTGGCTTTTCCCCAAGACCCCCAAAGTCCTTTTGGGGAAAAAAAAAGCCTGGGCAATTTAGTGTATTCCCTAGTAGCTTTTGGTTACCCCGTCTCTGTCATGAAGGAAAGAGCAGCCGGGCGGTGGTGGGGCACGCCTGTAATCCCAGCACTCTGGGAGGCAGAGGCAGGTGGATTTCTGAGTTCGAGGCCAGCCTGGTCTACAGAGTGAGTTCCAGGACAGCCAGGGCTATACAGCTATACAGAGAAACCTTGTCTCAAAAAAAAAAAAAAAAAAAAAAAAGAAAGAAGGAAAAAAAGGAGAATATAAAACAAAACAAACTGGAGTAAGGTTCTTTGCTCTTGGACCTATAGACAGCTGCACTCCGGAAGTCAAGACAGGAAGTGGGCTGTGTGTTGAAGGCAGGCTTCTATATACAGTGAGTTTCAAGCCAGTTTGGGCTACAGGATGAGACTGTCTCCCCGGGGGGGGGGGGGGGGGAAGCATGCCTTAAATAAATGTGTCCTACAGGACTTGAAGACTCATGACTACCTGAGATATTCACCATGATTTAATTTGTTGTAAGGATTTGGCAAAAAGGCATAAAGATACTGGATTATCATACAGTCTCTGGGGTTTGTCTAAGGTCAGTTCTGGGCAAAGTTCAAAAGACAAGCTTAGAAAGCAATGAGCTGGTTGCTGGGGTCAGCAGAACAGAGGCCCTGGGAGGCTCCTTCAAGGTGAGGCCGGGAGAATACAGCTTCTGACAAGTTGACTCTAGCCTCAGTTGTCTAGACCAGTCTGCGTGTGGGGGGATGTTCGTTTGAATTCTCTACTCAAAAGAGCAAAAATCCCAACACTAACCTGCTAAACTGCCTCAGCCACAGTGAATGAATCACTGGCTACAACCCATTCACCCGTTTTTTGCAAGACCATGAGTTGAAACCCAAGCCCCTAATTTAAGTGTCTTCCTCTGGAGTTCCACTGAGGAAAAGTCCTGTTTCTGGAAACCGCAGAAGGAAAACTCGGGGCCAGTGGTACTCATTAGGACCAGTTTTCCACTTGACTGCATTGTTTATTTACAAACTGTCAGTTTCTATCTTAGACGCCAGTTCCCTTAATTACCAGGAAAGGTGTTTCACGACTGTATTCTCTCCAATCCCCAGAGCCACATAACAGTGCTTGGTACATGGGAAGATCTTAGCATAGGAACTGGCATTTTCTTGTAGCTAGACACTCATCTGTATGGTTTATAAAACCGTCACCGGAGGCCGAAATCTCAATCCTAAAGTAAAAATCCCCTTTTGTAAAAGCAGTCGGCACAGTGTCTAGCTGTACAAACCACCAGCTTCCAGGTTAAGGAGTTGTAATGGTTTCCTCCGTTCCTACGATCTTCCCCCTACCCTCTTGTTAGATGACATTTTTACACGCCATCTAACAAACTTCTGTCACTTGTCTGCTGAGGTGCAGGGACTGAAAACAACCCAGAAGGAAATTAACTTATTTCCTCTGTAAAAACCGCCTGGAGTCGCTCAGCTGTACGACACTTGGCTGCCGCTGGTAGCCCGGGCGAACCTTGTAAGTTGTGCGGGACCAGCAGGCAGCGGGTGCCAGTGCAGACCGGCAAGGTGTGGGACCCACGCTCCGAAGGGAAATCTGTCTCTCTCTAGGACCGCCCTGGGGACGAGGGTAATAGGGATGGAGACCCGGAGTCCCACTTTTCCCTCGCGCCGCCTCTGTGGCCCCCGTGGGTGCGCGCGCGAGCCCGGGGAAGGAAGGTACCTCTCTGACATTTCGCTCTGGTGACGCGCAGGCAACTTCATGGGGGAAAATCCACAGAGTGTCTGAGACGGTCGCCGGACTCGTCTCACAACCTGGCTCCTTTCACCCCGGGTTGGGGGACGATCAAAGGCCAGGGCACCCTTTATTTCCCAGAACCCATCTATACTTAGGGTCATGGACATTCAACTCTCAGCTGCCCACAACTGTCCGAGAGCGCGTCACCCCGGTGGCCCCGAACACTCCCAACTGTCAGAATATTTTTCGGATTAACCTCTTCAAAATGTTCAAATGTTAAGTGCTTTCCTCCTCCTCCCCGCCTTAAAAAAAAAAAAAAAAAGGCCCAACACATATTAAAAACAAACAAACAAACAAACAAAAATCCATACCCCACAATCAAACTTTTAAACATGTAAAATAATAAAACCAACTCACCAAGTTAGAAGGGAAGAGAATAAACCCCAAAAGGCTCCCAATAAGGCGGAGGCTGGGCCTCCGGAGCCTTCTTATAAACCGCTCGGTAACATGAGAAAAAGGTTTAACCCCTTAGGGCGTGGGCCAGAGTCTCTATCAAGTTGGCTCGGCCGGGGGAGCCTGGAGTACTCTGGCCCCCAACCCACGCCAGCCTCGGCCACCCGAGCCACACCCTCCCCCCGCCCCCCAACCCTGTCGCCTCCTCCCGGGCCGTGCGTGCCGCCGCCCGCGCCCCGGCCCCGCTTCTCTCTGCCTATCTCTTATCCTATACCGGCTGCAGCCGGTCTCCGCCGGCCTCGGGGGCGCGCCGCCGACCATGTGCTGGGAGCGCCGAGCGCCTGCAAGGAGGGGGCCGGCCTGGTGCGCGCGCGCGGGCCCACGTGGATCGGGGCCGCGCAAGGCACGCGCCCCGCCTGCCGGCTGCCGGCGCTGGGGGTCACGGAAGGTAACCGCGTTGCCATCGCGGGTCGCCCATGCCCGCCGACGCCTCTGGGGTCCTGGGCCCGACGCCCTCATCCCCTCATCCGCGCGTGCTCGTGTGATCCCGACCCGATCGGACCCCGGCACTTAGCTGCAGTGCGAGCGGGAGCGCGATCGAGCCCGGGGCTATCGAGTGCTCCCTGCACCCCCCTCTCCGAGCGCAGCTCCCGGGTCCGCCCGCGCCCTGAGGATTTGGGGAGCCAGTGAGAAAGCTGGGGGGGGGTGCGGGGGGGGCAGAGGAGGCGCGCGTTTGGGATGGTCCCGCGCGTCGCTGGTCCCGGACAGAACAGGTTCCTTCCAGTTTGGGTGTGAGCGGAGCACGCGCGGGATCCCGAGTTCCTGCTCTAGAGACCACTTCCCTCCCAAATTTCGTCAACTCGCGCGCCCCGCCAGTTCCCCTTCCGGGCGTGGGGGGTGGGGGGGGAGTGCCGCAATGAGCCCCAAGGAGCCCGCGGCCGGGTTGCTGCGGGTGCATTGTCGTCCCCCCCCTCCCCCCATGCCGCCTTGTTTGCAACCGCAGCAGCCACCGGCCGCCAGCATCCGTGCCGCGCGAAGGGGATGGGAGAAGCCTGGCTGAGTCAGCATCTCCGCTTCTCCGTGCGCGTGCACCCGCCTGGGCGGGAGGCGGCGGGAGCGCAGGTGCACGGCAGCCTTAATCCCCGAGAGGCCTCTGTAGGGGATCGGGACCCCCACGCTTCCAAGCCCCTTGACCCCAAGGTCACTATGAACTAAATGGATGCTTCCCAGGAAGCCGGAGTTATTCCTGAGGACAGCACGTGTCTGAGGATTAGGGACTGTTCAGAGCCAGAGGGGGCGCAAAGTTGCTTTCCTAGACTCCATCTCACACCTCTGGAGAAAAACTGGGAACTGCCTCGCTGCAAAGGCCGAGTTCTCTCTGCATTTCCCCCCGCAGCCTTAGGCAACCCATGTTGGCTTGGTTGTCTTTCTAATGTTAGAAACTCCAGAGGACCTACTTCGGGAGTGTGCCTGTAGGGACGCCACAGGGAGGAGCACCCGTTCTAAATTTTAATAAAAACCCTTCCTTGCCCTATGGTTTCCCCCACGACTTGGGAATGCCGTCATCCAGTGCTGTTAATAGGCTCTGGTGTACGCTAAGTGGGGAGACAGGGGTATTGGTACAATGGTGTGTTACTATGGTCACTGTAGTCCAGCTGGGCTACCACTGGCAAATTTGTAGGAATAATTAAACCTTTGCCCCATCCCAGACAGGTGTTCAAACTTATATTTGAACCCCTATCCTGGTTGGTTTGTTTGTTGGTTTTTTAAAGATACAATCTCCCTAGCCAAGACTAGCCTAAAACTGAAGATCTTCCTGTCTCAGGAAGATCTCCAAAACTATGGGATCACAGGCTTTCATAACCATGGTGTATTAGTTGGGGTTCTCTAGAGTCACAGAACGCATGGGGAGTCTCTTTATAGTAAGGGAATTTGTCGATGACTTACAGTCTGTAGTCCAACTCCCCAATGGTCAGTAGCAGCTGTGGATGGAAGTCCAAGGATCTAGCAGTTGCTCGGGTCCCACAAGACAAGCAGGCCACAAGAGAGTGAGTCTTCCTCCTTCCAGTGTCCTTATGTAGGGCTCTAGCAGAGGGTGTGGCCCAGATTAAAGGCGTGTGCCACCATGCCTTTAATCCCAGATGATCTTGAACTCAGAGATCTCTCTGTCTTAATCTTTTGGAATTCATAGCCACTATACATCAAGATCTCCATGTCGAGATCCAGGTCAGAAACTTGTATCTCCCAGCCTCCAGATTAGGATCACAGGTGAGCCTTCCAATTCTGGATTGTAGTTCACTCCAGATATAGTCAAGTTGACAACCAGGAATAGCCACTACTGGTGGTCGGTCTGTTACTGGTCTGCACCGCCTAGGCCCAACCCACCCTCCAGTTTACAGGCACAGTACACGCTGCCTGGCTGGAAATGGCATGTTTTTAAGATATGTTTTCAAGATGGAGCTCAGGCTGACCCTGGGCTTGCAGTCTTCCTGCCTGTTCTTCCCAACCACCGAAAATGCTGGCATGGGCCGTGATGCCTACCTCTTGAGTTTTCCCAATCCCTTGAGTTTAAAAATTAGAAGCCGGGCGTGGTGGGCATGGTGGCGCACGCCTGTAATCGCAGCACTTGGGAGGCAGAGGCAGGCGGATTTCTGAGTTCGAGGCCAGCCTGGTCTACAGAGTGAGTTCCAGGACAGCCGGGGCTACACAGAGAAACCCTGTCTCGAAAAACCAAAAAAAAAAAAAAAAAAAAAAAAAAAAAATTAGACAGTGCCCCAAATCCTAGCCATCGATGATGGACTGGATAAAACCAGGCGGTTGGAGGCAGTAACAGCAACCAGGTGGAATTATTAATAATACATCACTGCTGTTTTATTATAACTAATTGTTTGTTTGTTTATTTATTTATTTATTTGGTTTTTCGAGACAGGGTTTCTCTGTGTAGCCCTGGCTGTCCTGGAAGTCACTCTTTAGACCAGGCTGGCCTCGAACTCAGAAATCCGCCTGCCTCTGCCTCCCAAGTGCTGGGATTAGAGGCGTGCGCAACTACCGCCCGGCACTAATTGTTTTATATTTGTGCTGGTTCCGACACTGAATCAAGTGCCACCCATGTGATTTCGTGTTTGTTGTTTTGTCTTTTTTCCAGATAGGGTTTCTCAGTGTAATAACTCTGGCTATCCTTGTAAACCAGGCAGCCCTCAAACTCAGACCTGCCAGAGGCATGAACTACTATATGCCTGGCACATTTGCAGTTTTTGAGATAAAATCTGATGAGGATGACCTTAAATTCCTGATCCTCTGAAGCCACCTCCCAAGTGCTGGAATTATAGGTCTGCTCCATCATGCTTACCTTGTCCTGGTGTGGTTTGGCCTTGTCAGTAGCCCTCTGCAAAGGATAGTCACGACTCCCATTTTAGAGATGAGGTAGGTTGAGGCGAGAGCACTGGTCACATGACATTTGTAGATACCCACCTTGACTTGGGCCACTGGTATTTGGGTAAGGAAAGGTGTTTGGAATCCAGCCTTGCTGGCCACAGCAGGCTGATGACTTTTGCTAGGGCTGGTTAGAAACGGAGGGTGTGTGTGTGTGGGAGGGGGGAGGGCTCACCTTTTCCCCTTGAAGCCTAGTGATCCAGGGGAAAGATGAAAAACCCTTGTTTTTCTCACTTCTTCAGTACTGCATTACCATTGCTAATCAAAGCCCCCAAACAGAACTAACTTTGTTTAGTCCTAAATAAGAACAAAGAGACCTTTGCAGTCTGGAGTACAGGACCAGAAAAATCAGGAAATTAAGCTAAGGGCCGGACTTCACCGTTGTCCCGCTCAGTAGGACAGTGGGAGTCTGTGGTGCAGGCAGAGCCCCCCTCTGGCTCTTCCTCTGCAGCAGGCAGGGCAATAAGTTTGTTGTGAGAGTCCCTAGGCATCTTCTTGGGGGTGTGGGGAAACAGCGGCCCCAGGCTCGCGCTCTCTCTCTCTCTCTTTTTCTAGCCCTCTTGCTTAGGGTTATTTGCATGAGAACAGATTCCTTTGTGGGGAAGTTGGCCTGCCAGTTCCCTGTCCACACTTATAGTCTTTGGGTTGGGTTGCTAGGCAGATATGACCTAGGCTTACAAATAAGCTCATCGCTTTTACCAGCCTGTGAGAACTTCATCTCGGGAAGAAAACAGAAAGGCCTCGTCTCCCCTGGAGTTCAGAGGGAGGGTCCTGTAAGCCTGCTTTGGGCTTTGGGCATCTTCAGGATCCTCTCAGAAGAGGAGAACGTGTGAGAGGCTATTAGGGAAGGCCTAATCGCCTCAGGGTTCCTCTTCCCTCTTTCCAGTCTCCTTTCCACCTACTGGACACCTACCTAAGGGCTTCCGTTCTGCTTGAGTGGTTTAGATCCTATTATAGTTAATTCTTGCTTCAAAACAAAACAAAACAAAACAAAACAAAACAGTAATATCGGCTTCCCTAGTTGGCAGAGCAGCCCGCCTCTGTGCCCTCTAGGACTCTTCAGTGAGCCGAAGTATCCAGGTGGAGGGGCTGCTGCGTGTTTATCTTGTGGTCTTGACTCCCACTTGATAGGCTGTAGCAAGGGGAGAGGAGAAACTGCTCTGAGGGACTGTGGGTATTTGGAGAGGAACAGCTAGTGCTGGTATTACAGAACTTAGGGGGTCACAGTCTGTACCTCCCAAAGCCAAGAACAGCCACCTGTCCTTAAGAAGCCAATTAAAGCAGTTGAATAAATAGAAACAGCTGGAAGGGGGTAATTTATTCAATATAGTAGTCACATTGGAAATTGGAATTAAAGAGGTCTGGTGACCCTCCCCGCCCCCCATCCTGACTTAAGTCCATTTGCAGGGTCCTGAAGTGAGAGTAAACCTTAAATAAAGAGCCAGAGACGTCTAAGCAACTCCTGTCAAGGTGTGATCCTGCCCGCCCTCACCCAGCATTGTCTGAACCTCCTCCCCACACTGTAAGGGGGTCTGACAAGTTGTTACTTCTGGGAGACACGCTCCCCTCCCGGGTGGTGGGTGCCTTT
This sequence comes from Apodemus agrarius, assembly GCA_964023405.1. Classification (NCBI taxonomy): domain Eukaryota; kingdom Metazoa; phylum Chordata; class Mammalia; order Rodentia; family Muridae; genus Apodemus; species Apodemus agrarius. Next base: position 96,367,433 of record OZ030015.1, read on the forward strand.
TCCTTCACCCAGCATGAGGTTTCAGGAGAGGGGCACCTCCTAGTGGGGTGGGGTGGGGGTGGGGCCCATTGTTTCAATAGTCTGATAGTCAGAGAGATACGGTTATTTTTAGAGCGTCTTCTTTTCTGCTGGGTTGGTTGTAATGGACAAGGACAGGACAGTAGTCCCCACAGTGTCCCAGGCTCAAGGAGTGAAAGTTTATAAGGACTTGCTGCTGCTGTGCTGGTGTCCCAGGGGGGCTTCCTTCCACGAAGTGTCACCCTGTGGCTCCTGGGGTGTTGAGTAGAATGTGGCCTGTAGAACCAGCAGGGAGGCTCTTGGGATGTTTGTGTGTGTGTGTGGGGGGGGGGGGGGTGTAGGGAGCGTGAGCCAAAGGAGGGTTGCACGGAATGAGAGGAAGGCAGGAGTGGGTGAGAGCACGCTGTATTTGGGGACAGTGAGGTCACTCGGAGCAGTGGGGGCCGTGCGGATGTTCGTTCCATCACACCCTGTTATCATCCACTGCCCTACTGATGGCTTGCCCACGGCTGAGTCTCATTAACGCCAGAGCAACTTGGATTTCAACACCGCTGCTCTCCCCTCCCAGCCCTCGCTCGCGGCTCCTGTAGTGTGTCATCCCCCCCCCACCCGGTGCTTAAAAAAGGGGGGCGGGAGGGGGGAAAAACACCAGCCACACGAAAGGGAACATAGCCTTGGGCCTATGACAAGCGTCCTAAAAAACAAACCCAAATGGTCAGAACAAAGTGTTAATCACGTTGCATTGAGGAATGAACCCATGTGAGATTGAGCTTTATAGCGTGGCTCTGGGTCGTGGAAGCTAATCTGAGAGACGTCGGAAAGCTGTGTATTGAAGCACTGGCCTTTGCTCCAGTGAAACTCCCCTCCCCCAACCCCCCCTCCCCCCTCCCCTCCCCCAGTCGCTGAGGTGGCTCAACCTTCAGTGCTCCTCTTGGCTTAAGGAAATGAAAGCTGCTCTTCTACTATCTGTGGTTCAAGAGAGTCCCTGGCTTCCTTTGTCTTGTCTAAACACACACTCACGGGTCCCCTGGAAAGACAGATAGTCTTAGCCTGTTTTTTGGTTTTTGGATTTTTTTTTTTTTTTAAACTCTTTAGGAGCAAGACAGCTGCTTGCTTCCTGGTGGCTAAGAAGTACAGCCATCATATGATTCTAGGACCGTCCTATGGAGGAGAGGCTGGGAGAGGCCCTGCCTGGTTGGAACTCTGCTGTGGTCTGTGGAGAGCTCTGGTGTTAGGTGGGCTTGGGAGGGATGACCAGGAGCTCTGAGGAATGCTATTGTCTCCCACAAAAGTCCATGCCTGGGGTGTGCTCACGCCTCTGAATTATTGATTTATATTTTTGAATAGTTTATTCATTTTTATGTTATGTGCACGTGTGTCTGTGTGAGGGCGTCAGATGCCCAGGAACTAGGGCTAAGGAGAGCTGTGAGGCACCATGTGGGTGCTGGGAATTGAACCCCAGTCCTCTGCAAGAGCAGTCAGTGCTCTTAACTGCTGAGCCATCTCTCTAACCCCTAGCCCCTCTGAATTATTTATTATCCAGTTCAGATGATAGGAAATATGTGTGTGGTGTGTGCGAGTGTGATGTGTGTGTCTGTGGTGTGTGAGTGTGTGGTATATGGTGTGTGTGTGTGGTGTGTGAGTGTGTGGTGTGGTGTGTGTGGTATATGGTGTGTGTGTGGTGAGTGAGCGTCTGGTGTGTGTGAGTGTGGTGTATGATGTGTGTGAGTGAGTTTCTGGTATGTGTGAGTGTGGTGTATGATGTGTGTGAGTGTGTGGTGTGTGTGAGTGTGGTGTGTGAGTATGGTGTGTGTGTGTGCTGTGTGTGAGTGTGTGGTGTATGAATATGTGTTGTGTGAGTGTGGGGTGTGTGTGTGTGTGTGTGTGTGTGTGCACATACACATCAGAGGCCAGGCATCTTCTTTGATTACTCTCCACCTTACTTTGTTGAGATCTGGTCTCTGGTTAAAGCAGAAGCTCATCTTTTCAGCTAGGCTGAGTTGCCAGCATCCCCGGGGAGTCCTCCGGCAGCCCCATCTTCCCCCCACACCCCCCCCCCGCCCTTTGCCCCTCCCCCCACCCGCACTGGGAAACCACCGCCTTGCCTAGCTTTTATGTCTGTGCTGGGGATCTGAACTTGGGTCCTCACCCTTGTGAAGTAGGCACCTTACTCAGTTTGCTGTCTCACGAGTCCCTGTTTTTCTTTTTCCTTTTTCCCTCGGAGCTGGGGATGGAACCAAAGGCCTGACAAGGGTTAGGCAAGCACTCAGCCACCGAACCACACCTCCGCCCTCAAAGACAGCTTTTCAACGGGTAACTTTTTCACAAGTGACTATCTGGAAGGAGAAGTTAGCGAAGGCCATCTGAGGTTAGGGCAAAGTGAGGTGATGACTGGGTTTCCAGGGCAGGGCCGATCGGGCCGGGACTACATTGTTCAGCGTTGAATGCCCTCATTCAGCGGATACTGATTTAAACACTCTCTGGGCAAGATACTGGGATTAGGCAGTGCATGAAACGTGCTGAAGTTCCCGCCATAGCTGAGTTCCCGGCGCGCTCGGGCAAGCGTCTCGGATGAGAGCTGTAGCTCCTGCATTGGGCTTGCACCAGCAAAGGGGAAATCCCCCCTTCACCTCCCACCAGTCATTTAGACATCATAGTTGTAGTGCCCAAACCAGATTTGCTGGAAGAGAGAGCTTTTACCAACAATTTCAGCTGTCAGCAGGCTCTGCCCAGCAGAGGGACCTAGCTCACGGTTGCTTAGCAGAGATGGCACAGTGATGGGACCCTGTGATAAGGAGCCTTAGCTTGAGAGCTGGAGGTGCAAACCAGAACGACCTTTCGCTCTCCTTCCTGCGTTGCTCAGGCTCCAGGTGTTTGGGGCTTGTCCCTTTGCTCGGAGGCCACCACCAGAACGCGCTGACACACGTTGACACGCGGTTCCAGTAAAGACGTACACTCCAATAGCTGCGGGAAGTCTGGATCTCACCACCAGAGCTGCGAGCGCTTTTGTTCAATAGCGATTTCAGTAAGGCGTTGGACTTTCGTCACCCTCTTTCCTGATATCTTTTTAGTGCTCGAAGCAACAAGAGTTGGCCTTTCCCGGTACAGCTTGGGCTGTTCCGTTCTCCTGTGTTGATGGAGGTGAAGGACATTAACTACGGCTTTGTTTCCAGCTAAGCGAGGAACCAGAGACACAGAGATCACCCAGCCAGCATGTGACTATGCTGACCTCATAATCTTAGAGGCACCCTACATGGAGCGTAGGATGTAGCTTAGCGGTAGAGGTCGTGCCTAGCATGCAAAAGGCCCAGGGTTTGATCTCCGGGACCCCAGAAAAGAGAAGGTACCTGCGGGATGGCTCAGTGGTTAGCAGGCTTACCATTCAAGCCCGAGGATGGGTCCAGATTCCTGGCAGCCAGGTAAAAGCCAAGTGGGCACGGCAGGGCCCCAGGAGGCAAGCCCTTGAGATGGCCTACCTGGCTTGTATGTGGCGGCTACCTTGTGACTATGTTGTCTCTTCTCCGTTAATCCTGCCAGGCGGCCTCCATCTTGGTGACATCACCCGCCCGCCTTACCTTCTCTTGGTACTGTCATCTTGTGGGGAGTTACAGCCTTGTCATCCCAGGTTCAGGAGTCTGATGAGAAAAAAACTTGAACTTGAATCAGATTTCACTCCTACACCTTCTATCCGTCTGCAGAGGAGGAGAGAGCTGAAGAAACATTTTATGTAACGATACCATAGGGGATACAAGCTAGCTAAACCCAAATTTGGAGCAAACAAGTCCATTTGTCTTTTATGTATATTATAGGGGAGCATTTAAATAAGAAGGAACGGGAACCGAACGCATTGCAAGTCAGGGGGACCTTGTCTCGATCCCGGCATGGTATAAAGAGCTGGGTCCTTTGTAGACCAGGCTGGCCTCGAACTCAGAAATCCGTCTGCCTCTGCCTCCCAAGTGCTGGGATTAAAGGCGTGCGCCACCACCGCCTGGCTAGTAACAGATAATTATTAATCTACAAAACAATGTCAGGGAGCTCCATTTTGGCTCACGTTTCAGAGGCGTGGGCAGTGGGTGGCTGGCCCCATTGCTCTGAGTCTGTGGAGGGGCAGAGCATCAGGACAGAGAGCACAATCAGGCAGCGGACTGGCAGGAAGCATCTGGGATGCATCTGGGATAAGATATACTTTGACCTTCCTAATGGCCCATTCAGTTCTGAAGCCATTGGCAGGTTAATCCATTGAAGAAGTTGGTATCCCCGTAAACCAGTCACTGAAAGCCCATCGTGGGTAGGGAAAGATAGCTCAGCAGTTAAGATCACTATTTTCACATAAGACCTGAGTTTGGTTTCTGGCACCCACACTGTGGCTCACATCCATCTGTAACTTCAGTTCCATGAAACCTGGGGCCCTCTTTTGACCTCTGCAGGCTCCTGTACTAACGTGATCTACATACCTACACCCAGGCCCACTCAACACACATACATAAAATAAATAAATTTGCTGGGCAGTGGTGATACATGCCTTTAATCCCAGCACTTGGGAGGCAGAGGCAGGTAGATTTCTGAGTTCGAGGCCAGCTTGGTCTACAGAGTGAGTTCCAGGACAGCCAGGGCTACACAGAGAAACCCTGTCTCGAAAAACCAAAAAAATAAAAAATTAAATTAATTAATTAATTAGTTAAATTTATCTGAAAAGTAGAGGCTGGAGAGATGGTTCAGCGGTTAAGAGCACCAGCAGAGGACCCGGGTTCAGTTTCCAGCTCTTATACAGAGGCTCACGGCTGCCTGTAACTCCCATTCCAGGGGATCTGATGTCCAATTTTGACCTCCACAGGGACCACGTGTCATGAACAGACATACATATAGGCAAAACGTTCATACAGTAAAGATACAAGATTTAACAAAGAAGCAGAGCAGCTGCTGTTAAGCCTCTACCAGAGGAGCCTTTGAGTGAGGATAGTTCTTATTTCACAATATAACACATGGTGTCCGGGATTTACTTAAAAAAAGAATCTAGAGTGGGTCTGAGGAGATGGGTGGTCGGTGGGTAAGAGTGCTGCTTCCTGCTCTTCCAGAGGGCCTGAGTTTGGTTCCCAACACCCAAGTCAAGAGACTCACAGCTTCCTGTAACTCCAGCTCTGAAGGATTCAGTGCCCTCTTCCAGCATCTGAGAACACTCGAATCTACATGCACGCACACAGCAACGCGCACCCACGACTGCAAAAACAGATAGAAACAATCCTGTATGTTTCGGGAGGGGAGGGGCGAAGGGACGAGGAGGGGGAGGCGTCTTGGTCAGACTGGCTATGAATTGATACTTGTTGGGTTTACATCCTAGACGAGCAGGTGTGAGTTTCTCAAGGTTGGTGTGTCTTCCCACATCCACAGTGAAATACTTAGCAAATAATAAACAAATGTAGCTTATAAAAACATCTTTAAGATTCACCTCACTGTTCTGGGGGGGTGGGGTTCAGGTATGTGACCCCCAAGCCCTTTCCCCCTTGATGGTTTGTTTTCTCCAGTGGGGGAGAGAGGTTTAAAGACAAGATGGGTGCAGAGGAACGGTTGCTCCCTTGGGTCTTTTGTGCTCCAAGAACCAGATATAATTTCCGAAGGGCTCCTGGGCTTTTAGATGCGTGGCGTGAAGCCACTTTGGCGCTCCCCGATTGGCTTCTGCCACACGGTTTCCGGCTGTGACAATCTCCACAGGTGGACTTAGGCTAAACCTGGACAGGATGTCCTTTCCCTCCTGGTGATCGCTTTCCTGGCAACAAGGGCTCCCAGAAGGGAAAAACAGGATCTGGCTAGACCTGCATAGTGCATAAAGGACTCCATAAATAAAGGTCTCCGTGAAGTAAGTGGAATTATTGCTTTCCCGACCTCAGTGAAGATACTCTTTTTTTGTTTTTTCTTTTTCTTTTTTTCTTTTCTTTTTTTTTTTTTTTTTGTTTGGTTTGGTTTGGTTTGGTTTGGTTTGGTTTGGTTTGGTTTGGTTGGTTGGTTGGTTTTTCGAGACAGGGTTTCTCTGTGTAGTCCTGGCTGTCCTGGAACTTACTCTGTAGACCAGGCTGGCCTCGAACTCAGAAATCCACCTGCCTCTGCCTCCCAAGTGCTGGGATTACAGGCATGCGCCACCACACCCGGCTTTTTTTTTTGGTTTTTCAAGGCAGTGTCTCTTTGGGTAGTCCTGGCTGTCCTGAACTCTCTCTCTGAAGGTCAATCAGGCTGGCCTTGAACTCAGAAGTCCACCTGCCTCTGCCTCCTCAGGGCTGGGATCAAAGGTGTGCGCCACCACCACCCAGCTTCAGTGGAGGCATTTTATCAAAGATGTTTCCGTTACTTTTCTCCCTTGCTGTGACAAAATACCGGGTGAAGGGGACCGAAGGAGAGGAGGAAGGGTTTATTTGGCCTGCTAGGAGGCACAGTCAGTCTTTGGAGAGTGACAGGACATTGTCATCTATGAAGTTGAGGCTGGAGAACCACACGACTGAGTTAGAACCCTCCACCCGCACCAAGGGGCGAGGCAAAATTTAAGGACTGACCACACTTAGGCTCTGTGAGTGTAGGGTGTCCCGTAATAGTGGGCTGCCTCTGTCTCCTACACGGTAGGTGCCTCTGTCTCCCTCAGCCCCGCACTCTCCTCACCCAGACATCTCATAGCGAGCTACATTTTTGTATTCTCAATGTAGCAGCCCCAGGGATTCTGTTACTGTCTCATCTTGCCATCTCGCCATCCCTTCACCCGTCCTCTGCCTTCCCGTCAGCCCCTTGTGTTGCTCTGGCTTCACTATTCTCTTGCTGCTCACTCTCCTTGCTCGGCCTGGTCAGGTTAGGCTTTTTTTTTTTTTTTTTTAACTTGACATAGCGAGGGTCATCTCAGAAGAAGGAACCTCAGCTGAGAAAATGCCTCCATGAGAGCATTTTCTTGATTAATGATTGACACGTGAGGGCCCGGCCAGGAGACAATGCTTTCCCCGGGACAATGCAGTCCTGGGTGGTTGAAGAAAGCAAGCTGAGCAAGCCATGGAGAGCAAGCCTGTGAGCCGTCTCCCCCCATGGCCTCCGTTCAGTTCCTTCCTCTAGGTGCCTTCTTGTTGAGGGAAATATTAAACAAAAACAAAAACAAAAAACGACCCGCCATCTCTCCTGCCCCGCCCGCCAGGCCATACCCGCTCTAGTACCAGCACTGGCGGGCCACACCACCAAGTATGTCCCAGCAGGGTCCCGCTACTCTCTCCCAGCTACTCCCCCACCCCCAGTATCTCAGCTGTGTTCCCTGCTTTGGGTCACTTGTCTCTGGATCCGCTAGTTCCCTTTCCGCCATAAACCTCTGTAATCCGCGGACCCACATTCCAGTAACCAAGTAAATCAGAAACTCTTAAAGCTTAATTAACCAATCAGATTTATATATCAGTAATAACACAATTTACAAGGTGTCAATGCAATAATTTTGGAGTCAGTTGCTATTGATGAAAGCTTTATCCCAACATTTCTAACTTTGTGGAATCTTAGCCACTTGTGGCTAGTAATTGCCACGCCGCCAGCCGTTCGGTTCACGTCCTTGGCCCGTGGTTCTTCTCTTTACTCTCTGGCTCGCTCCCTTCTCTCCGCCACTCTTAGCTCCGCCCCCTTTCCCTGTCCAATCACAGACCTCCTCCGCGCTAATGTAATTGGACATGGGAAATCCTGCGACACCTGCTCTCGCTTCCCTTGGTAGCCGACTGAGCTCTAAGATGAAGTAAACCCTTTCTCCCCTAAGTTGCTTTTGCTCATGGCCTTTACCCCCGTATTAGGAAGCAAGCTCGTCTTCACAATTACCTCTTTGTAGCTTGCCACTTGCTCTAGATCTCGGCCTTCCCTGATAGCTCGGCCCCGGGGCACCCTTGCCTTATTATATACCCTTGTCTCCCAAAGCTCTTCGACCTTCCCTTTGGGTGGCAGTACCCTGAACCCCTTTTTGACTGTGCACCCGCCCACGCCACACATCTGACACCTTTGTGCTTCGGTTTCCACGGCTCTCCTGTTTTTCTCCCTGTTCCCCTCCCCTAGAACAAAACCAAAGTGGTGCACGGGGAGGAGGGATTTTTGTCTGTTTCATTCATGACTACACGCAGAGCAGCGCACATGTGGTGCACCAGTGCTCAAGTGCCTGGGAGAACCACCCTTGACCTCATGTGGACAGCTGGTGCCCAAGGCTCCTCCTGGTAAGTCCCCATGTGACTCTTGGCCCCTTGCCAGCGTATAGGCCATGCCCTGAGTTGGCGAAGCAAACAACAGGACTCTGCAATCAGACACTGACTTCTCTTTTCTCCTTTGTCTTTGTTGGCCTCGGTTCATCCGAAAGCTTAGTTTCTGGAAAACCAACAGAGCCCCGAGCCAGAAAGGTCTGTCCAAACTCCTTGTTGTTTCAGCTGTTTTCAAGGTTCTCTAGGAGGATGCTTGGCCACAGGGAGGGCTGTGGGAAGCCAGGGTCAGGTGATGGCGTGGACGTCCAGCCCGAGGTTACCCAGACACTGTTCAGCACATCTGCAGATTGCCTTAGAGCGTTGTATGCCTCTCAGCGGAGAGCCTGTAGGTCACCCCTTTCTCTATGGTCACCCCCTAAGCAAACCTGGCAACTGAAGGGACGCTAACCTTTAACCCACCCAGCAGCCTTGCCTTATAACCAGGCTCGGGGGCTGGCTCGGGGGTAGGGTAGGTGATAGACTATCGCCTGCTTAGCATGCGTGAGGGGCCTGTGTTCAACCTCTAGAATCCCAACCCACCAACAAAGTCAGGGTGGAGGGGGTGGGGTGGGGAGGAGAGAACATGAGTTGTTGGGGATGTTGATTGGCAGCCGAGGTTTGCTCTAATGCCTGGGAAGTAGAGTTGATGACGCCTGCTCAGCAGGGAGCCATCACGGTCCACAGTCGCTGGCCCGGCCAGGATGGCCTTCATTTTGTGTCAAGTAGCGATAAATGGCCCAGTACCTGCCACTGAAGGGGAAAGAAGAGTGAATGCTTAGTTTGTCAAAGACTCCTCCTTTGCTGGCACTGCAGGGAGGAGAGCTCTTTACTGTGCCTGCCCTCTTTCCCTTTCTTTTTTAGATCTATTTATTTCATATATATGAATACACTGTAGCTGTCTTCAGACACCCCAGAAGAGGACATCGGATCCCATTACAGATGGTTGTGAGCCACCATGTGGTTGCTGGGATTTGAACTCAGGACCTCTGGAAGAGCAGACAGTGCTCTGAACCACTGAGCCATCTCTCCAGCCCCTCTTTCCCTTTTCTATGTGCACGTTTATGTCTATGTGATGTGTGTCTGTCCACGGCTGCACATGTGTGTCAAGAGCAGAAAGAAGTTAATCTCAAAGGCCAGGTCTTTCACTGGCCAGGTATTTGCTAATTTGGTTAGGTTGGTTGGCCAGAAAGTCTCAGGGATCTGATCTTAGCACCACCCTGGTCTTTTGTGGGTTCTGGGTTTGAACTCATATCCTCACACTTTCATAGCAAGTACTTTACCAACAGAACTATCTTAATCACCTCGGCAGTCTTTCTAGTGCCTCCTTCCTGAAAGAGATTCATTCATAAAAACCGAGTTGGGAAAGTGACATCAGATCATGTCCCAGGGCAGTACACGGGGTTGGGGAGGGAGTGGGGGGCATTTTCATTAGGACAAAGACGTGTAGAGTTTCAGTGTGAATCTTCACTGAAGCCTGTGGTTTAAGTCCATCCTTTGACCGACTAGTTTATCTCTTTCCTTTGGTTAAAGAAAAGAAGTAAGTAAATGAGCAGAAAGGGCTGAAATGTCCCCTTGGAGGTGTGGATGTGGAGAGTTCTGCAGTAGTCGGCCGGCTAAGTGACCTCATTTCTATTCTACAAAGATCCAAAGTGCAGCATTAAGGTGTCCTTTCGGAAATCCTCAAAAGAATGCCTTACCAATGGGACTCCGAGAGAGAACAAATCTCGTTTGATTTCCACTTTAATTTTAGCTTCCTTCTTAAATGAATTCCTCCCCTGGAATTCTTGTAAGGTCAGGTCATCCAGAGATGGATTATTGACCAGAAATGAGGCCATACTAATGCCCAAGCCTTATGCCCAAGGCTTTAAGAAGAAAAGTCTCCCCGTGGCTGTTGCTCATGGGTAAAAGGAGGCTGGGAATTAACCAGCAGGTGAACAAGTATTTACTGAGCACCCTCCTTATGCAAGAGTCTTCCAGAAAGGGAGAAGTCTTTGGGATCTTGAGATCAGTGAATACCACTTGAATAATCAAGTGTGAAGTAAGTCCTTTTGGGAAGTGGAAGGGTTTGCATTTCCAAACAGTTGGCTCGTGGGCCTCCAGATGGGACTTTTGTTTATTTTGAACAAGGATGGCTGTCCATTCCTTTGCTTTTTTTTTTTTTTTTTTTTTAAATGAGATCTTCTAGAACTCCCATCCACTGAGGCTAACAGCGGGGTTAGCTGGTCCTAATGTCTGACCCTGGGGATTGGCTCAGTGGGTAAAGGCGCTTGCCACCAAGCCGAACAGCATGAGTTCGATCCCTGGGACCCACTGGCTGGAAGGAGAGACCCGACTCCTGCCCGTTGTCGTCTGGCCGCCACATGTGAGCGCCATGGTTTGTGTGAACGGACATAGGCATGGAAACATGTAACTGTTTTTTTCTTTTTGAGACGGTGCGGGGTCTCACTTTATAGTCCTGGCTGGCCTGGAATTTGCTACAGAGACCAGCCCCTGGCCTCAAAGTCATTAGGGATCCACCTGCGTCTGCCTTCCAAGTGCTAGGATTAAAAGAAACACCACTATGCTTGGCTCACAGAGACATAATTTGAATATATATATGTATATATATGTGTGTATATATATGTATATATGTATATATGTGTATATATATATATAATTTTTTAAAAAACGAAATAGCATGTGAAAGAGCTTCAGCCTGTAGCAGTTTCATACTTTACAGATTGGTTCTTTGATTATCTTCCACGGGTAGAAGGCTGTTATTTGCTCTAGAATTTCAGCACTGTCACCTTGCAGGTTTAGAGCCTTTAAGTAAACAAGGAGTGTCTTGACTGTATTCTCAGTCCTATTCGCCACCCCCCCAGCCGGGACATCTAGCCTCACGCCTCGGAGCTCAGTCTGACACACTCCGCTTTCGGGTTTTGTCCACCGGAACTGAGTCATCTCCACTTAGGCCACGGGGTTTCCTTTTTCTTCAAGGCCTGGAGTGATTTTTTTTTTTTTTAATTCCCCAACATCTTTCTATTCCAAGAGCCAACCAAGGACGTAGGGTGTAGTTCTCTCCTGGGAGCTTACTCAAATTCATATCTCTAAGCCAGGTGTGAGGGCTCACACCTGCAATCCCAGAGCGAGAGAAGCAAGAGGAGGAGGAGGAGGACCAGGAACTCAAGGTCATCCTGTGCTGTATAATGAGTTTGGGCCACATGAGATCCTGTCTTGGAAAATCGGTCCAACAAACAGAAAATGGTCCCAGCCTTCCCACTGATTTGTGGCATTGTTTGTTTGTTTGTTTGAAAGTGGGTCTCTGGTTGGTCTTCAATTTTCTATGTAGTAGAGCGTGACCTTGAACTTCAGAGCTATCTGCCCTGTTCCTACCTGCAGAGTGCTAGGATCCTGGATACACTTGACCAAGGCACAGTTTATGGCATGCCAAGGATTGAACCCAGGGCTTTGTGAGTGTGCCTACCAAGCAAGCACTCTATACACTGAGCTGTATCCCCAGCTCCGAATTTGCTAATTCATATGCACACTCAGGTACGAGAATCATCGGCTAAACGGGGTTTGACAGCAATGCCTTGTGCGTCTTGTGCATGCTAAATTACAATGAGCTAAACCTTCCAGCCCTAGATTTCCTTACTAAAAATGTCATGTTTAGAATGCACAGAGACATGTTTCAATTTATTCTTTGGGACTTTGGGGGCAGCGTTTAATTATGAAAATTACAGGCACACAGAAAATTAGAAAGCGTTCTACAGAAATGACTTACATCTTCCACGTAGATCTATAATAAACTTTGTTTTCACAAGTCTCCTTTTCAACCCAAATTAATTTCTCTGGGGGATGGTGTTTGTTTGTTTTGAGATAGCGGCTTATGTGTCCCAGGCTGACCTCAGTAGCTGGGGATGACTTTAAACTTCTGGTCCTCTTGTCTCTACGTCACAAGTCCTGGTACGACCGCCAAACACTAACCACACCTGGTTTATGAGGTGTTGGGGGATCGAACCTAGGGCTTTGTGTAAGCTAGACAAGCACTCTATGAACAGAGTTATATCCTCAGCCACCTAGATAAACTCATGCCAAGAATTTCTTAAGGAAACATTTAGGTCATAACAGGACCATTCTAAACAATCGTGTCTTGATCATGGGACTTAAAAACTCTTTAAAAATTCTCAGTGAGTTTGGTCATTTGTGGTGGTAGGGGTGGGGGGGAGGCACTCCGGGAGGGGCTAGCAGACTGGAAGCTAGCTGTCCAGCATACTGGGGCTCGGTTATCCTCATTTATAGCGTGTGCGAATTGCAAAGGAGTCCTCTCTAATGTTACTGCCAACCCTGTTACTATAGGTCCATTGAATATTATTGTCATCTCTGTTTTCCAGGGGGAAGAAACTGACGAGCCAGTTAAACACCCGAAGAAGAAGGAAAACATCTGTTGGCATGGAAAAGTGATTATTTTCCCAAGCTACCGAGTAAAACACAACAGACCTGGCTCTTTCAACTCTGGTTTCTTGTCAGATTTTGTTACTTCGGGAAACTTTACAGAAACCTCCACCATCTGGAACTCAGAAACTCACATGAGGGCTGACCGTGGCTTCTAGAACATCCAGGTGTTCTGCAGATGTGAGACTGTATCCCACAGTCACCAGATGAAGTCCTAAGCAGATGCAAGGCTTGTGTTGTGGCCGTAGCCTCCCTGAGTGCAAAGGGCCACTTCTTTGCTAAGTGGCCAAGAGTGGCTATTGACATTAATGTCTGAATGCTATACCCGGCCAGTCATCTTATTTAGCTGTGATGAGAAGACATCTTGAGGGGGCCAACCCAGGTGACACATTCCTGACTCTCTTGGATTAGGATTCCATATGGGCACCTTGTTTCTGTAGTCCCTGCCATCCCAGTAGCCATTACTAACACTAGTGTATTCTTGACAACTGGACTCCTTGGTGACTTCCTGCACTGGTGGTGAACAAAGAGAAAAAAACTCTCCGAGAGATTCAGTGACAGTGGGTTAGCACTTAACCTAGACAACGGGCGTCTTTGTGTCTTACCATGGGCTGGCTCTTTCTAAAGGTTTTGTTGGTTGGCATGTCTTTTTCTGGGTTTCTCTACCCTCTCGTGGATTTCTCCACCGGTGGGAAAACAAGAGTCCCCAAACCAAACATCGTGATCATTTTGGCCGATGACATGGGATGGGGCGATCTGGGGGCCAACTGGGCGGAGACAAAGGAGACCGCCAATCTTGACAAGATGGCTTCCGAAGGAATGAGGTGAGTCTTGAGAATGCCAAGCAAAGCTTTTTGTCATTCTAGTTTTGGGGGCAGGGGAACAGTGTAAGTACTTTAAAAAAAAGTATTTGCTTTACTTTCTAAGTATGTTTTGCCTGTGGGCATGTGTGTGAATCATGTGCATACATGTCTGTTGAACCCCCAAGGAACTGAGATTACCATTGATGGTTCTAAGCCAACATATGGATGCTGGGAATTGAACCCAAGTCCCCTTTAAGGTCAATAAGCACTCTTATCTGATGAGCCATCTCTCCAGCCCTGATCAAGCACTTTAATAAGCAATGGATGAGTCTATGTCACTTTCATTACTTTATCGATTTGTTGGGTTAGAAACTGGTACAACATCATATAGGTATCTAAACCATGTATATACTTACTTTCCTATCATCCATCAGTATGTCCCGCATTTATCCATCTGCCCATCATCCCTTCATCCTCCAATCAGTCATCCATCCATGAATCCAGCCATTCGCTCACCCACCATCCATTTGTCATCTGTCCAGCCCCGCCCACTCACCCATCCAGCCATTCGCTTGGTAAGATGTATGCTTGTTGGGCGCTGAGAATTTAGAGGTGGACAAGACACAATTCCCTGCCCCCAATGTACTCCCTTTCCTAAAGGAGAGACAGGCTAAGGAGGAAAGTAGACAGTCAAGTTACACATGTGCTCACATTGGGGGGTTTGTGGACTCCAGAGAAGGATGCTCATGACCTATCATGAGCTAACAGACAGCCGCTGAGCACACACGTTTATTTGTGAACAGATGCGACGAGCATTTAAGGCATGTATGAGGCCGGGCAGTGGTGGCGCACGCCTTTAACCCCAGTACTTAGGAGGCAGAGGCAGGCAGATTTCTGAGTTCGAGGCCAGCCTGATCTACAGAGTGAGTTCCAGGACAACCGGAGCGAGTGTGTGTCTGACGGGTGTAGTGTTTATAGGGCAGCCACTGCAAAGTCTCAGTCAAACCCCAGCTCCGTTGCCCACTTAGATGAAGAGCAAGAGCTTGCAGACTCCTTTGAGTCCCCCAAACTTCTTTCGGTCAGTGTTGGTCCAGTTGGATGCAGGGGCGTGGCTGGCTAGCATGGATCCCGTCTGTGTTTTGTGAAACACCTGCATTTGGCCCAGTGGGAATGGCCCGTGCTAGCAACAGCCTGGGGGACATCTCCACAGGGTTTCCGCCTCACACATTCCAGAGCTTGGATTTTTTCCCCACGAGATAAAGACCCTTGCCTCTGACCTCACCTCTCCAGCCGTCGTACTTACCCCAGACGAGGTGAGCTTTCTGGATTATTCTGTTTCCAATCCCTCAGAGGCATTAAAAACCCAAGCCCCATAAAACACCTCACCATCGGTTCTTCTCCTTTGCCTCTCCATCTTGCAGCTGCCTGCAGCTCTCGCCTGCTTAGGTGAGCCTCCCTTAGCTGACCTGTGTGGTGGACACTTCCGGTGCCCGCCGTCCACTTCCTGTTTTGAGTTGCTGCTCACCGCGTAAGTCTCCGTTCCCCATGCGCCAGGTGTGCTCGGCGGCCCTTGAAGCTTTACATGATGAGTCTTTCCAGAGCTGACCACATGGGTTGTGTTGAGTGGCAGCCCCTCTTTTCCAAATTTACGTCTATCCAGCGTAGGTGTTACAGTTCTGAGGGGGGAAAGGGCTCCTCTATAGAGAAGTGTTGCAGCTCTGAAGGGAAAGGTCTCCTGGCAACCAGGAGTCAAAGAGTACCACAAAGTCACACTGCACAGCCAACCTCACACGAGATTTATTGGGAAAGACACAAGAGAGCGGCTGCCTCTGCTTGGGTAAGAAGGAGCAAGGAACCGAGCTGGAGGCAGGCCTTACAAGGGGTTTCTTTGTGTGTGTGTGTGTGTGTGTGTGTGTGTAGTTTTGCAGGGTGGGAATTGGTGGGATTTCAGGTTCTGAGTCTGGAGTGAGCCCAGGGATTAGTCGGATTTCGGGCTCAGGGATTGGTGGGTTCCCAAGTTCAGCGACTGGTGGGTTTTCAAACCTGGAAGTGAGCTCTGACCTTTGACCTCCCCACACCCAGACCTGAGTCTTCACAAACACAAGTAATGAAGGACCTTGATGATTTGAACACAGCGGGTTTAGAGTTGGAAGCAAACACAATGACCAGTGTTGTTGTAAGAATCGTGGGGGTGGGGGGGTGGGGGCAGGGAACAGTGTGGGAACAGGGTTCATGATACAGGCCTGTGAGTCTAGCATGCAGGAGTCTTAGACAGGAGGAAGGTCAAGAGTTAAGGCTAACCTGGGCTACATAGACTCCCACTACTACCTCCAAACCCCAAACCCAATAGAAAAAAAAAAAAAAGAGGCTATGGAAGCAGTAAAATAAGGACAGAGAAAGGGATCAGAGGGATATGTCTACCAAGAGACAGAGAGAATAGATTCTCTCTCAGCTTCCAGAAGAAACCAACCTTGCTGAGGTTAGCCATTTAAAATCTCTGGCTTCTTGCACTGCTGCTTCAAGCTATGCAGTTGTAATCTGTTGCATTAGCAACAGAAACACACACACACACACACACACACACACACACACACACCCTTCTTGGCACAAGCACAAGGCTTCCTGTGTAACAAGCAATTAATATCCGCTCATCCATAGATGGGCTTTTGAGCGAGGCATCTTGAGGTTCACCTGTACTCTCAGCTCGCTCGAAGCAGTCAGGAAGACTGTAAGCTTAAGGCCGTCCTATCTCAAAAACTGTAGGGTGTGTGGGAGCTGGCTGCAATCGTTTTTAAAGTGTCAGCTGCCATTTCATTGTTATTGTTTGTTTGTTTCAAGACAGGATTTCTCAGTGTAACATCCCTGGCTGTCCTCGGACACATTCTGTAGTCCAGGCTGGCCTTGAACTCATAGACTACTGTCTGTCTCTATCTCCCAAGTACTGAGATTAAAGACACGCACTAGCATGCTTGTCGTCCGTCTTGACTCTTGTATGTTGAATTCCCCGACCTGGGGAGACAGTTTCTCCAGGCAGATCTCCCCTGGCTTCTAAACTTTTGAGAACGTCTACTTGAGTATCCATCCCAGTGGCTTCTCCAAGAGATCTGGGAAGCTCATTCACCTCTTTTTCAAGCTACCCCACTGATGCCCTACTCTTGCAGAAGCGGGCCAGGTGCAAGCCCCGTCTGCTGGGGGCTCCAGTATTCTGCTCACCTGAGCCTGAGACGGTGGTCAGCTGGAGGGTGCTCCACCGTGAGATCAGCGGCTCTCCATTCTGTGCGCTGACTATGTGAAAGGCAGGCTCCCGCTAAGTAACGACCAATGCTGGCCAAAGGGCCCATTCCTCAAATATTGTCTACCTTTTAAATTCTTTTATTTATTGATTTAAAAAAATTTACTTATTTTATGTGTGTGAGTATATGGTCACTGTCTTCAGACACCCCAGAAGAGGCCATCGGATGCCATTACGGATGGTTGTGAGCCACCGTGTGGTTGCTGGGCATTGAACTCAGGACCTCTGGAAGAGCAGTCAGTGCTCTTAACCATTGAGCCATCTCTCCAGCCCCTACTTCTCGATCTTTTAAAAAAGTACATGAGGCGGGTGCTTCCACTAAGGTAGGGGTTCTCAAACCTGTGGATCTCAACCCCTACAGGGTTGATATCCGCATATCAGGTATTTTTTGCATATCTGCTGTTTACATTCATAACAGCGGCAAGATTACAATTATGAAGCAACAATGAAATAATCTTACGGTTGGGGGGGTCACCGCGAAGTGGGGGACCGTATTAAAGGGTCGAAGCATTAGGAAGGTTGAGGACCTAAAGCAAGCCTGTGGACTTCAGAAAACAGCTTGTAGGAAGCTGCTTCTCTCTGCCCACCATAGGGAGGCTGGGATCAAACTCTTGTCAGCAAGCTCTTAACAAGCCCTCTGACTGGCGCTGGTTTTGTTTGTTTGTTTGTTTGTTTGTTTGTTTGTTTGTTTTGAGACAAGGTATTTTGCTGCTTTGGAACTCACCAGACAGGCTTCTCTCGCTGACCAGGGAATCCACTCCCTTCCTCTAGGTGGGCACCTTCACACCTGAAGTTTTTCTTTGAAATGCAGATGCTGAAGATTGACCTCAGGTCCCCAGCTTGCAGGGCACACATCTCACACTGACTGGGCCATTGCCGCTGCCCACCCACAGGTGTTTTGTGGGAGAGGAGACTGATGGTGGCTACAAGGGAGGTGCTCCTAGCCAGCCCCGCCCACACACCGCGGTAAGGGAGGTGCTTCTAGCCAGCCCCGCCCACACACCGCGGTAAGGGAGGTGCTCCTAGCCAGCCCCGCCCACACACCGCGGTAAGGGAGGTGCTTCTAGCCAGCCCCGCCCACACACCGAGCTTCCTGCTTGCCAGGCTGACTGGTGAAGCCGAAAGCCTGCGGCGCGCATGCTTACTCAAGCACATCGATTAGCGGGCGGGCGCGCTCACTTTGCACCTTGCTCTTACTTCCTGCGTGGTGTCTCTTGGCCCCAGTTTAGTTCTAGGTCAAGTCAATGCCACCGCCGCTAGCAGTTTTGGGCGGTTGCTTAGCCAGGCGCCAAAGATCGATAGTCTCTATTCAAAGGTCAGAGGCTCTCAGGGACTTGAGAAGTGTTTCTAAAAAGGGTCTCAGTGAGTAATGAATTGAACTGTCAATTCAGCCAAATACCTGGCTTAATTTCTGTTCTCAGAATTGACATATTTCCTGTCACCTCAACAATCTCCCTCCCTTGCCCCTCTCCCTCTCACCCCTCCTCATCCTCTCCCTCCTCCCTTCCCTCTCCTGATATGAAGCCTTGGCAGCCCTGAGTGTGTGTGTGTGTGTGTGTGTGTGTGTGCGCGCGCGCGCGCGCGTGTGCCTGCTTGTAGTAACCTAAAGGAGCATGCCAGCCAGGCTGAACTCTTGCGGTCTGGTAGGAAGAGAAAGCCTCCCACCCCCAACCATGTAACCCCACCATAGGCTGACACACATGTAGGGATGGGAGGACACTGACTGGGAGAAATCCTCATTTTCCCCTGACCTTCTCCATTGACTTCAAGACATATGCTGTGGTAGCTTCCATCCGGTCTCCCTGTGAGCTTCCTGCCTTGTGGGAGAGGCAGCTTTCCATCTCTGCTCTTGAGTAAATAGGTCAAACAGACATAAAAGTCACGTCACGAGCTCACGTCAGCCCGGACAAGAGGAAGATAACCTCATGCAAGCTTTCCCCTCTCGGCTCTGTTTGATAGACAGGGGCATGGAGAGACACAGTGACCTAGATGGTAATGAATCTCTGCCGGAAAGAGAGGAAAACGGAACTGAAATATTAACCAGTGGGGCCTTGGTGCCGGCCTGCTTCACCAAGCATGAGATCAGAGATGCCCGTTCATTTGTCAGGAAGAGTCAGTCGCTCTACAAGACTCACGAGTGCAGCCATTCAACAGTAAATGCCCGAGAGTGATGAGGCCAGGTCTCACCTTATAGATACAGATTCCTAATGGCCAATAACGATTAAAAACCCTTTTGAAATGCGGGGTGCTGTGTACCCAGAACAGAAACCGCCGCCCGTCTCCCCTCACTGGGGTGCTGTCAGGATGAGCCAGATGTAATGGACTCGACGGCTTAGAGCTGTCAAGCTAGTGCAGCCTTACGTGTTGGTCCCCAAGAGAGAGGAGGAAGGATCTGTGCTGGGCTTCTCGCCTTCTGCTCGATAGCCTTAGAGGGACACTGGGGCTCTAGGAAGACAAGGGCGCTTTGGTAAAAACAACTAGGGATCCTGGGCATACACCCAGAGGATTCCCCAGCATGTAGTAAGGACACATGCTCCACTATGTTCATACCATCCCTATTTATATTAGCCAGAAGCTGGAAAGAAGCCAGATGTCCCTCAATGGAGGAATGGATACAGAAAATGTGGTATATTTACACTATGGAATACTTCTCAGCTATTAAAAACAATGAATTTATGAGATTCTTAGGCAGATGGGTGGAACTGGAAAATATCATCCTAAGTGAGGTAACCCAATCACAAAAGAACACACATGGTATGCACTCGCTGATACGTGGATATTAGCCCAGAAGCTCGGAATACCCAAGACATAATTCACATATCAAATGATGCCCAAGAAGAAGGAAGGAGTAGCCCCTGGTCCTGGAAAGACTCAGTGCAACAGTGGAGGGGAATACTAGGACAGGGAAGCGGGAGGGGGTTGATTGGGGAACAGGGGGAGGAAAGAGGGCTTATGGGACTTTAGGGGAGGGGGGAACCAGGAAAGGAGAAATCATTTGGAATGTAAATAAAGAATATAACTAAAAAAAAAAAAAAAGAAAGAAAGAAAGAAAAAAAAAAAAGAAAAGAAAAACAACTAGGGAGGCAGGAGTCTGTTACAGGTACTTTCTGGTTGTGATGAAACACCCAACAAACTGCATGGAAAGATGGGTTTACCGTGGTTCACGGTAGGACGGCAGAGTCCACCGTGTGAGGGAGTCTGAGGCCAGCGGCCGCGGGCAGGAAGCAGAGAGAGAAGCGTGCACTTGCTCAGCTCCATTCCTTTTTATTCGGCCTGGAACCCCAGCCTAGGGAATGGCGCCGCCCACATTTAAGATGGCTCTTCCCACCGCCAGTTAATTTTTAAAAATCCCTCACAGACAAGCAAGGGTTCTGTTCCCATGGCGATGCCAAATCCTGCTAAGGTGACAGTCGAGATGATTTGTCATAGGCCCCAATGTTGAGACCTTAAAGGCGAGTCTTAGCCAGGCAAAGGAGGGAAAGGGACTTCGAGATCAGCAGATGGATAGAGTATTCTAGAATACTCAGAATGGGTCAAAATGTTAGCAGGGAGGGCAAAGGAACATGGTGTGAGGTCCTTTCGGGACAGTGTCTTCCGGGGTGCTGCTGATGGTGAACCGAGTGAGGTCCGGGGGGGGGGGTCACTGAGCTGTCCCAGCATGCCTTGTGATTGTGCATGCACATATATGCTCATGGTGGGAATGGACGAAGGTTTGCCCAGGACTGGATTCATCTCCAGGAATCTTACTTGGAAACGATGCACAAACCAAATTAGACGGAGAATTCATGAGTGGGGTGGGGGTAGAACAGCGAACCACAAGTCGCCACCTTTACCCACCTTTTTGCTCCTTGTGGACAGGAGGTCTGTGTATCCGGGCAGTTTGATGTAACAGCGTTTTTTAGGAAAGACTCGGTCATCTTCCCATTTAAGAGAAGGTGATGCAGAGTCCGAACCAAGCTGTCAGTCTCTTTAACTAAGTCGTCTCTGTGGTTAGTACCTCCCAACCGTGTCCCCTTGACACACAAAAGCCACAACAGATGGTCTTAAGGACCTATTTCTGCCCCTCCCCCAGCCTTTAAATCATGAACGGAACGAAGGTGGTTTTTATTCCCGTCACATAGCAATTTAGACAGTTGCCACCGAGAGCCCATCGTGTCATCTATTCTAAATTCTTTGTAAATGAAGGCCGGGCACGCTTCAGTCTGCAGCGTGGAGTCTCTCCGTGGTGGCGCTTTCCAGCACTCTCTCTCCCTAATTCTAATACACATAATTTATGCAACGGCGGCGAGTTGCTTGGCTACTGCCTCGCTGTGTCTTAATTTGTACTGATTTTCTTGTTAGCAGCCTGCGGTAGCGGCTGGCCTCCTGTTTCCAGCTTTGCTTTACAATGTATTCGAAGACTTTAATGAGGACCCCTGTTGGCGAACTGGCCTGAGCCTGGCCAGACAGACTTGGGGAAGAACCACAGGAAAAAAAAAAAAAAAACCAACAACAAAAACAAAAAAAAAACAAAGAAAACCACCAATGACAAAATAAAAAACCTTACCAAGGCCGGGTTAATGTTTATTCATTAGTTCCCACCAAATGAACATGGTGCCCTTGGAGAGAAGGGAAGGGAAGGTAATGGTGGGCCAGGTTTTAAAGCTGTGTGTTTTAGGGACATGGGGAGATGGGTACCGGCCAGGCCTTTCCAAAGACCTCACCAAAACCATTTGAGTTTTCTCTTTTGAAGTTTTTTTTTCCATATACCAGATATTGTTGGAGGAGCCTCAGTCCACCAAGGTGGTACCTCTGGGGTCAGAGTTGCCATCCGAAATTCCTTCTGTGTAGAACCCACAATCCGTAAAGGAACTCAGAGCTACATCTTGCTGGGGACCCATGTGTGCTGTGGTGGTTTACAAGAAGGTGACATTCATATATATCCACAGAGACATCACGCTCGGGACAGAAGTTACAAATGGACAAGCTGGAATAACAATTAATCAAGGTATTTCCTTCCGAGGCCCACTTTATTACCTCTGGCTGATATAACAAATTCTCACAGTGTGTGGCGTAGGCTGTCACGTCTCTCTGTGATGGGCCGTGGAAACGCACATAACTTCTCCGGAAGAGAGCTTCCTGGTGCTCACACTGACGGAATGCTGCCTGTTCTCTGCGCTCCTCAGCGAGCCACCAGGCTTCCATTCTCCACTACTGACGCTGCAGGTCCCAGGTCTCCACAACTGTGGCACACCCCAGCTCAGCCAGTGCAAGAACAAAAAATACAGACTCGGCTCAAGGACTTCACCCAGGAGCGGGGCTGTTTTAGCTTTCCCATTCTCCCTCAAGTGCCTCCATGAGACAGGAAATGTGGCTTTTCCTCTCCCAAGGTTATGTCCTTCTGTGTTGAGAATCGCGGGAGAAAGGAGTTACTTTCCCCGTTCTGATTCAGAAAATGCCAGGCTCAGCCTTGTGTTTTATTTTATAACAAGGTATCATTCTGTCGTCCAAGCTAGCCTGGAACTCACCTTGTAGCCCAGGCTAGTCTTAAACTTAAGGCACCCCTCTTGCTGCAGCACCCTAACAGCATGAGACACCACCTGTGGTCTCCGGTTTGGATTCTGAATAACCCTGTTTGGGTTGTGGGTTCAGCAAGGTCAGGGGAGGTCATGTTGCTTAATTGGCTCATGGAAGGTTCTGAGCCCACAGTGTGCTGATGAGCGTGTGTGTGTATATGTGTGTGTGTGTGTGTGTGTGTGTGTGTGTGTGTAGGGCACAGACATCAACAGATCCATAGGAGGGAGTCACAGGGAGGGAAGGTGTGCTGGCTACAGTGACACACCGTTTGGGACTCTAATGGCCTTGGTACAGATGTTGACAGCCTGGAGTCACAGGCTCCCAGAGTCAAAGCCAAGGCTAGCCCTCTGGGGTTCAAGCAAAGACTGTGGAAACAGGTCTGTGTGGATAGCTGGGAATCTGAAAGGGCAAGGAAAGGGACCAGCCGAGTTCCTCTTCTAGTCTTCCTTTCTTTTATGATGTATACTCTAGTTTTTCAGGTTTTCACAGTGTATATATTGTGTGCTGAACACATTTCCCCTCATAACCCCGTTTTTCTTTCCTGGTCCTGCTTATCCACCTAAACTGACGCTTTCTCTCTTTAATATCTAGGAACCATAACTGAGAAAACAGACAACAGACATATGATGTTTGTCTTCCTGTGATTGGCTGAGTTTGCTTAATATGGTTATTTCCAGTCATGTCTGTTTTCCTGGCAGACAAAACTTTGTTTTCCTTTCT
Source organism: Apodemus agrarius (assembly GCA_964023405.1). NCBI lineage: Eukaryota > Metazoa > Chordata > Mammalia > Rodentia > Muridae > Apodemus > Apodemus agrarius. Next base: position 96,390,481 of record OZ030015.1, read on the forward strand.
GACTGAAGAAAAAAGTTGCATTGTATATGTCTGTCTGTCTGCATATATGTATATTTGCATATATGTATATGTGTGTCTATTAATGTATATGTATGTATATATGTATGTATGAATGCATGTGCATATATGTATGCATTTATATGTATGTATATATGTGTATATATATGTATTTATGTGCATGTGCATATATCTGCATATATATACATCTATCTATCTATCTATCTATCTATCTATCTATCTGTCTCTACATATACATATATCATCCTCCTTACCTGTGCCTGTCTTGTTGGATACCTAGGTCAAATCTATAACAGGGTTATTGTGAAAACTATATAGTGCGCTTCACAAATCTGCATATCATCCTCGCAGCAGCAGGGGGCCATGCTAATCTCTGCATTGCTTTAATTTCAGTATATGTGCTGCTGAACTGAGCATTCTGAGACATGGTGGTCTCCTGTAGTCCAGGCTAGCCTTGAACTCATTGTGTTGTAGCCAAGGATATCCTTAAACCTCTCACCCTCCTCCTGCCTTCACCCCACACGTGGCAGGCATGCCCCACCACTTTGTGCTTTGTGTGGTGCTGGGTGTCAGACTCAGGGCTTTGAACTCAGGGCTTTGTGCACGTCAGGCAAGTGCTCTGCCTCTGAGCTCTGTCCCCCGCCCATTTTGTCTTGTTAAGACAAGGTCTCCCTGGTGCACTGTTGGGTTTTGAACTTCTGCCCTCCATAGTCTTTCAAGTGCAGACCATAGGCCTGTGCCACTCGCCCTGATAGCCATTTGTCCCTTTAATGCTTTTGAGTAGTTGGAAACCCTAGAAATTGGCCCTCCGCATCCTGCAGGCTGGACGATCAAGGCGTTTTGGGCATGCTCCCTCCAAAGTGCTGGCGGGGTTCCTCGGTTTCTTCCAGCTTCTGCTGGCTTCAGGCCACCTGGGCTGATGGTGACCTCACAGCAATCTGTCTCCCTTTTCATGTGACATCCTCCCTCTGTACGTGTCTGGGTCTGTGCACACGGTCTTCTCTCTTGCCTCTCTTTGGACAGGGACATCAGTTAAACTAGGGAAGGACCCACCCTACTCCAGGAAGATTCTGCTGAAACTAGAGACACATGCAATGGCCCTGCTCCCACAGAGGTCACATTTGGGGACACTGGGGTTTGAACCTCAGTAGATCTCTTTATAGCGGTGTGGATAGGGATGCACACATGTGCTTGCATATGGACAGAGGTCAACCTCGAGTGTGAGTATTCAGGAACTGCCCACTTTATTTTATTGATTTAAAAAATTATTTATTTAGCCAGGTGTGGTAGGGGTATGGGTGTGGGTGCGCGCCTTTAATCCCAGCACTCGGAAAGCAGAGGCAAATGGATCTCTGTGATGTTTGAGGTGCCTGGTCTGGAGAGTGAGTTCTGGGACAGTAACGACTATACAGAGAAACCCTGTCTCAAAAACAAACAAACAAACAAACAAATAGAATAAACAAATAAAAATACTTCCTTGTGCCTGTGTCAGAGGACAACCCGTGGGAGGTGCTTATAAAATGTAGATCTCAGCTCACAGTCAGGTTGACAGGCATGGCAGGCTTTACCTGCTCAGCCCTCCTGCTGGTCCCAAATTTATGTATGTATGTATGTATGTATGTATGTATTTATTTATTTATTTATTTATTTATTTATTACTTAAAAGATGACATTTATTTTACTATTTATTATTGGTTGGTCTTCCCCTAGCCAGAATATCCTTATTTATTTATTTATTTATTTATTTATTTATGTATTTATTTATTTTTGTGCCAGGGTCTTTCATGGGAGCCGGGGTTCACCTCTTTGAGTAGGCTTGACTGGACTGGCTGATGATACCCAGAGGTTCTCCTGTTTCATCCCTGCGGGGCTGGGATGCCTTTTTATGTGGGTTCTGGGGACCAGACTCAGGCCTCATGCTTCCATGGCAGGAGCAGCACCGACTGAGCTGTCTCCCCGCCATCAGTGTGTCTTTGCAGAGGGACAGACACACTAACTTGTAGCAGGCGGTGAGGGCTCAGGATTCTGAAGAGGTCGGCTGAGACAGAGCACAGTGGGTTCTCATGAATGAGCGGAAGCTAGACTCTGAAGAGGTGGGGGCCAGAGGTGGGATGTCTGTCACCGTGCTGAAATGGATCAGAGTGTGGTTTGGGAGTGCTACCGTGTGGCTTCTCGATGGCCGCACTGAGAGGAAAGGTGTCAAGAAGTCACATACAGGGCTGGGGAGAGAGAGAGCTTAAAGGCACTTCCTGAGAAAGCGTGATTACTGAAGTTTAATCGCTGGAACTCACGTAAAAGTGGAAAGAAAAATTAAAAAGTGTGCATGTGGGTGGCACACACTTTTATTCCCAGCGCTTGGGAGGCAGAGGCAGGGGGATCTCAGTTTAAGGCCAGCCTGGTCTACAGAGTGAGTCTCAGCACAGCCAGGGCTACATAGAGATACTCTGTCTGAAGAAGAAGAAGAAGAAGAAGAAGAAGAAGAAGAAGAAGAAGAAGAAGAAGAAGAGGGGGAGGGGGAGGGGGAGGGGGAGGGGGAGGGGGAGGGGGAGGAGAGGGAAGAGGAGGAAGAGGAAAGGAGGAGAGGGATAAAGAAGGAGGAGGGGGAGGATGGGGAGAAGAGGAAGAAGAGGAAGGAAGGGAGGAGAAGGAGGAAGGAGATGATAATAATAATAATAATAATAATAATAATGGAAACCAACTCCACAAACTGTCCTTTGACTTCTCCCTCCCCCCCAATCCACCACCACCACCAACAATCATTTTTCAAGTGATGTACACAGCCAGGAGTGGTGGTGTAGTCCACACCTTTAATCCCAGCACTCGAGAGGCAGAGGCAGGCCTTTCTCTGAGTCTGAGGACAGTCTCCTCTACATTGTGAGTTCCAGCGAAGCATCTGCGTCCTTGAAGCACAGGCCTCAGTTTCTAGTCGACTGACCGAAGTAGGTGGACTTGGGAGTTTGGGATGAGGACAGCCTGGCTTCTCTGTGGCAGGAACGTGAGGCCTGGTGCAGGCTCACCAGCAGCTAAGTCACACTCGATCCTGGAATGTCACTTGCTCCTGTGAGGAGGTCCCTACAGGTATCATGCAGGCAAGCACACGGCTCAGAGATGAGAATGAAAACCCAGAGCAGGTTGACTTGGTCCCCCTGAATCAGACTTAGGGAGTTTGACAACAAGCTGCCTGTTCCCGGGGTGTTCACGGCCAGCATCACTCGGAAAAAGGTTTTCTGGTGTGATGCAATCCCTGTGGCACAAGGGAGGGTAATTACGCTGAAACTCAGTCTCTTCCAAGAAGATGGGTTCTAGAGATACGCTACCTTTACTAGCTTAAGGGCCTTAGGGTCTAGCCTGCTCTCCGTTAATGCAGATAGCATGGAGGTCATTTAGACCATTAGCCATCTCTGGTCCTGCTTGTGGGAGATTTATACAGCCTGGCCCAACAGACAAACGCAGATTACCCGGCTATCAGCCACTTCTGGTTCTCGGCTGTCTGGATGGAAGAGCAGGAGTTTCATCTTTTCCATAGGAAAGACAACCCTCTGGGCTTCCCTGGAGATCTGTGGGCACCAGGACCGCCATACTGCGCTCCCAACACTCAGGACCGCCCTGCTCACGGCTGCCTCCTCTCCCTTACCCCATGCTGGAATGTTCTCTTTCTCCACGTCCGACCAGGGCTATCAACCGACACCACGAGTTTTGAAAGCCTGCTGTGAGCCCGGTGCTCTGCTAATTGCGTCATGTGCTTCAGCTCGTCGGAGGATCTCTCAGGTAACTTGGTGAGGGAGATCCAGCCCCACTCATCTTCTACAAGAAGAGGGACTTTTAGAGCAGGTTCCCTGTCGAGCCTCCTCTTAGCAAGGGCTGCCTGACCCGCATTCACGCTTCTCAGTGCTTTTAGTCTCAGCCTCCCGTCTTACCCTCTGTGGGCAAGTCTGTGGGGGCATCTTCTTGATTAATAGTTGATGTGAGAGGGCCCAGCGTTCTCCCGTCAGTGCTGTCCCCTGGGAAGTTGTCAGGTTTAGCGAGTCTGCCGGAGTGAGGCAGTAAGCGGTGTTCCTCTGTGGTTTCTGCCTCAGTCTCTGCCTCTAGGTTCCTGCCTGGAATTCCTGCCCTGACATCTGTTGGTGATTGATTGTGACCTGACACTTTCCTCCCCGAGTTGCCGCATCATTTGGCAATTCGGAAGTAGAATTGTTAGTGCATGCTGGGGAGAAGGGGATCGGGAGAGGGAGGGAGAGATTGTGGGTTCTGTTGTTGCTTTCTTTGGAGACAGGGTCTTGCTATGAAACCCAAACTTGTCTTAGAACCCAGTCTGTGGCTCACACCAGTGTTAGAGACCCCCTTGCTGCCATCCTCCGCCGCACTAGGTTTTAGGCGTGCCAGGCTTAGGTTATGCTTTGTCGTGAGAGGTGGCGGGGTTTACTGAGCTACAGAATCCTAGAGAGGACTAACAGGTATTCGAGACACGTATGAAAAAGAATCAGGCATTCTTGCAGAGGAGGGCAAAGCAATCATAGGTTCTGTGGGAGAACTATGGGATCCCTGTGGGGACCTGTGGGGTCCTGTGGGAGCCCACAGGACCATCAGCCATTTCCACGAGCCAACGGTGAGAAACACTGGCTCTGGGAAGCCCACACTGATACTTCGAGGCAGCCCTGAATTTACGGGCATGCTGTCTAGGCAGGAGCACAGAGGCCTAGACTTAGCTGATATCCCTTGCTGCCATCACGTTGAACGGCTAGTGGGGCTCTGGCTTTCTTCATTTTTCCCTTGGACACTGTGAATTGTGCAGCAGCTCCCACTGAACTGGATGTAGAAATGACGCTAGCAAGCTTGGGCCATTCCAGTCAGAACTACATATTCAAAACAGAATAAATCCCAGGGCAGCGGATACTTATGACTTAATGTGTGCGAAGTGCTTGGAAACGTGCCCGGGGTTATAAGAGGTGTTTTGTAAGCATCTGAGGCGTGAGGGTTATCAGAACGATCGTGAGGACCACTTGGAGTGCGAGCTAGGCAGGTCCTTGTACGTCACTCTCAAGAGGGAAGACTGGGTGTTTGTTTAGAAGAAGAGCTGTTGTTTAGAAGTAAAGTGAGCCGTGGATGTAGCCGGTTGGAATGATTAGGGCTGCCATTCATAGTCCCTGCAATATCAGCATCCAAGGTTTTCTCTTAGGAGTTTGGGCTCTGGGATCCTAATATGTCTGGGCTGCTGGAAGTATTTGAACAAACCTGTGCTTAGAAATGTTATCCCAGAGCCGGGCATGGTGGCGCACGCCTGTAATCCCAGCATTTGGGAGGCAGAGGCAGGCGGATTTCTGAGTTCGAGGCCAGCCTGGTCTACAGAGTGAGTTCCAGGACAGCCAGGACTACACAGAGAAACCCTGTCTCAAAAAAAACAAAAAAACAAAAACAAAACAAAACAAAAAACCAAAAACAAAACACAAAACAAAACAAAACAAACAAACAAAAAGAAATGTCATCCCAGCCTGGCGGTGGTGGCGCACACCTTTGATCCCAGCACTTGGGAGGCAGAGGCAGGTGGATTTCTGAGTTTGAGGTCAGCCTGGTCTACAGAATGAGTTCCAGGACAGCCAGGGCTACACAGAGAAACCCTGTCTTGAAAAACTAGAGAGGAAAAAGACCAAAAAAAAAAAAAAAAAAAGAAAAAAAAGAAAGAAAAGAAAAGAAATGTCATCCCAGGGCTGGAGAGATGGCTCAGCAGTTAAGAGCACTGATTGCTCTTCTGGAGGTCCTGAGTTCAAATCCCAGCGACCACATGATGGCTCACAACCATCTGTAATGAGATCTGACACCCTCTTCTGGGGTGTCTGAAGACAGCTACAGTGTACTTATAATAAATAAGTACATCTAAAAAAAAAAAAGAAAAAGAAAGAAAGAAAGAAGAGAAATGTCATCCCAGGCACCTGGACTGCGGGAAGGAAGGGCACAGGTACATTTTCCTGAGCCCCCAGAAGACAGAGGGGCCAGATGGGACGCACTGGCAGATGAGCTCCCTGGCTCTGAGTCCAGGATCTCCCGGAAGATCCGAAGGAGAGCCTCACCAAGTTTTATGCGAACCTGGCAGTGTGCGTCGGCACAGGCACTGTCCCTGACCTCATTCTGTCGCAGGGAGGCATCATAGGGGGCGCCGTGCAGACTGCTGCCAAGAGCGCAGCGTCAGGACTGGAACATGCTTCCTGGCCAGCGGGCCTGGGACCTCACGGCGCAGGTGTCTTTCTCCCTGAGGGTGTCCCCTTTGCTGTTTGTCACTTGAATAAAAATGGCTTCAGGCTGGGGGAGATAATAGAGCTGAGTCGATAATGTGTTTGAGTTTTATCTCTAGAACAGATATTAAAAAAAAAAAAAAAAGAAGAAGACGAAGCCAAGTTTGGTGGTGATCCATGATTGTAATGTAAACCCATGTGCTGGAATTCATGCAGAAGCAGGTACACATACCAACACACAACACACACACAAATATGCACATACATGAACACATATATGAACACCACATGCATGTATACAGTTTTAGGGACAGGTGTGGTGGCATGAACCTGGAATCCCAAAATTCAGGAGGGGTAGACAGGGTATTGTGATTAGGCCAGCTTGGGCCACATTAGAGATGGTCAGGCCATCCTGAGCTATACAGTGAGAATCTGTCTCTCTTTTTCTTTTCTTTTTTAAAAAAGGAATTTGATTAGGAATTAACCTGTCTTCTGGGAAGGAGGCCTGGGTCTCTGTAGTGAGAAAGACTTAGGTTTGTTTGGGGTTTTTTTGGGTTTTTTGTTGTTTTTTGTTTTTTTGTTTTTGTTTTTCGTTGTTGTTGTTTTTTGTTGTTGTTTTTTGAGACAGGGTTTCTCTGTGTAGCCCTGGCTGTCCTGGAACTTACTCTATAGACCAGGCTGGCCTCAAACTCAGAAATCCACCTGCCTCTGCTTCCCAAGTGCTGGGATTAAAGGCAAGTGCCACCATTGCCTGACAAAGACTTTGTTATAATGTAACAAAACCAGATATGTTATAGTGTAGACAACCCCAGAGGGTACTGGCATTGTCCAATCAGAATGTATTTCATACTCCTGTTTTGGTTACCTCCATACTGGCAGTGTGTGTGTGTGTGTGTGTGTGTGTGTCCAAATATTGTGACGAGAGATAGACATTGCCTTGCAGTGGAATCCACATAATGGACTGCCTTGACCTCCCCACATGTCCTGGGCTTCAGACAGAAGCCATTTTATTGTAGTTCAGGACCCTCTTAGCTGGGCCTTTGTCACTCTCCATGTGCTGCTGAAGGACACTAGGTACAATTAAGCAAGCAGGTGGTCAGGACAGGGGTCTGGGAACAGCTGTGTTCACAGGGCTGCTGTCTCTACGTTGATGACCTCAGCTGAGGTCACCAGCCAGAGCATCTACAGACAGCCTTTCCAGTATGGTGGTCTCAGGATGTTCCCACTTTTTATATGGTGGCTCTCCGAGTGTTTCGAGAGAGACTGCCAGTCTTGTACATCCAGAGCCCAGAGACTGGCAGCACTGCTTCTGTCTTACTATCCTATTAGTCAGGAAAACAACCACTGACCCAGCCCAGATTCAAGGGAGGGAATGTAAATCCCACTTCCCGAAGGGAGATGTGTCAAACTGGTGGCCAGCTTCACGCCGCCCCAAGTAGAGAAGCAGAGAATTGGGGTTCTGTGCTGGGGGGAATATGTCAAAGGCTATGTGGCTGCCTGGAGGGTGAGGAGCCAGCCCTGCGTAGGACCGTACACCATTTACTTTTTGTCCTTCCTAAGCAATCGTACTTATTAGTTTATTTAGGCCCACGTCTTCAAAGAGGACAGTTCCACCCTAGTTGGCAGGCACGGTGGCAGGAGGGGCTCTCTGTTGGCGGCAGCAGTGGGAACTTGACCCGGGACTGTTCACCTCCTGGCTGACCAAAAAGCACAGGACAGTCTGGAACAAGGGTTTTAATGCAATCTTCCGAGGCTCACTCCTGGGGATCTGCCTCCCGCAGCCAGGACTGATGTCTAAAGAATGGTCCTCAATCTTCCTAAGGCTTTGGCCCTTTGATACAGTTCCTCGGGGTGACCTCCAGCCATAAGGTTATTTTCACTGTTACTTCATAACTGTAGTTCTGCTACTGTTATGAATTGTAATACAAATAGTTTTGGAGGTAGAGGTTTGCCAAAGGGGGCATGACCCACAGGTTGAGAACCATTGCTCTACGGTCTCCACACCTTTCACAAGCTGGAAACCACCTTCTCAAAAGGTGTGAGCCGAGGGGGAAACATTCTAGATTCAAACTACAACATGTGAGGCTGGCCCCTTCTCTGCTGATCACAGTATGACCTCTTCACTTACACCCAAGTAACTTTGTCAGTGAGACATGACACCCAGACCAGTAGAAACCTCAACCCCTCCTGCAAAAAGTTCTGGGTATTTTTCTCTTAATCTGTAGAAGTTATTTATTTATTTATTTATTTATTTATTTATATACAGAATGTTATTTACATGGCACAAACTGGCCACTTGAAGCTGCTAGAACCAGTGACAATTCAGTGACATTTAGTGGAGGTCCCCTGTGACCACCACTTCACTCCAAAAGAAAAGCCCCCACCCATCCCCCACTCTGGCAAGCTCCTGGCATTTAAAAGCTTTCTGTGTTTCGCTGCATTTACATACTTTAGATAGAAACACATGCCTTAGCAGGTGGAATTTTGTGTCTAACTTCTCTTACCTATCAATATTTTTTGTGTGTGACTGGTGGTGTTGCAGATTGAACTCAGGGTCTTAAGCATGCTACTAAGCAAGGGTTCTGTAGACCTGGTGCTTGTTTTTTTTGTTTGTTTTGTTTTGTTTTGGAGACAGAGTTTCATTGCGTAGCCCAGGCTGGCTTCGAACTGGTGATCCTCTTGTCTTGTCTTCTGAGTTGCTGGGGTCAGGGGCATGTGCTATCATACGTGTGATGTTTTTAAGGGACATCATACTACTTGTGTAAAAACTCTGTTCCTTTTTCATTGCTGAGTAATATTTCACTATGTAGACATACCACATTGTAAAAGATATATGTTCTCATATAGAATGACATTTGAGCTAGTCTTACCTCTTGCTTATTGAAAGTAGGGGTCTATGAACATTAGTATTGATTGAGTAATTCCCAGTATAGAATTTTTGGGGATCACAAATGGCAATTATGTTTATTTTCTATGTGTTACAGGTGTTTTGCTTTCATGTATATCTGTGTTATATATTCAAGTCTAGTGACTGTAGAGGCCAGAGGAAGGCATCGGGTTCCCTGGAAATGGATTTATAGATTGAACAGGCTGGAACAGCAGCAAGTGCTCTTAGGCAAAAGCTGCTGAGGCATCTCTCCAGTCATCAAATGCTTATGATTTTAAAGATGTTTGGGTTTATGACTTCTAGCCTTGAGTGTAATTTTTTTCCTTAAAAAATGAAGTAACTGGCCAGGCAGTGGTGGCACATGCCTTTAATTTGAATTCTTGGGGAGGCGGATTTTTGAGTTTGAGGCCAGCCTGGTCTATAGAGTAAGTTCCAGGGCAGCCAGGGCTACACAGAGAACCCTATCTTGAAAAACAAAACAAAACAAAACAAACAAACAAAAAATGAAGTAACTGATGGGCAGATGAGACGGTGATTAGAATTGCCTGTCATCAGGCCTGACAGCCTGAGTTCAGTCCTGGGAGCTACAAGGTGGAAGGGATTCCACGCCTTGTAGTATGCTTGTACTCCCATCCTGAATGCAAAATAAAGAGACAAAAATGCAATTAAAAAAAATAAGGGCAATGAGGAAAGGAAGGAGAAATGGGCAAAGGAAGGCCTCCTGGGTCACTGTCTCTCCTGATGCCAACCAAGGTCATGTGACGGGCAGGGCTGCCGAGTCCTGTTTGCTTTAGCTAGTCAGGTGGCATCTCCGTGGGGACGCCTCCGAGGAGTGTGGAACTGTTAGAGACTCATAGGTTTTATTGTCCTGGCTGCCAGAAAGAGGCTGCGTAAGTGATGCCTAACTGGAAGTGTTTTGTTTCTTTTTTCGTGTGTGTGTGTGTGTGTGTGTGTGTGTGTGTGTGTGTTGTATGCATATGTGTGCATATGTATTTGGGTGCACATAACCATGCATGTTGTGTGGTCAATGTCAGATATCATTATCTATACTGATACACGTTGGCTTTTGAGTCAGAGTCTGTCACTGAGCCTGGGGATTGTTGGTTTGGCGAGGCTGGTCAGTAAGCCCCCCTGTCATCTTTCCCCAACACTGGGATACTGATGAGAGCCACCACCCTCAGCTCTCATGTGGGTGCTCCAAACATGTTACCAATGGAGTCCTCTCCCTAGCTCCCACTGGGAGATGTTTCAATGTTACAATGTTACGTTTCCCTTTGAGGTGTTACAATATTACATGTCTCTTGAGCTGTTTCAATGTTACAATGTAAGTTTCACCTTGAGCTGTTTCAGTGTTACATTTCAGCCCCCACTTGGAGCGAGCCACCCACACTGCTCAGTCTCAGCTTCCCTTCAGTGCCAGATTGCTGAGATCTCACAGTTATGAGACCGCGAGGCCTGGAGATGGAAGGTTCTCCCCTTTAAGCTGCCTCTCCCTCCCTGCAGCAGCAGAGCCCCACAAAGCCTGTCATGCTATAGTCATTCTTGACTCAGTTCTCTATAGTTTAAATATCATAAAACTTTATATATATATATATATATATATATATATATACCTAAAGAGCCACCCCAGCATTTTATTGTTTTGATTATATTCATAGCTCTACCTTTTTCTCTGAACCTTTGAAGGATGAAGACATCAGGCCTCTTCATCACAAAGAGCAGAGTATCTGTCTCTTCAGATAATGTTGGAATTGGAGAGACGTCTCAAGAGTTAAGAGTGCGTGCTAGTCTTGCAAAAGACACAGTTTCGGTTTCCAGCATGCAAATGGTGATTCGCAGAGGTCTGGTCCTCCAGTTCCTTCTGGCCTCTGTCATCACTGCACAACAGTAGTGCACATTCATACACACACGCAAGCAGAATGCTGGTACACATCTAACAAGTGCATCTTAAAAGAAAAGCTCTTCCATATGCCTATAGTGCCATTATTACACTAAAATGGCCACCAATTCCTTAATATCTAAAATCCACCTCACGCTAAGATTTCCTTAGCTGTTTCTCAAATGTGCTGTTGAGTCTATTTGACATTCCATTTGTCTCTGTCTCTGGTTTCCTTTAATGAAGCCTGTCTCCCGCCCGCCCCCAGTCCCAGCTTTCTCCCTGACTCTTTGGAGCAGCTGGACCTCTTGTCTCGAGACACCTGAACACCAGTTTGTTTGAGCATTTCCTCGTGGCAGCATTGACTCTGTTGTCCTCATAGCTGGATTTCCTGTAACCTGGAAATTAGATTCAGAAGTTTGATTAGATTCTGGCAAAGGGTTCTTGCTTTTATACACACTTCATATTTCATCCCATCAGGAGGCATAAAAGGTCACAGGCAAATGATTAGTGACACTGACTCTAATCCCTTTATAAGGAAGCTAATTGCCAATTCTGTCCAATTTATAAATGGCTGTGTGGCAGTGTGACCCCATGTCCATTGGCCACCGATTATTGTTTGGGAGCTTGCAAACACGGTCATTTCTGAGGCTGCGGCCATGCTTTCTGTGTGAGCTAGTTGTTGCAAGGAGTGCTCCCCCTTGTCTCCTAGCAGAGGCTGGGGGTCAGTCTGGAGGGTCAGAGTGTGCCTAATTATTTTCCTTTAATTATGGATTTGTAGGCTCTGGGATTAGTATCATGTTCTCCAGTACCGAAAAATGACTCTCTCTCTCTCTCTCTCTCTCTCTCTCTCTCTCTCTCTCTCTCTCTCTCTGTGTGTGTGTGTGTGTGTACTTTTTTTTTTTTAGCTTACTTTATTGGGTTCTATTATCTACCACCCTTCCAACCCTTCTTATACCCCAATCCCTTCCAAATTAGGTGGGAGAGAAGGAAGGTTAGAAGGGAAGGGGGCATAGACTTCTTTAGACCACTTCCTGCTGATAACGGGTGTCCAGTTCCTTGGGGCAAGTCCAATCTCCATTGTCAGTGTATCTCTAACCAGCAATCCAACAAAACTGCAACCCAGCAACCCAGCAGCCCAGCAACCCAGCAATAGCAAAGGCAGCAGCAGGGGTTGAAGGGCAGAGGGAGCAGGAATAGCTACAGGCTCTCCAGGGACTCTCCTATTCATTCCCTCTCAAGAGTTCCCAGGATTCCAAACATGAACTATCTGCAGCTGGCAAAAACCACACCCCTTCTAGAGCACAAGACAAATCATAGTCACCTGCTGTGAAGCAGCCTCTTATTCCACACCCGGGATTAAAGCAAAAACATACTCACATAACTGAGTTTTTAAAGAAACCAATATTCCCAACTACATGTGTGTGCACACGCACGTGTGTGGAGACCCCATGTAGGGCATTGTGCATGCAAGGCTAGCACTGTACCAATGAACTATACCCCCAGCATATATTTATTCTTCTAATGCTCAAATTGTCTCAATCCTGGAATTAGGCATTGCTCCAAAAAGATATGGTTCCTTTTCATGTGGGATGGTGTAGAAAGGAAAGACTGAATACGGGTATGTTCATTGTACTTGGGGTGAAGGTGGAAAGCAATGCTTCTTTCATTTTAGTAGCTAGGATGTATATGTATGTGTATATGTATATATATATATATGTATGTGTGTGTATATATATAGATAGATATATAGATACAGATACAGATACAGATACAGATACAGATACAGATACAGATACAGATATAGATATAGATATAGATATAGATATAGACAGGGTTTCTCTGTGTAGCCCTGGTCTCCTGGAACTTGCTCTGTAGACCAGGCTGGCCTCAAACTCACAGAGATCCACCTGTCTCTGCCCCCCAAGTGCTAGGATTAAAAATGTGCCTTTCACCACCACACCATGCCCGGCCGGGGCTTTTTTTTTTTTTTTTAAGTTATGAACTCATAATGACATTTTGTTTCTTTCTAACTGAACTTTTTTTCTTGTGGTATTGAGTTGACCTCAGCCTCACACCTGCTAGCCAGTGCTAGCCTGCCACTGAGCTATCCCCAACCCTGTCTTTAATGCCGCCAGTGATTTTTGCATTCTAGGCTTTCTTAGCAACTTATGGCTCTTGTATTTTCTGACAGTGACTCTCTTGGGTTCCCTGTGAGGAACATTAGTATAATCGCTTGTTTACATTACTTTCTCATACACATGAAACGTCTCCAAAATCCCAGTACCAACTCTTCTACTAATAGTGTAGCCGCTGTGTAAAGTTTAAGATTTCCTTACCATATACATTTTAGTTGTTGTTCTTAGATTTTATTTTCCATCCCATTGGGGTGGACAGCCAGAACACCAAGTACTAATGTTACCTGAAATGATTCTTCCCTCTGGGCATTCTTATTTAAACCATGCTGTGTAGTGAGACTCATTTGCTCCTGTTTTGTCTCTTCTTATAGACTCTACTTTTCCTTTGGATTTTAACTTGGAATTTTGCTCAGATCAGGCATCTACATGGAATAGAAATCAATTTTTAGAACAATATATATCCCCAAGGATCTTGTTCCCAGCCCTCTACCCTAGGTCATTTCTCCTGTCCCTTGTGAGGAACTTTGTATATTTTATTTTTAAGACTCTTTCTGGCTTACCTTTTGTATCTATCAGCTATATAATGTAAGCAAGGAAGATTTCTTTTGTCTCATCGTTTGAGGGTACAGTCCATTATGGCAGGGAGGCGTGGCGGAAGGGACATGAGGCAGCTGGTCATGTTGTGTTCTCAGGCAGGAAACAGCAAGATGAATTCAGTCGTGACCGCGGCCCATGGAACCGTGCCATATTAAGGCTGGGTCTTCCTTGCTCAGTTAAGGATCCCTGGAAATACTGCCACAGACATACCCAGGGATTGTCTCCTAAGTGGTTCTAAATGCTACCAAATCCACAATCAGACTGTTCCTCCATGCCATGCCTGCCCTTGTGATTTCCAGAGTGTCCCTAATAGGGTCATCTTTCAGATTCTAGTCTGGGTCTTGGACTCCGTGGATCCCGCCTACTCTGTGGACCCCGCCCACTCCGTGGACCCTGCCTACTCTGTGGACTCCGCCCACTCCGTTGGTCCTTCCTACTCTGTGGATCCTCTCGCTAAGCTTGGATCCTTAGCGAGTCCTTTCTCCCTGTCAGTTCTAAAACACTCTTTTCTCCCTCCTGTTGTCTCTGTCGTGAGTTTGGGGTCTTACACTCATCCACTGTTGCTCCTCCAGCTACCCCACACTTGCTTTCTTTAAATTACTTTTATTTTTATGTTTACTTAATTTATGTGTAGGAGTATGTTGCCTGCATACATACATGCACACCTTGTGTGTGCTTGGTACCTTCAGGGTCCAAAGAGGGCATTGGATCTTCTGGGACTGGAGTTACAGGTGGTTACGCACCACCATGTGGGTGTTGGGAACGAAACTGCAGTCCCTTGCAAGGACAACAAGTTCTCTTAACTGCTAAACCATCTCTTCAGCCTCCCAGTCTTGTTCTCTAACCGGGTTGTGTGTTCCTTGAGGGTGGGGCCATGCCTAGACTCGTAAAGAACATGTTTATATTACATTGTATTTATTTTGTGGGCATGTTGGGGATGCTGTCATATGTCTGCGGTACCCCATGGAGAGGTCAGAGGATAACTTGTAGGAATTGGCTCCCTTTTTAACCACGTGCATCCCAGGCATTGAATCCAAGTCAGATACTGCAACCTTGTCCTGACTGGAAACACAGAGGGGCATCTCCGTGAGCCCCTGGATGCACCGTTTTTATCCGTCGGTCGATTCATAACCTTGTTTGATGTGTGATTCTGTTTGAAGACACCTTGTTTGTTTAATACATACTTCTGAGTCATTAGCAGTCCGCCCAGCCAACTGAGCTCTGACTCACTCCTGCCCGGCTTGAGGGACATGTACGCCTTCTTTGTAAAGCACATCACAGCTTTCTTGTGCATAAGAAAGCCAGAAAGCGCCCGGTACTTCATTGGGGGAGGGGGAAGGGGGAGGCATTGCACACAGTGAACTCACCCACAAAAATATCATTAGAAAAATAAAAGTCATGGCGCTCAATAGAGAGGTCAGAAGACACTTATGAATAGCCTCAGAGCTGAAACAGGTCGGCAGAGTCGCTGTGTCTATTTTGTCTGACCTCAATAAGGAATGTATGCACAGGCTCCTCTCTCTCTCTCTCTCTCTCTCTCTCTCTCTGTATGTTTATGTTTTATCCATATATGTATTGTTTGAATGTGTTCATGTGTGTGTGCTGCTATATGCGCATGTAGAGGCCATACATTGATGTCAGGTGTCTTTTTTTTAAAGATTTATTTATTATTGTATGTAAGTACACTGTAGCTGTCTTCAGACACTTCAGAAAAGAATGTCAGATCTCATTACAGAAGGTCATGAGCCACTATGTAGTTGCTGGGATTTGAACTCAGGACCTTCAGAAGAGTAGCCAGTGCTGTTAACCGCTGAGCCATCTCTCCAGCTTGTCGGGTGTCTTTCTAATTGTTCTTTCTACCTTATTAAAGATGTTCTTTTGCATTTAGTTTGTGTACAGTTGTTGTCATGCTTATGCCATGGTGTGCACATGGAGTCGGAGGACAGCTTTGGGGACCCAGTGTAGGTCTTGGAGATCGAACTCAGATCATCAGGCTTGGTGGCAAGCACATTTACCTATGGGACTATCCATCTGGCCCCAACTTTTTTTGGGGGGGGGGTTGGATTTGGTTTTTTTGAGACAGGGTTTCTCTATGTAGCCCTGGCTGTCCTGGAACTCTGTAGACCAGTCTGGCCTGGAACTCAGAAATCCACCTGCCTCTGCCTCCCAAGTGCTGGGATTAAAGGTGTGCACCACCATCACCCAGCCCCAACTTATTTTTTTGAAACAGAGTCTCTCACCAAACCTGGAGCTCCCTTCTTCAGAAAGACTAGAAGACTGGCTATCGACGTCAGGGAATTTTCCCTTCTCTACTTCCACGGCACTAAGATTATAGATGTGTGTTGTGTTGTTATGTGTTGTGTGCATTTGTTGTGTTGTTATGTGTTGTGTGCATGTGCTGTGTTGTTATGTGTTGTATGCATGTGCTGTGTTGTTATGCTGGGTGCACGGTGCTGGGAATTTGAGCTCCTGCTCATGCATCAAGCAGTTTACAGACTAAGCTTTCATCCCAGCCCTGTCACTCATATTGTCTTTGTAGGTGTATTACTTTTTTAGATTAATTTTTTTATTTTATTTTTCAGAGTCAATTCTTTTTTTCTTTTCCTAGTCTAAAAACCTTCAAGTGGTAGCCATAGCTGCAGCCCAGGTCCTCCGAGTGGAGACTCTGGTGTGGGATTTCACAAGATGATTGGTGAATTCCTGATAAGGAGACTTGGTGAACACAGTCTCTTTCTAGAGGTGAGAGGGTGGGGCAGATCAGGTAGCTGGACGTCTTGGAGATAGCATCAAAGGTGGCCTTGGCAAATTTGCCCAGGATGGCAGTGCAGCCCCTGGCTGATGTGTAGCTGTCATTTTACTGGATAGCTCCTTGGGAACAGAAGCAGAGACACACATATATGTAACTAAAAATAAAAAATAGTTTCTTCTTCTCCTTCTCCTTCTCCTTCTCCTTCTCCTTCTCCTTCTCCTTCTCCTTCTCCTTCTCCTTCTTCTTCTTCTTCTTCTTCTTCTTCTTCTTCTTCTTCTTCTCCTTCTCCTCCTCCTCCTCCTCCTCCTCCTCCTCCTCCTCCTCCTCCTCCTCCTCCTCCTTCAGGAAAACACCCCTAATGCCTCTGGGGGCAGGGATGAGAGGTACCAACACGGAGCCCCAGTGTCCTGTCACCTTGCATGGAGCAGTGTGGAACTTGCCAATCTTGTTTCCCAAATAGCCTCTCCGCAGAGGGACAACAGTAGCCAAAATGATGGCCCCTTGGATGGCAGCGGCTACCTCCTTGGAGCACTTAACACCAAGACCAATATGATCATTCTTTAGGGGTGCACCCGAGAAAAATCCAATAATCTCAGATTCCTTAATGGGCAGGGCGATTTCCTCCAGGGACTTGATCTTCCCATCCTTCCCCAGGCGGCCCAGCTTGGTGATGGGGACCCCTCCTTGTTGTCATTGTAACCTCAGTGAGCCCCATGGCCTTGATCATGGCTACAGTCTTGACCGCTACCAACCACAGCTCCTAAACATGCTGCCGTATCCTCCATGGGAGCTGCCGAGGCCTCCTAATCCTGGGCCCCCAGGTCCTCAAGACAGTTCAGCTGCACCATTCCCGCTGTTATTTGGCATTTCCTGAAGAAGAAGCAATTTCCTTTTTAAAATTTTAATTATGTATATGTGTGTCTACATGGGGGTATTCACAGATGAGGGCAATTGTCCACGGAAGCCGGAGGAGGGCGTTGATACCTTCCCCATCCCAGGACTGGAGTTACAGGCTGCACAACACGGGTGCTGGGAACTGGACTCTGGCCCTCTGAAAGAGCGGTCTGTGCTTTTAATCATGAGGTTGTCTCTCCTGCATGTCTGTTTCTATCCAGGGATGATTCTAAACCAGCTCAAATATTGATTTGGGGGGGTTCAAAAGCTCACTGAAGTGAGTGACTTTGACTCACAGAATCTGTAAACGAAGAAGATTGGCCCTGTCAATCTGAGTTAACCTCAGACTAGGTTGTTTTGTTTTGTTTTGTTTCTGGGCTTCATGTTCCTTGAGCACCAGTGGGTGATTTTTAAAATTTTTCTTAGGATGGCCTTTCGAGTTCCTGAGTGAGCTTTTCTTTTCTTTTCTTTTCTTTTCTTTTCTTTTCTTTTCTTTTCTTTTCTTTTCTTTTCTTTTCTTTTCTTTCCTTTCCTTTCCTTTTCTTCCTTCCTTCCTTCCTTCCTTCCTTCCTTCTTTCCTTTTTTTTTTTTTTTCATTTGGTTTTTTTCGAGACAGGGTTTCTCTGTATAGCCCTGGCTGTCCTGGAACTCACTCTGTAGACCAGGCTGGCCTCGAACTCAGAAATCCGCCTGCCTCTGCCTCCCAGAGTGCTGGGATTAAAGGCGTGCACCACCACTGCCCGGCTCCATTGCTTTTCAACTGGCTTCCTGCAGCTGGCCGGGTCCTGACCGAGTTACCCTTTTCCTCACAGGTTTGTAGACTTCCACGCAGCTGCTTCCACCTGCTCCCCGTCCCGAGCCTCCCTGCTCACTGGCCGATTGGGTCTACGGAACGGAGTCACACACAACTTTGCAGTCACCTCTGTAGGGGGGCTTCCACTCAACGAGACCACCTTGGCGGAGGCACTGCGACAGGCCGGTTACGTCACCGCCATGATAGGTAATGCACCCTGGGGCGCTGCTGCAAGGGCTCAGCGTCTCTCAATGGCTGCTGTCTCTTCTGCTCCACATCATTGGTTTCTGTCGGTTTCTTGCTGGGCGTGGTAGGAATGCCCTCAGCTAGCTTTAAGCAACTGGGAAGACCTGACCCCCCCCAAAAAAAACACCAATGTAGTTCTTTTGTCCCATGATAAGTTTTGTGGCAAGTGATTTCATCCATTGGGTCAGATTATCCCAAAGATAACTCCGGGAACTTTTCCAGACTCTCTTCTGCCGTCGTGAGCATGCTGGCTTTGGTTCTCGTGCCCGTGGCCGCAGTGGCTCATCTTCAGGGTCCTCCATTATAGTTAGATTCGAGGAGGGAGAAGAGAGAGAAGGTGGCAGGCTCATGGACCGCTCCCCGCCCCCACTTCCACCAAGAAACTGAGTCTTTTGTTTAAGATAAGTATCGTTTCTTCCCAAGTGCTGGGCTTAGGGCTTACTGTCCTAAATCTTACTGTCCAGAGTCGAGTGGCCTGGCTCCTGGGTTGCCAAGAAAGCTGGGGAACTTGGAACAGGATTATAATCATTGGCGTGGCCCTGGGCATGGTCGTCTTGGACAAAACTGGCAGCTCTAGGCTAGGAGTGCGTCAGGCATAGAGCGCCTACCTAGAATGCACAGTGCACTGGGTGCCGTCTCGATAGACTAGCGGGCCCCAACCCCGCCCCCACCCACCATAAATGAGGACTTGCATATAGGATAGGAAGGCAGCGGTTGATTCCCTATTGCCCAACGGATGCTTTCCCTCCTTCCCCTGCCTCCTTCCTTGCTCCCTCTCCATTTTGTTTTTGTTTTTGTTTTGTTTTGTTTTTAAATAGCATCTCATGTGTTCCAAGATGGCGTCAAACTCGTTATGGAGCTGAGTGAGAATGACAGTGAACTTCTGATCCCCCTGCCTCCACCTCCTGAGTGCTGGGATTTTAGGCATGTTCCGCCATGCTCGGTTTTACGTGGTCCTGAGCACGGAACCCAGGGCTTCATGTGTGTTAGGCAAGCAAGCGCTCTACCAACTGCATCCCTGACCTTCTCCGTGTTTGAAACAGGGTCTTACTATGTAGCCCAGGCTGGCCCCAAACATACAGTCCTGTTTGCAGCCTTAGAGTGCTGAGCTGCCAGGCTTCTTTTGCTTGTATGTATTTTAAGGTACCTCTTACCCAGTGTGCGTTATGTTCTAGCCACTAGGATGCGTTCATTCACACAAAAGTATTATTCTCTTGTTGTAGACTGAGAGAACTGTCTTGAACCCCTGGGTACCTGCTTCCCATCTGTCTCAGTCAGCGTTTCTATTCCTGCCCAAACATCATGACCAAGAAGCAAGCTGGGGAGGAAAGGGTTTACTCAGCTTACACTTCCACATTGCTGTTCATCACTAAAGGAAGTCAGGACTGGAACTCAAGCAGGTCAAGAAGCAGGAGCTGATGCAGAGGCCATGGAGGGATGTTTCTTACTGGCTTGCTTCCCCTGGCTTGCTCAGCCTGCTCTCTTATAGAACCCAATAATGCCCAGGGATGGCACCACCCACAAAGGGCCCTCCCCCCTTGATCACTTAATTGAGAAAATGCTCCACAGCTGGATCTCATGGAGGCACTTCCCCAACTGAAGCTCCTTTCTCTGAGATAACTCCAGCCTGTGTCAAGTTGACACACAAAACCAGCCAGTACACCATTCCTGGCTGGAAAAGGCGGAGGCTGCCCAGGATCCGATCCCAGCCTTCTCCAGACACTGGGGCCTCCCTGCCTATCTGTCTTGCAGATGCTGAGACCACACAGCAGTTGCTACAGTCACCCCGGACTTGTTTGTGGTTGTTAGCTACTTACAAAGAGCTCGTTCCAGCGGGATTCCTGAATCTCTCTACCATGGTGAAATGGCAAGGGATGGTGTGCCAACAGGCTTGTGACAGCGAGGGTCCCTGTGGAGGAGACCAGTCTCTCGAGCCTTCCGTGTTAGCTTGGAGGATGTTGCTTTACTCAGACCAAAGGCTGGCATCTCTGGTGTTTCCTTCCCTACTCAGGGTGACATTCATTGTCTCAGAAGGAGAAGCCCCAGACAGTGGAAGGAAAGGACCAATTAAGTGTGATTCTTCTCTTTCTAACTTCCTGTGCTGGCTAGTTTTATGTTAACCTGACACAAGCTAAGTCAGTCAAAGAGAGGGAACCTCAATTAAGAAAATGCCTCCGTAAGATCCAGCTCTCCGTCGTTTTCTAGCAGTTGATGGAGGAGGACCCAGCCCATGGGGGGTGGTGCCATTCCTGGGCTGGTGGTCCTGAGTTCTACAAGAAAGCAGGCTGAGAGCAAGCCACAAGAAGCAAGCTAGTAAGCAGCACTTCTCCACGGCCCCCGCATCAGGTCCTGCCTCCAGGTTCCTGCCCTGTTTGAGTTCCTGTCCGGATTTCCTTTATTGATGAACAGTGATGTGGAAGTGTGAGCCAAATAAACCTTTTCCTCCTGAAGTTGCTTTTGGTAACGGCATTTTATCACCACAATGGTAACCCTAAGATACTCCTTTCCCCCGTGCCCTGAGGTTTAATTATCCTGACAACATCTATACCCAGAGGACACATGAAGCTTCCCCTGGGGGTTGCCAGTTAGGTAGACCTATAAGATACATCCATTTATCCCTGGAGTCGGGACCAGTTTGGTCTCTGGACTGCTGGATGCTAGAACCTTATACAAGACGGGGGTTGGGGGCTCTTCTTCATCTGCTTTGGTATTTTGGTTCCTTTTGGCCCTTAAACAACAAGTAAGCCACTGATCACAGGTGCCGGTATGGCTTCCACCCTTTCCCTTACCCAAACTGCACCTTTTGCAAGCCCTGAAGAAAATGAGATCACTTGCTTATGAATGAAACTTCCCAAGGGGCTCTGGGATCTATCCACAGTGCTTGCACCACTTGAAATCTTCATCTGTGTTCCCGTAGTTTTACCTAGTTGTGTAGTAGGTTTCCCTTGGCTCTCCCCCTTTACCCTTCATGTTATTTTATATTTTATCATAATATGCATGTTTTTCCTGACAGGGACTTTCTGTGTATCCCAGCTTTTATTCTTATATAACCTTGGTTGACCTTGAACTTCTGAACCTCCTGCCTCAGTGTCTTAGGTGTTGTGGCTACTATAGCAGGTTTCTCAAAAAAAATTTTTTTTATTTGTTTTTTCGAGACAGGGTTTCTCTGGGTAGCCCTGGTTGTCCTGAAACACTCTGTAGACCAGGCTGGCCTGGAACTCAGAAATCCGCCTGCCTCTGCCTCCCAAGGGCTGGGATTAAAGGCGTGTGCCACCACTGCCCGACCAAATGTTTTTGTTTGTTTTATTTGAGTCAGAGTCTCACAAGGATGCAATCCCAACTAGCTTTGAACTCACTGTGTAGACCAGGCTGACCCGCAACTCACAGAGGTCCACTCCTCTGTCTTCTGAGTGCTTGTTTCTTTAAAACTGGTTTTTCAGATCCACAGACTAGAGCTGGGTATGGTGGTAACTGGCTGTAAGCCTAGCGCTCAGGAGGGTAATAAAGGAGCTCTTGAGTCTGAGGGTAGCCTGAGCTAGAGAGTAAAACCCTGTCGTAAGTGAAACAGTTTGCAGTTGCAAGCAGGTGACAGTGGACTCTTGCAGACGCTAATCTAGACTCACCCACTCACGGTTTGGCTCTGCGTGCTTTCTTTAAAAGGTAGTTTGGTTGTGTTTTATAAGGGCCGTATCAGATAGTGTGCTTAGTCACACCCCGCGTCTGCTTACTAGCTTCCTTCCTTCAGTCAAAGGTGCCACGGTTTGGATCTTTGGATTGATGATGTGTCTCCGGCTCCCCTGCCTTGGCATTAGTTGCCTGGGATCCGGCTCTCAGAGCAAATGAACAGATCAGAGGTTCTCACACTGTCCGAGCTCGGTCGCCCAATTATCCCCCCAGCACGGAGGCACTGGTGGAGCGGGGTCTGCAGGTGGCTGAGTTTCTCATTTGCTGCCCTGCAGGTGCCTTAGTGCCGCTGGGGCTGCTGGGGGAAGCGGCCTCTCCCCTCTCTGCAAACTGCTGACGACATTACCTGGAGACGGAGAGGAAGACGCTGACACCAGGCATTTCTGAGATCATGCGTGGTGGGGTCCTGCACCCATGTTCATCTCTGTGGGACAGAGGCTCAGTGGGCAGCCTCACTGAGCTGCTGGGGGGAGGGGCCATCCCCAACTCTCTTTCCCATGTGGTCCTGAGCCATCCAGTCCTTGCCTGTCTTTTGTCCCCCTGTGGCACTCCTTGGGGTCCCAGAGAACTCAGCAAGCATGGGGCCTTGGCAGCTTCTCTTTGTCTTCACAGAAGGGTGGAGCTGATGGGAACCGACTATGTGATCTGCTTCTCCGAGGGTCTACATGCTCCCATAGAGACCCCTCTAAATGCCTCTCTCTTTCTCTCTTTTTTTTCCACAGGCAAATGGCATCTTGGGCATCATGGCTCTTATCACCCCAATTTCCGTGGTAAGAATTCTTGAGGAGTTTGTTCCCTAGGAAACAGAAAATAAGGATCTCTGTGTAAAAGAAGGCTAGGCGCATTTGAAACCATTGTAGCCCTGGGGATAATCTATATTAGGGCACCTTTACTTCCAAAGGCACTTAGGTGCATGTGGGGTACCAGTGGCCCCATCCTCACATGTCTCTTTCTAGAACCTTCCCTGGTCTCCCTACTTGCTGCCTGTCAGCCCGAAGTCTAAGTCCACTGGGGATCTGTCGTAGGGTTTTATTGCTGTGAAGAGACACCATGACCATGGCAACACTTATAAAGGAGAACATTGAATTGGGGCTGGCTTACAGTCTCAGAGGATTAGTTCACTTTCATCATGGCGGGAAGCATGGTAGCCTGCAGGCAGACATGACGCTAGAGAAGGAGCTGAGAGTTTGACATCTTGATCCGCAAGCAGAAGAAGGAGACTGTGCACCACGCTGGCGTAGCTTGAGCATAGGAGACCTTAAAGCCCGCCCCACCCCCACAGTGACACAGTTCCTCCAGGAAGGCCACACCTCCCCAGAGTGCCTATGGAGGCCAATTCAAACTACCACAGAACATCCACCTCCTCCCATCTCCCAGTCCTGGGTACCTTAGGGAATAGTCTATGTAGTTTTGAAGGCACAAAGGGTAGAAAGAAATGAGAAACTGTGGCCCAGGGGTTTACTGGAACACAGACCTGTGTTGTGGACCCAGAGAGAGGTAACTGTCTCCTGGCCTCCTCCTGAAGCCCTGAAGAAGGCCAAGGCCAGGCTGTCAAAGTGGATTTTCTGAAAGTAACCACTCAGTGGATGCCCTCTCTGTCAGATTTGCTAAAATACGAGTATATTTTTTCAACTTGTAGTTTGTGCCTCTGGCCCTTTCCTTTGCTTTTGGGAGGCCCCGTACTGTCCCTTAGAAGCTGTTTGCCATGTCAGCAAATGCAGCCCTTGGTCCTCCAGATGCCTGTCTGTCTTCTCTTGCCATTTTTTTTTGGGGGGGGGGGTTCGAGACAGAGTTTCTCTGTATAGCCCTGGCTGTCCTGGAACTCACTCTGTAGATCAGGCTGGCCTCGAACTCAGAGATCCGCCTGCCTCTGCCTCCCAAGTGCTGGGATTAAAGGCGTGAGCCACCACCTCCTGACTCTTGCCACTTTATACACAAATAGGTAGCCTTTCCCTTTAGTGTGATTCTCTGACTATTCTGCAAACTTCTTCCTCACCTCCCCCCCGCCACATCCCCCAATGTCTCTAACCATGGCAAAGGGCTACACTGTGCCTCAAGGATCCCTTTAGAGGAACACAAAGGGCAGAAGATGGAGCCGAGACATTTAAAAATAGCCAGTGGAGGAAATAAACACCAAGTCTGTCCACTAACAAATCAAACAAACAAAAAAAATCACTGCAGAGCGTGTGCTCCCTTCTTGGCCTGCAGGCCTCACTTCACATAGGAGGGGCTGGATCAGATCCGTTGACGACATCTTGATTGACGTTCCTGGAGGCCCTGGGTAGAGAGAGGCATACTGAGACTGAGCCCAGCTTGGAAGAGGGTCCAGGATGGGATTGTGAGTCTGGGAAGTAGGAAGAAAGAGATCTACATATTTGCTGCCTTTGCCCCAATAGTGCTGGAAGCCTTCTTGCTTGGACACTATGGTGTTTCTTGGCTGCTACCTTCTGTCCTCTCCTGCGTTTTGTACCCTGTCTCCCATGAACCCCCGTCTTCCTTACAAACCCAGCATAGAGCATGTCAAATGACCACACATTCCTCATATGCATCCATGCTTTCCTGCTACTCCTGGTTATTTCAGAGACCAGGGCTCCGGTAAACGCCAAGGCTTCTCACAAGCTCTGTGTCCGAGGATAGCTGATGTCTAAACCAGGAGTTAGCGTACAGCATGGGCCCAACCCACCATGCTAAGAGTTGCTGTAAGTAGAGTTTTTATTGGAGAACAGCCACGCTCATCTTTGTGCGTGTTGCCCATGGGTGTTCTGGGCTCCAGCCTTGATAGAGACTTCTTGGCAATAAAGTCTAAAACATTTAGTTATCTTGACAACAGGAGAAGTCGCAGTTCGGGGCTCTCATTTACCTATGAGCCATTCAAACCTATTTGTCTAAACACGGCTGAGGTGGGGCTATCCGGTTTTCTCCAGTACTGGTAACACTTAGAAGCCATTCTGTACTAGTCTGGTTGTCTTTCTGCAGTTGCGGCATATACCAGGACCAAGAGGAACTGAAGGAGAAAAGACTTTACTTGGCTTATTGACCAAGCCTGCTCAGTCAGTCGACAGGTTCTCCAGCACAGGAGTGAGGATTAAAAAGAAAAAAGACAGTTAGACATCCCTGTAGCATGACCCCAGCCAGTTCTGTGTCTGAAGGCGGGTTTATTTTTTTTCCCAATCTGATTTTATTGGTATAAAAATTTAATTACATGCAAGTATTAAGGGCAGGTAGTACAATGAGGAACACGCAAGACAATAAACACAAACAGTCAAGGAACACGCAGGGCAATAAAGTCCTGTGATCACTGTTTCTAAGGGCTCATCGGGATGACCAAGATATCTGAGCCTACTTCCCTGACCCAGTCCAAAGTCATATTCAGGCCCGAAGCCTACTTCTTTGTTCTAACCTAAAATCAGATTCCCTGAACTTACCTCTTTGTCATGCCCTAATGTCAGATTCCTTCCTGAAGCCCATTTCCTTGTCCTTGGCCAATGTCAGATTCCTGCCAAGCAGGCCCCCCACAGGCTCTCCACAGCTTATACTTCCAGATGACACTACAAACATTGAAGGAAGTCAGAGCAGGGATTTGAGGCGCAGCCTACAGAGGAATTCTGCTTGCTGGCTCTCTCTCAGACCTATGTTTAGCTAGCTTTCGTGTATAGTCCAGGAATACCTGCCTAGGGAATGGCACTGCCCACAGTGGGCGGGGTCTTTCTACATCAGGGACAGAGATATCTACAGGCTAACCTGATCTGGGCAGTCCTTTAATTGAGACCCTCCCCTTGTCAGGCCACTCTATGTCAAGTTGACAGTTAAAGCTCACGGGGATATAGGGCACGTACTGGTGAGCGGGGGTCTAAAGTTCCAACTTAAGCAGTGCAGTGCTGAAGGGGAAGATCTTGTCATTTGTGCTGACGGAGAATCTGAAGGCCGTGATAGGACTATAAAGAAGAACGAGGAGGGGCTAGCAGGCTGACGAGGAGTGGGGCATAGTACAGGAACCCCCACCAGAGCTGCGCTGAGCAGCATCTATGCAGTTTCCCTGGTGAGAGTTGCAGAGAAAGCAATTCTGGACAAAACCACTGGGGTTGCAGGGCACGAGTCACACGAGTAACGGGGAGGCAGCTGGTTTGGGATGGGAAGTGTGCAGATTACAGCAGGCAAGGGACAGATGCAGGGTCAGGAGAGGAAACCCTCCTTCCTGCTTGCCAGGCTATAGCTTGAGTTGTAGAAGAGACGGGTTGAGGGAGAGCACCAGAAAGGGGTTGGGATCCCAGTGCTCACATTCTTCCGTCCCTCCTTCCGTTCCGCCTCCCAAACCCAAATCCCCTCAACGCTTAGAGCCCACCGCATCTGGGAATAGCCGCCTCCTCTGACCTTCTTCTGTTTCTATTGTGCTGGGATTGTAGGCTTAGGTCATGCCTGGCTCATGCCCTTCTCATGGCTTAACCAACCTTATAAAATGATGCATGTAGTTTAATTTTGTGTGTGGACACCACACACACACACACACACACACACACACACACACACGTGTATGGAGGTCAGAGGACCACTTTTGGGGGTCATTCCTTCCACCATAGAGTTCTGGTGACCAAACTCACATCGTTAGTCTTGTGGTCAAACACCTTTACCCGCAGAGCCCTCTCACTGGCCCCACAGAGAAAGCGTCTTGGAAGGCAGCATTTTGGTTCCTTAAACTGTCACGTAGGCAGTGGATTTATTTCATCCTATCGGGTACTTCCCACATGTATTCACATCTTCATGGAGGATGTGAGATGGTCAGAAATCCTTGGTCCTGATCTAGGTTAACTCCCACCATGAAACATTGCACAAAGCTAGTCCTACGGGCAGAAGCCGGCAACGTGATTTTTCTTTGCATACTTCAAAGGGATATTAATCAAATCCTCTTTTAATTACACACTCTGGAGTGCCGCAATATTAAATCACGGGAAATTAAATTTTCGTCGTGAGTGTAAGAGGGCAGGCATGCTGATCGGTGGTGAGTGGGGTGCTAACGGATCGCTTGTCTTCTAGGCTTCGATTACTACTTTGGAATCCCATATAGCAATGATATGGGCTGCACCGACTGCCCCGGCTACAACTACCCTCCTTGTCCAGCGTGTCCGCAGAGCGAGGGCCTACGGAGGTAAGACTGTCCTATGCGTTGGCTATGGGCTTTAAGTTGAAGTGGAGACCTGAGTTCTAGAATAACTGAATAAGATGCGGAGAGACAACACAGCACATAAGATAGAGAATACATCCAGGAAAAAGGTTTCAATTTATGTCCTAAGGCAAAGATGGGAACTAAATTTTTTTTTCTGTTGGAATTTTCCAGAATCACTGAATTGTTTAGCTCACCTGGGGAGAGCCTTGTGTCTGCCAAGGTCTCACACAAGTGCAAACTCCCTCTTCCTCTGCCTGCTGGCTTTGTTCCTGGAGTATTAGCTATTTGCCAAGCCTGGACATGGGACATAAGGAGAGAGAGAGAGAGAGAGAGAGAGAGAGAGAGAGAGAGAGAGAGAGAGAGAGAGAAAGCGAGAGAAACATAGAGGCAAGAGACATACAGAGAAAGAGGGAGGGAGGGAGGGAGGGAGAGAGAGAGTGAGAGAGAGAGAAACATAGAGACAAGAGACATACAGAGAAAGAGGGAGGGAGGGAGGGAGAGAGAGAGAGAGAGAGAGAGAGAGAGAGAGAGAGAGAGAGAGAGGTGCTAAGCCTTACTGAGGTAGCAAATCAGCTCAGTCTCCAAGCTCCTTTTTCTCAGAGCCTATGCTGTGGTTGTTCCTAAGGCCGCAGGTGTCTGAACTGCTTAGGGAAGGTCTCAGCTGACTCATTAATAACATAATAGTTAATATAATAATGGTTGTTTATTGAGAGGTTGTTACATTCAGAGCGCATCCTACGCTTACCTGTAGGACCAATTTGCCTTGCTTAGGTCACAGAAGAGACGGCAGGAGACAAGAATCCAGAATGCAGTCTGGGTCTTTAAGTCCAGGGCCTGCGTCCTGCAGGTTGGCTTCTTAGGGTGTGGTTGTTGGACTGGCGTCATTGGTGCCATCACCTGGGTGCACTTAGAAACACAGAAGTCCTTCCCGGGTCTGCACGTAACGAGGCAGCAGGGGACAGTGGGAAGGGCTGCCACATGCCTTGCTGCCTTTCTTACACAGCTGTGTGTGGCCTATGAGTCTACCCTGCAGCTCCACGTGGCCATATCGCTGCCTGAGACATCTTAAGCGACGTCTCCGTCCAGCTCTCCCTCTCAATCTCTTTCTCTTCCTCACCAATCTGTCTTTCAATCAAACAGAACCAAAGGCATTGGCGTGTTGGGTTAGACTCTAAGTGGCAGTGGAATTCAGTCGAAGCAATAAAAAGCTGAGCATTGCAACAAAATATGGAATAATCGAGCTAATACCATAAGGCTGTGGGGGGCTTTGGGTAAATATTTTATTTGTATGTGCATATGTGTGCATCTGTGTATGGGTTTGTGCATGTGATAACGGGTACCCAAAGAGGACAGAAGAGGGCATCGGGCCCCTGGAGCTGGAATTACAGGTGGTCTTGCGCCACCTCCTTTGGGTATTGGGAACTGAACTTGGTGCCTCTGCAAGAGCAGCCACTGCCGAGCCATCTCTCCGGCTTCAACTTCTTCTTTAAAATAAAAATGTGCTTGGCAATGGTTTACCCCGTCTGGCCTCATCCCCTACACTGCTACGACAGAGTATTGTGTGCATTTGGCGTGGTGGCGTCAGATTGTCCCCAGCCCATCTCTAACTGTCCTTGGGAGGACGCATGTGATGCCGCATGCCGCTTGTCCCTTGTCTCCCAGCGTTGTTCAGTCTAGACAGAGTCTTCACTGAGGCTGGACAGTAGGGAAAGCCAGCAAGAAGAGCATTGGTGCACTATTGAACTGTTCGCGCCTGTTCACACCTGTTCACACCTGTTGTTCACACCTCAGTGTCTCTCCCTGCAAGATGGGAACCATAGGCTCTCTGTTCGCCCCTGTTCCAGAGACAGTCACATCTTCTCATGCAATGCCAGCCTTGTGCCAGAGATTCAATGGCGAAGGTTAGTGTGAACAGGTTTGGCCATATTGGGTGCCTGGTTACCAGCACTGCCTTCTGCTCTGCACTTGGCAAAGTGGAGATTATTGTCGCCACCAATGACCCCTTCATTGACCTCAACTACATGGTCTACATGTTCCAGTATGACTCCACCCATGGCAAGTTCAATGGCTCAGTCAAGGCTGAGAATGGGAAGCTTGTTATCAATGGGAAGCCCATCGCCATCTTCCAGGAGCGAGATCCCGCTAACATCAAATGGGGTGGTGCCGGTGCTGAGTATGTCGTGGAGTCTACTGGTGTCTTCGCCACCATGGAGAAGGCCGGGGCCCACTTGAAGGATGGGGCCAAAAGAGTCATCATCTCTGCCCCTTATGCTGATGCCTCCATGTTTTGCAATGGGCATGAACCATGAGAAAAATGACAGCTCACTCAAGATTGTCAGCAATGCGTCCTGCACCACCAACTACTTAGCCCCCCCTGGCCAAGGTCATCCATGACAACTTTGGCATCGTGGAAGGAAGGGCTCATCTCATGACCACTGTCCATGCCATCACTGCCACTCAGAAGACTGTGGATGGCCCCTCTGGGAAGTTGTGGCATGATGGCTGTGCGGCTGCCCAGAACATCATCCCCGCATCCACCGGTGCTGCCAAGGCTGTGGGCAAGGTCATCCCAGAGCTGAACAGGAAGCTCACTGGCATGGCCTCCCGTGTTCCTACCCCCAATGTATCAGTTGTGGATCTGACGTGCTGCCTGGAGAAACCTGCCAAGTACGATGACATCAAGAAGGTGGTGAAGCAGGCCTCCGAGGGCCCACTGAAGGGCATCCTGGGCTACCCTGAGGACCAGGTTGCCTCCGGCGACTTCAACAACAACTCCCACTCTTCCATCTTTGATGCTGGGGCTGGCATCGCTCTCAATGACAACTTTGTAAAGCCAGTTTCCTGGTATGACTGAATGTGGCTACAGCAATAGGATGGTGGGCCTCATGGTCTACGTGACCTCCAAGGAGTAAGAAGCCCTGGACCACCCACCCCCACAAGGACACTGAGAGCAAGAGCGAGGCCCTCCGCTGCTGAGGAGTCCCTGTCCCAACTCGGCCCCCAGCACTGAGCATCTCCCTCATGGTTTCCACCCCAGACCCCCACAGTAACAGGAGGGGCCTAGGGAGCCCTGCCCACTCTCTCGAATCCCATCCATCAAGTTTGCTGCACCCCTCCCCCCAGATGACGGGAGCCATAACGTCCCAGGCTCATAAGCATCGCACCAAGGTTTGCAGGGTGGCCGGCTCACCCAAGGAGCACAAACATCTATTCAAAGGGAACAGGAAAGCCAACGGCTGCTCTGCTAAATCCTTTGGGACCGGCTATGTAGTGTTTTGTACCTATGTGTGTTGCTGCACTAAAGCCTTCTGTGCTTTCCACCCAGGAATCCCGAGAGGGGCTGTTACACAGACGTGGCCCTTCCTCTCTATGAAAACCTGAACATCGTGGAGCAGCCTGTGAACCTGAGCGGCCTTGCCCAGAAGTATGCAGAAAGGGCCGTGGAGTTCATTGAGCGGGCAAGGTAAGGATCACAGGGCCCCGTCCCTCTCCCCTCTTCCACACTCACCAAGTCCCCCTGAGCTGTCAGGGCCGAGGCAGAGTTTTATGATCACCAGGTATTTAAACATGTCTCCCGTATGCTAGTAACATTGGCAATTGGTCCTAACAGACTCTCTGGTCCTTGATTAGAAGAAGTTCCTCAAGTGTGTTCTTGGCCTTCCTGAGGCCTTTCACTATCCTGCTTTGGTTAGCACCATGATCATGGGTGTTTTTCTCTTCTCCTTCTAGAGTATAAGCTCCTTGAGGGATACGCCTGTCCACTGCATTCTGGGTACTCAGGGCACTTGTTAGCAAGGTGTATGAGTTCCTTGTTGCTGCTATAACAAATGACCACCAACGTGGTGGCTAAGACCAACAGTAACCGCAGTAAGGAGTTTTCCTAAGGTCTGAATGCTAGGTGTCTAAAGCCAGTCCTAAAGGGCTGGAGTCAAAGGGTGAGCAGGGCTCATTCTTTCTGGACTCTCCAAAAATAATTGTTTCTCGTTTCTCTTAGCTTCTAGTCGCTGCTGCTTTTCATTGATTTATGGCCAAATCATTCTGACCTCTCCATCTATTGATCCCTTGCATAGTCAAATATCCTTGCCCCTCCCCCCTTTTAGACAGCGTCTCATAGGCCAGGCTGTGCAGCTCCTGATCTCTCAAGTGTTGGAATGTGCCACCACACCCAGGCTTCTTTTTAGGACATTGGTGATTAATAGTGAACAAGGAGCCAGATGGGGTGACGCTGTCCAGCTCTCAGGAGGCAGAGTTCATAGGCAGCTGAAGGGGGAGGGGTGGGAATAGGCCAACCAGGAAGTCTGAAGATGGATCTCATCTCAAGATCTTCAACACAATTATACCTGTAAATTGCCTTTGCCATGGAAGGTAAAGTCCCCCGATTCTAGGGACTAGACTTCAGGTGTGTTTGAGGGTTGTTAACCAGTCTCCCACACAGGACTCCAAATACGCATATCTACAGGGCCCACAGTGCAGGAATGAAGAGATAGTTGAGCAGTTGAAAGCGTTGACCGCCCTTCCAGAGGGTCCAGGTTTAGATCCCAACACCCAGCTCACAATCATCTGTAGCTCTGGGTCCAGGAGATCTGATTCTTCTGCTCTCCATGGGCACTGCACACAGACACACACACAGGCAATATACCCATACACGTAACATAGAATCTAAAGAAAACACTTAAAAGAATGGAAAGGGGGCCCCACCTGTAGTGAGCAGTCGCTACTCAGCTGCCTCCGTTGGTGATGGGTGATCCTATAATATACAAGCCTCGGGTGTCAGACCTTTCCAGTCTGGGGGAGAGACAGGAAACAGTCTTAAAATGTTAGAAACTACTAATTAAAGAAAAACAAACAAACAAACAAACAAACAACCCCAAAGAGGGCTAGATAGATGGTTTAGTGGTTAAGAGCTCTGGCTGCTCTTCCAGAGGACCAGGGTTCAATCCCAGCACCCACATGGTGACTCACAACTGTCTGTAACTCCAGAGGATGTGACACCCTCATATAGATAGATATACATGCAGGCAGAACACCAATTTACATGAAATAAATGCAAATAAATCATTAATAATAATAATGATGATGATGATGATGATGATGATGATGATAAGGCGGCTCCAGATGGCTCAGTGGATAAAGGTACTTGCTACTAAGTCCTACAACATGAATTGAATCCCCAGGGATGGCGTGGGTGGAAGGAGAACACTCACTCCCAAAAGTTGCCCTTTGACCCCCACACACCATGGCACCTCTGCATAAGCTAAATTAATGTTCAAGAAAGCAACCACGGAAGGCGACACCAGAACCCACCCCAGCCTGTGTGAGGGCTGCTGTTCTATGTCCTTGTCCCATCCTGGCAAATGGCAGCTAGACGTGCAATTGAGTTCATCTTTCTCCCGAGGCCTCAAACTCCTCAAGGAGAGTGGAACACGTCTCTTAGGTCCACAGACGTAACTTAGATAAGAGAAAAAAAAAAAAAAGTGCTGCGTGGCTGCCTGCCCATGCGGAGTCAAAATGGCATCATCTCTGGATAGCTGAACAGACACACTTCTAACTGTGCAGGATCCTACTGCTCTTGCTCAGCCGTGTTGGACTTTTCTAGAGACGCCATCAAGGATGGCAGATGTGTCAGGTCAGGTTAGTTGTCAGTGTGTGTGCTTGAGAACACACCCCACTACTTCACATCTCAGAGCAACATCCCAGGATGCTAGAGGTGGCGTCTGAATGATCTCCCCAGACTTTTTTTTTTTTTTTTTTTTTTTTTTTAAGAAACAGTGCCAACGCTTTTTCTCAGATTGCTGATAGAGACGGGGCAAAGCTGTTCTGATCTGGAAGGTTGAGCATCTCCCAGCTTTGAAATGGTTCTAGTTTCCTTTGCCCTGGGACAAGCAGATGCTCCATAGTTGGCAAGGGCAGCTTCCTGTTTTTCTACAGGGTCTCAGCCTTCTAAGCAGGAGGGGTGATAGCTGGCCGGGGCTGGCGACTGTGTGATGCTTGCTCTGCAGGGGTGCTGGAGCCTGGGCATCCATCAGCGAAGGAATGCATTGAAAGATAAACCAACTGATATGCTCTTGTATAAAAGGAAAAAGGTGAAGAATTGGCCATTTCCCTAGCTAAAGGAGTGAGTCATTGGCTTTTAAACTTTTCAGAAGGCAATCTTAGGGCATGCAGGCTTCTTTAAGATTTGATCTGCCAATTCATCCATGACTTTCCTCACTGTAGCAGAAAAGTCCCCTGGACCTGCCCACGTCTGTGGCTGGCTAGTTTTATGTCAACTTGACACCAGCTAAAGTCACCCCAGAGGAGGAAGCCTCTATAGAGAAAATGCCTCCATAAGATTTGGCTGAAGGCCAGCCTGTTTTAATTAGTGATTGACAGGGGAGGGCCCAGCCCATTGTGGGTGGTGCCATCCCTGGGCCGGTGATCCTGGGTTCTATAAGAAAGTGGCCCTTGCAAGTCAGCAAGAAGCACCTTTTCATGGTCTCTGCATCAGTTCCCACCTCCAGGTTCCTGCCCTGCTTGAAGTCCAGTCCTGACTTCCTCCAGGGATGAACAGGGATGTGGAAGTGTAAGCCAAATAAATCCTTTCCTCCCCAACTTGCTTTTGGTCCAGGCATTCCATCACACCAAGAGCAATTATAACTGAGACAATTATCTGCTTTCCACTTGAACCTGCTTGCCAAATCTGCCAGAACATGTGTGTAGGTGAAAACCAGACCTTCAAGAGCTGGAGCCTACGTCTTTTTTGTTTATTTGTTCTCTTTTCCTTGATTTGCTGTTGTAGAAGGTGGCGCTCTGAGCAAATCAGCCACTACCCTCATCGGGAGAAAATGGTTCTTCAAAAGGAATCTAGAGCCCTGATCTGTTGGTGCTGGGTGGCATCTGGGGTGGAAAGAAAGATGGAGAGGGAGCATCACCATGGTAAGGTCAGTAGGGAGAGGAGTAACACACTGAGCCACCTCTCCAGCCCCACTCAAGAAATGTTTACAACAGCCCCGTATGCACGTATACAAAATGGGTACACAACCCAGACATGTATTGATAAATTATAAAAATATCATTTTCAAACAACTCTGTGGCGTGCGTGTAGTTTAAAGCATTCATTAAAGATGAGACATGCTTGCTTACTCTTCTATGAAGTAGATTCTCCATGGCGTATGCAGCACGAAGTGGCAGAAATATGTTTGTTTAGTTAGCATTTTAGAAAGAATTGGGAAGTCTATCCTGACATTGAGCCAAAGTCATTGAGTGATTTTAAAAATGGAAAAGGAACCCAAGTCAGCAACTCAAAAAGCTTTTATAAAAATTTATTTTTATTGTGTATATTTGCTTGCATGTATTTTGCCATGCACTCACAGTGCCTGTGGAGGCCAGAAGAGGCTGTTGGGGTCTCGTGGGATGTGGTGGTGATGGTGATGATGGTGGTTAAACTTTGGGCCTTACTGTATATCAGGCAAGAATACTACCCCTAAGTCATATCTACAGGCCAGTTTTTTTTTTTCCCTTTTCATTTTGAGACAGGGCCTCACTAAGTTTTCTAGGCTGGTCTTGATCTCACCTTGTAGTTCAATCAGGCCTTGGTTGGACTTGTGACTTTTCTACCCCAGTTTCCCAAGTAGTTGAGATTATGGGCCTGTCCCCCTCATGAGACCAGGGAGTCTTTGATTGGCCACACCAGCATCCTCAAGCCCTTCATTCTGAATTTTCCAGAGGAATCAGGTTTAGTGTAGAACAGAACCTTGATCTAAATGTCTGTCCCCTGTGATCTCATGTTGTGCTCCAGGAATGGGCTGAGCTGCCAGCCCCTGTCCAGAGAGTATTGATCCTCAGATGAAAAACACAGACACACACAGTTGTTCCATTTCAACTTGCCTAATTGACCCAACTGCTGGGCTCCTCCAGTCTACCTCTGCTATCCTGCCCTTCCCAGAACTCTCAGTTCAGCACCCTAAATGTGCTCTTAACTTCAGCTGATCAGCTACTTTCAGTCCCAGCTCAACATCCCCAACCTGTAGGATCGGTCTGTGGCCAGTCTGCTGGAGATCTCTCACATGGCTGGTTGGCTTTTTCCGCTCTGAAGTATGGCAGACTCTCTGCTTCTTTCTCCTGTGTCTCCTGCTTGCCTGAGGGGACCCGGAAGCCCCACCCATTCCTTCTGCTCAGCAATTGGGCCCATGGTATCTTTACTGATAGATCAAGAACCAACTGGGGAACAACACTTTAGCATAAGAACCATCCCTACACCCACACGTATCCTAGATTATATCTCCTGGAATTAGCATGGTAGTCGGGATGCTTGGACTCTGAAGTGCAGCACAGAGCACAGGATTTGCTCTAGGCAGACTTTGAGTTTAAATCCATGCTGTTTATTACTGGTAGCCTAACCTGAAGGAAGTCCTTAAATCCTCTAGGTTTCTGATTCATTTCCTGAAAGGAGAAACTGGGGTTATCCTGAGGCTGGACTTAGACGCCAGTCCTGTGTCTCCTGTGTGTGATACTTCTTACTATTATACAATACTAGTCACCATTACCGTGCATTACCTTTCTAATCAGCTAACCAGATGATTTCCACATTTTCTTAGAATTAGACAAACAAATTATCCATGAGCCCACAGGCTAGTCCTGTGGTGGGGTGGTGGTGGAGTTTCTCTGAGGTCAGGAAGGACTGCAGAGGCTCTGAGTTTTCCCATTTATTCCAGCGCCAGTGGAAGACCCTTCCTGCTCTACATGGGCCTGGCTCACATGCATGTGCCTTTGTCTGTAACTCCACCATTGGCACACCCACAGAGCCAAAGGCTGTACCGTGCAAGTCTCCAGGAGATGGACAGTCTGGTAGGACAGATCAAGGACAAAGTTGACCACGTGGCAAGAGAAAACACACTCCTCTGGTTTACAGGTAAGGTAGAAAGGTCCAGCTGATCTGGATGGGATCTAAAATATAGCCACACAAGGGTCTATGGAGAGCAGCATCCAGTCATGTGACATTTTCAACAGGGAAGGGGCTCGCTGTGACCTTGGGGCCCTGATGATATTCATTTGCCTGAACTCTGAGCATGTTGTCTGTCTGTTGGGTTCTGCAAGACCCAGTCACAAGAAAGGGTTCTGCTGACAGAGCACGTACTTTGCTGGCCCCACAAATGTTGACTAGGACCCTCCAGCTATTCATTCTTCTTGCTGAAGAGTGGCTTTACCATTGTGAACTTGTGTAGTCCTTGACTATCTCCTGGTCCCAGTGATTATGGTTGCTACTGGTCATATCTGTAGTCAGGTGGCTCCAGAAGAGGTGAATTAACTATCCTTCCAAAGGGCTCACATGTAGCTAGGTATGGTAGTGCACAACACTTTTTAGAATTCCAGCACTTCAGAGTCTAAAGCATGATTTCCAGTTCAAGGCCACAATGGGCAGTATAGTAAATTCAAGGCTACTCTGCTATATATGGCAAGACTCTGTCTCAGAAAAATCCAAAGGTGTGTGTGTGTGTGTGTGTGTGTGTGTGTGTGTGTGTTGGTGGGGGGCATTCCTTAGCTATTTTGTGCCTCGGGTTTCTATGTAGCAGAGTGGCAGCTACTTCTGTTAAGTTTGAAACCTGGTTTTGAATATATGCTCCTGGGAGAGTGGGATCTACCCCACTGAGACTGTGACATTGAAAGATGTTGGACGTGGATCTAGGTGTATCAAGGATGCTCAGTGAACAGTTGCTGGGCTGTGGCTAGTGACAGTAATGGATTGCTAAAACTAGGTAAGCGGGATGTGAGAGCAGAGGTTAGGGATGGAACTCACCGGGTCAGGGCAAGCCTCCCTCTCTCTGAGAGCCTAGTAGAGATGGACCCACTGATTGAGTTTTAGCTGAGTATAGGGATATGTAAGCCCAGCACTTGGGAAGCAAAGGAAGGGGCGTTCATGGCTCCACCATGCACTGACATCCATGTCTTCAAGGAACACTTACATGTAGAGAATCATGGTTGTCTTTCTGTCTGAGGCCTGCTGTGCACACGGTTATGACCAAGGAGGGAGTCAAAAGAGGCGTCTCTCAAAGACCCACTGACTGTGTCCTGTTTCTTTTTCTGGTTTCCAGGAGACAACGGCCCATGGGCTCAGAAGTGTGAGCTGGCAGGCAGCGTGGGTCCCTTCTTCGGATTGTGGCAAACCCATCAAGGTATCAGAGACCCTCATTCAGCATGATTAGATCCCACTTGGGAAGTAGAGTGCTGACTGTGTGTTGGGGTTTTGTCCTGGGGGACAGCTGCCTTTCTTATGTCCTGGCTTTCAGGACACTGTGGAAGCAGGGACATAGTGGCTCACTGGCCACCAACTCTCAGAGAAGAAACAAGTTGGCCCAGAGAGAAAGTGTGTATTCATTATGGCCCATCTCTTTCTGTCTTCTCTTTACTCTTCCTTCAAAGGACCAGCCTTTGTCCTGACAAACCAGTCCGTATGCTTTGCCTTGATTCATTTGGCTGCCTGCGCCTTCTTTCTCTGTCTCTCCACTCCTCTCTCCCCAACCCCTGCCATTCAATCATTAGTTCACATTATCCATTCAAGAGATATTTAGCTCACAGTTCCATAAGGTTGGGATTTGGTATTGTTGTTGTTCTGTTTGGCAGAGTCTCCATATGTGGCCTTGGCTGGCCTGGGACTTACTTTGTAGACCAGGCTGCCCTCGAATTCACAGAGGTCCTCCCGCCCCTGTCTCTGGAGTGCTGGGGTTAATGGTGTTTGCCACCACGCCCGAGCCTTTGCAAGGCTATTATATACACCATCTATAAACCTTATAACAATGGAGGGCAACAGCAATGGCTTCACTTACAGACGAAAAGTGGATCCCAAAGAAACAGAGTCACTCGTCCAAGGTCCCACCATTGATGAGAAGATGCCAGGTTTGCCCCTGTCTTCAAAGCTGGTGCTGTCTCCACACACCCAACAGCCTCTAACGGCCATTACTGGCTCTGTGTAAACATACTGGAGCCTGAGACTCAGCTCCCATCTGCTCTGGAAATGTTTCCAACAAGGAAGGACCTTACCTTCCGAGGGAACAGCCACACCGGGGACAGTCTGGTGTGTGGAGCAAAGGTTTGAAAAGTTCCGTGTGCCTCTTGATGCACAGTCTCCTCCTGGAAGCATTTGCTTTAGGGAACTCATCAGCCAAGGGCACAGTCTCGTGCACGATGCTCATCGCAGTGGGTCGGAGAATTAGCTGGACACGGTGCAAGTACTCAGCGAGGGGAGTGTGTAAAGGGAGTTATCTGTTCACAGGGACCACCAAAGAAACAATAAGCGGGAGTATTTATATTAAATATTTAAGTGATTGAGAGAAACTATAAAATAACACGCAAAGCCAGACACATGCTTTGTGTAAGTACTTTGTGCGAAGTATAGCTTTATTACATAAAAGTAAGCTTATGTTTTCTTAGAATAATCTTGAACGAGGTATTACAACTATAGGAAATTAGTAGTGATCCCTCTTAGTTTAAGAGAGAATTTACGGGGGTTGGAGAGATGGCTCGGCGGTTAAGAGCACTGACTGCTCTTCCAGAGGACCTGAGTTCAAATCCTAGCCACCCCATGGTGGCTTACGACCATCCGTAATGAGGTCTGACACCCTCTTCTGGAGTGTCTGAGGACAGATACAGTGCACTTACATATAATAATAAATAAATCTTAAAAAAAAATAGGAGGGAATTTACATGTGATTCGTAATCTTTCCCTCCTGTGATGAACCGTTACTGTTTTGTGAAAAAGAGGGATTGGAGATGTAGCTCAGGGTTAGCGGCCTTGCTTAGCAATGGGAGTTGCCCTATAGCACTGAAAAATAAACACTGAAGCTGTGTTGGTACGAGGTGGGATGGGGCTGTAGCTCCGACTCTAGACTGGTGCCCAGCGTGTAGCTCCATCAGTAGGGTGCTTGCCCAGGAGGGTTCTTGCCCACCGCGTAGCTCAGTCTTTTGTTCAGTCTCCAGCATCACATAAACCAAGCGTGGTGGTGCGTGCCTGCAACCCCAGTAGCCAGAAGGTGGAGGCAGGAGGACCAGAAGTTCATGGCCACCCTTGACCCCATATAGTAAGTGCGAGGCCAGCTGGGATGTGTGTGACGTTGTCTCAAAACAACAATAAAAACGAAATAAACCAGGTTCTGCCCTTCTTTCCTTGTCTGAGCATTTGCTTAGCACCTGCTGTTTCCTGTTCTGCCTACTTATTGAGCGTCTGTTGTATGCCAGAAGCAGTTCTTCCTCCCAGGGATACAAAGACTAACACAACCTCTGACCGGGAGGAACCCGGACCTATAATAGCACTTCTCGGGCTGGGTTGAGTAGACACAACAGGATCCTGTGGGTGGGGATCTTGCTAAAATGAAGTTTCAACCTAAGAGGTCATCAACTGATGATGGCAGTTTTGCATTTCTGTGGCACTCCAGGACAGGGTCGATATCGCTGGCCACTTTGAGAGCCACCAGCCTAGAACATTGTTGCCTGCAATACCTGAACCTATAATTTATATCTCTGGACCCATGGCTCCTCGAGTTGGGCGTGGTAGTACAATGCTTGTAATTTTAGCACTCAGGATACTGAGGTAGAAGGATTGCCACCAGTTGGAGACCAATCTGGGCTCCATAGTGAGTTCAAAGTCAGCTGAGATGTAAGGAGACTGTCTCAAAAAGCCAAACAGATAACAGTGATAACAATAACCACAACATTAAAAAACATTGTTCCCTGGGTTGTTACCTATGTGAATTCTACACAGGAAAATGGATCCCAGCAGTGTGTATGTGTATGTGTGTGTGTGTGTGTGTGTTTATGTGCTCATGTGTGTATGTTCGTGTGTGTGTGTGTGTGTGTGTGTGTGTGTGTGTCTGGGTATGTGCTCATGTGTATATGTTCATGTATATATGTTCATGTGTATATGTGTGTATGTGCTTATGTGTGTGTGTATGTGTATGAGTATGTGCCCATGTGTGTATGCTCGTGTGTGTATGTATGTGTGTATGTGCTCATGTGTGCATGTGTGTGTGTGTGTGTGTGTGTGTGTGTCTGGGTATGTACCCAACCCATGTGTGTATGTATGTGTGTATGCTCATGTGTGTGTATACATGCTCATGTGTGTATGTTCATGTGTGTGTATCTTGGTATGTGCCCATGTGTGTTGTGTGTTTGTGTATGTATGTATGTGTGTGTGTGTGTATGCTCATGTGTGTATGTGCTCATGTTCACATGTGTATGTATGTGTGTATGCTCATGTGTGTGTATGTGTGTGTGCTATGAAGCCCCAGCTACTTTGAATTCAAGCTCCTCCTGCATTAGCCCCATGAACTCTGAGATCCTAGGCACAGGCTACCATATCCAATAAGCTAAGCATTATTCACAAGGGAAGCGGAATTAGGATCTTCAACATTCAAAGGGTGCTAGAGTCGGGGAAAGAACTCAAACTCTATATTCCTATTCACTTTCCGGTAGAAAATGAAGGTTGGGGAGGTCTGCTCCAGGCCAGCTGGTGATGGAAGAGGGTCAGGTGATCTGGGTTCATGCCACAACCCATGTGACTGTGGCTGCTCCCACCTTTCAACACCTGATCATGGCTTAGCTGTTTGTTGTTAACAACAACCCGTGTTGTTTTTTTGAACTACGTGGTTGTCAAGGAAAACAGTACTAGTGCCCCCAGCTCCTGGTATCATTCTAAACCAGTGGGGTGAGGGTTGGAGAGAGAAAGAGGCCTATTGGCTTGGGAGCCTCACTTGGGGTTGAATCTGAACTCTGTGATGGGAACGGAAAACTTTGAGCTTCCATGTTAGTAGGTGATAGACCCTCTTCATTTCATGAGTAGAATCAGATGGAAGCTTTGCACAGGCACCCAGTGTGGTGTGTGCGGCTCCTACTAGGAACTCCCTGAGACTCAGTTTCTTTATTTATAGCAGAAACATCCTGGGCATCCCTCTCTGAATGGAGGCCGGAACAAGGACTTTCTCACAGAACTATCAGGCAAATGACACGTGGATGACCTGAGGAAACTGCTCAGAGCTGGGGTCAGCTACCTTCTCATTACACAGTTTTGGGCAAGGCTGTCTGACAAATTTTATGACTCTGGAAACAAGACTTGAACCGGTGATGACGGCAGAGCTGGGTGCTGCTCTCTTGCTTTCAGAGTTCTCAAAGGAAACCTTGCCTGAAAAATATGTCCGAGTACCTCTCCTCACATCGAACTCTGTTCAACTTCCTGTCCACAATTCCACAGCCTGGCACGCTGCAGGGGACTAACTCTGGAAAGCCTGGTGGAACCCTTCCTGCAGCTGGAAGGGAGCTGGCTCCCTCTGGATGACCTGCTCCTCCTGACCTAGGTTTCTGTCCTAGGAAGCCCACATCCCCCACTGTGAGGCCAGTCTCAAGAGCCCACGAAAGGGAAGACAATGTTTTCGCAACAGAGTAGGACAAACAGTCCCGAGAGCCTTGCTTCTGTCTCCCCAAGACAGCTTGCTGCCTCAGACCACGTGCTGTCTCCCCCTCTTCCCAGGGCCCCCCTCATCTTCCCTTTCTTTCCTGGCAAGTCCCTCCAGCTCAGCTGATGCGATGAGGCAGTGTCTCCTGGAGTCATCTTTTCACCCTGTGCTAGAATAAAGATGCTCTACTTGGCAGGGTTCGTGCCATCTTGGGATGAAGAGAAACTGAACAGGGCGTGTGCGTGGGTGTGTGTGCATAAGAGAGTGTGTATGTGTGTGCGCGCAAGAGAGAGAGAAAGTGTGTGTGTGTGTGTGTGTGTGTGTGTGTGTGTGTGTGTGTTGAGAAAGAGAGAAAGAGAGAGAGAGGAAAGTGTGTGTATGAGAGAGTGTGTGTGCATGAGTGTGTGTGTGTGTGTGTGTAGCACACAGGCACACAGGCTGTAAATCAGGCTGACCTTTTTCCAAAGAAAGAGAACTTGACTGTCCCCAGACTCCAGTCACCTGCCTATCCCACTGAACCTGGCTCATACCAGGCCCAGAATCTACACCTTGTCTCCCCATCCCATCTGACTGCTCCTCTGTCTGGAAAAATCTTCCTTTGTTTTATTTGAAGAGCAGAAGTGTTCCTTCCTCTCCCTTGGTGATGAGAAAACAGTTAGCTTGGCATCATCTGCACTTCTGAGAGGCCTAGCTTGTCTGTAATCTGACCCTATCAGGCTGTTGCATAAAGCTTCCCACTGGGACACAGATCTCTTGGCATGCTGGGCCTCCTGTCCAGCTGTGGGATTAAAGAGAAGGTGGGGAAAGGTCAGAGGTACTGCGTACAAGTTGACTGACGGTTCGCGGCTGGGTCTAGTTAGGGTAGGGTTTGATGGTTAAGAACTCTGTGGAAGTTCAAGTCTGTGGAAGTTTCTAGCCTTTGGCTTGTTGCGGTGTTCCAGTCACTGGACATAGGGCCACCTCAGCCCAGCTGTAGTTCTGGGTCCCGCTGAAGCCTGGCCTCTCTGCGCTTTTAGGAAACCGGTATTCTCTGGATATCCCTGGCAAGGTTATGTATTTATATTTAGGAAGGAAACTTGCTTCTCTGAAAGGTTATATAAGAGGTCGTTTGGTGAGCTTCTCCAGAAACCACACGTTGGAGAGGCCAATGTGGGACAGACAAGCCAGATAAAGGACTACCTGCTCACATCTGTCAGCTGCAGAGAGAGATCTGGCAAACCAGCCTTGTCCGTGATGCTCATAATTATTTAAGAAGGGGAGGGTCAGATATGGCGGTCCCTCAGAAGACAGCTGTATTAGTGTCCCAGCTACCAGGCTGGCCTCTCTCCCCACCTCCTGCCACTGAGACGTTTCTCATCCATAGGTGTCTTGAGTTTTTCTGTTGCCCACACCCGTGGCAGGTGTTGTGTAGCCCTACCTTGCTGTGCACTTTATATTCATGATCTTACGTAACTGTTCCCCACAGCCCTACGAGATTAAGTAGAGTCATTTTCCACTTCATAGCCATGAGATGGAGATCGAGGGAAGTTATGAATTCTGCCCAAGACTATCTGATTAAAGGAGTGAGTGGCTGGACTTGGAGCCGACAAGGTCTAAAGGTGCCCTTCTCACCACCCTACCCTGTTCGCACGCCTCGAAGTCTGGTTCTTAGACCGTTGCTGCCATCATAACCACGTAGAATCAGGATCCCTCTGCTTTTCATGTCTCGATCAGAATTTCTGGGGGAGGGGGGAAGAACCCAGAAATCTGAATAAAAGCTTTTATATTTCGTATGTGTGTGTATCTCTGTGTGTGTGTGCACGCATGTGTCTGTGTATCTCTCTCTCTCTCTCTCTCTCTCTCTCTCTCTCTCTCTCTGTGTGTGTGTGTGTGTGTGTGTGTGTGTGTGTGTGTGTGTTGTGAGAGAGAGAGAGAGAGAGAGAGAGAGAGAGAGAGAGAGAGAGAGAGCCTATGCTACCATGGTACACAGTGGATGTCAGAAGATAACTTGCAGGAGTCAGTTCTCTCTCCTTCCCCAACCCAGATCCTGGGGATTGAACTCAGCTGATTAGGCTCAGCCACAAGCTCCTTAGCCATGCTCCAGCCTCTGCATAAAAATAATCTGAATGGACACAGCACACGCGTGGAAGTCAGAAGACGACCTTCAGGAGTCCTAGGGGGTAGAGCTCAGCCCTAACCACTGAGCCATCTCACCGGCTCAGAAGCCCTTATCATACATGAGCTCTGGTCTGGCCATGCTCCTGTGTGAAGGGATCGGCACGCCTCTCTCGCTGAGCGGCTTGCTTTTCTGACCCAGTGAAACATGGAAGTTGGACCCTTTCCGGGAAAGGCTGCTTGCTGTTC
Organism: Apodemus agrarius; assembly: GCA_964023405.1. Classification (NCBI taxonomy): domain Eukaryota; kingdom Metazoa; phylum Chordata; class Mammalia; order Rodentia; family Muridae; genus Apodemus; species Apodemus agrarius. Next base: position 96,434,514 of record OZ030015.1, read on the forward strand.
CTGGGCGTAGGCAGCAGGGAGTTTTGGTCAGCTCGCCCCTGCCGTGATACACTGCGGAATGGCACTCTTCTTCTGAGGCCAGGGAGGGAAGAAAGGCAAGCCACTTTATGAATCATGGTTCTGTTTATGTTTTGGTTGCTGAGGCTAAATATTTATTGCTTTAAGTAAGAGGTTCTGCTTTAATTAGAGTCATAACTAACCACAAATGCATCGAAATGCAGTGTCAGGGCCGTAGACAAGCATCTCTGGACCGAAAGCCAAATACAGCTCACACTTTTAACGTACCGGAGCCATGGATCAAAGCACTTAAATGTTTATCTACATTAACAAATGGCTTTCCGAATCGAAAAGTGCGTAGAGGTTTATAAGCTGCGGACTTAGCTGTTTTTTTTTTTTTTTTCTGCTGTAACTTATGAGGTCATGGTTACGAGGCTATGGCATAAGGGATAAAGGTGTGGTCCGTTTAAAGCATATGGTTTAAAAGCACAAGAGACCGGGAGATAACTCTGTCAGTAAAAATGCTTGTTTTGCAAGCATGAAAACCCCAGTGTTCCCTAGAACCCGTGTTATAGTGCTGGGCCTGATGGTTCATGCTTTCAATCCCAGAGTTGGAGAGGCGGAGGCCAGCGGATCTCTGGAGAGTTCATGTCTCAGAAAATAAGGTAGATAGCCCTGAAGAAGGTGCCCAAGGTTGACCTCTAGCTGCCAATCACCTCCTAAAGGCTTTATGCTGGAGCCAGTGGGGAGGCAGAGGGAGGTCAGCTGACCTGGGTCTTCAAATCTGATAAGCTGGCTGTTGTGTGGTTAGAACAAAGGCTGATCTGGGAGAATCGGAGGTCTTCGGCCATCCTCTTATCCCATCATTACTGTGCTTGGCGAGCGGTTCCTGGGTGCACGTGTTGGGTGGGGCTTGAGATCCAGATCTGAAATGTGGGAATTAGACAGACAGCTCTTCACGAAATGGGATGGACGTGTGAGGTTATAAGGTGTGCGGTAGGGGCTGAGGCAGAATAAGGAGCAGGGGTCAGGCCTTGCCCTTTGCCCCCTCTTCCACACGGTCAAGCCAGACAAAGTCCCAGATCGCCTGCCAGTGTGGCCCTGCCCTGAAACCCACAGTAGAGAAGAAAAGGTGTCTCAGAGAGTAGAGGTTTCAGGAGGCAGAGGAGAAGCCTGCATGGTGACTGCACTTTTGGAGTCCCAGATGATTGGATCAGGTAAGGAGGGTGAAGGCTCAGTCAGGGCTTCCTCTCTTCCTGACCCCCCTCAGAATCTTAGGCCAATAAACAAATGCAGCAGCTTGCTCTCTTAGGCTTCCGACATGGCCCCAAAGTCTTCCTGACAATTCCCAGGTCCCCAGAGTGATCAGGAAACAGTCCAGGTTTTACTAATCAGTGGAGGTGAAAGGTGAGAAATGAGTCGGTCATAGGTCAAGTCTACTGAGGGGTTAATTAATTAATTAATTAATTTTTGAGATAGTATTTCACTCTGTAGCCTAATCTGGCCTAGAATCCACTATATATCCTAGGCTGATGTTGAACTAGAAGTGATCCTCCTGTCTCAGATTTCCAAAATCTGGGCTTATAGGCATGAGCCATTGTGCCTGGTAGATTTTCTCCCTTATTTGGACATTAAATGATCTGAACGGGAGAAGGCAGCTTAGCTTCTCTGGGTCACAAAATCAAACCAAAGCCAAAAAGGCCGACCTCTGGCCCCCACACCCTCACTCATGTGCATACATGCCACATGTATGTACACCTACGTATGAACAATCACATACAGAACAGCACATAAGCTACATTTGGCTTTGAAGTGCATTCTGTCTGCTCCCCCTCTAATCTGGGAATCAGCCCCGTCCAAGTTACATGACTGAGAGCTTTATAAGATATCAATATGCCTCCCCCACCCCCATTCAGGATAGCCGATCACGGCCTCAGGAGAAGGGCTTTGAAAAGCCCCTTTTAAAAAAGACATGATTCTGACGTGCATTTAGGATGTGGAACGCTATGCTCGAAGATTTCATCGTTAAGGGTCCTGGCTGTGTAGTTCAGTCTGGATTTACTAGCTATTCAAATTCAGCCAGGGCTGGTGGCACAATCCTGCTATTCCAGCTATTCCAGGAGTAGCTGAGGCAGGAGATTTGGCAATTTGAGAGTAGCCTAGCCCACATAGTGAATTTAAGGCTAGAACAGTCAACATAGTGAGACCTTGTTTCAAAACTAAAAATTAAAAAAAAAGGGGGGGCGTCAGGGATGCAGATGTAACTTAGACTCATGGTTAGAGCACTTTCCTAGCACAGGAACCAGGGGTCATAGTGTGTAGTGTAAAAGCTTGTCATACAAGGGGGTGATGAGGTGGCTCCGCGGATGGAGGTGTTTGCCGTGGAGCCCAAACACCTAAGTTTGATCCTCACAACACACATGGTGAAAGAGGAGAACCAGATCCCGAAAGTTGTCCTATGACCTCCACATGGAAATCTTGGTGTACACATGAGGGTGCACACATGCGTGTGTGTGTGTGTGTGTGTGTGTGTGTGTGTGTGCGCACACAATTAAGTGTACAAGAGATTGTCATCCAAATTCGATAGGAGCACTTAGTCTGGCGTTTGATAAGGGATCAATTCACAGGTGATGTTATTGTTGCTGTTACTATTATCTTCAGCTCGAATGAGGACTAAAGTCGCTGCCTAGTGCCAGCTATTCTATGACGATGATTATTCTGGACTCCGTCCTTGCCAGCACAGACAAACCACAGGAAACCACTTGGATAAGCACCCGTGACTGATAATAGCACTCCACCACTTGGAAGGCCTATGGAAGAAGATACCGGGGAGACGTTTCTTCCTGACTCCTAGCAGGGCTGCTGAGAAACTGGGGTTTGAAGCAGGACAACGTGTGTGTGTGTGTGTGTGTGTGTGTGTGTGTGTGTGTGTGTATCAATATTTACCTTGGTAATTGCTTGGCTACACTCAGGACTCAAGCTAAATTCCTTTGGCATACGAGGACTGTGGGACAGGGATCATTTGCACGCCTGGAATCCTGTCTTTCAGTTAAAATTAGAACCTTAGGTGCAGCTGGATTAGCTGACCAGCTCCACCCACGTAGTCATGTTGAGGGGCCTCTGCAGGCCAACAACCTTTTCTCCATCAGTGGCTGACCTTCCCACCCTCTTATCAGATGCCCTGGCGGCCAGCACAGTTCCTTCTAACCCTCTAGCTTCTGACCCTCTGCTGCGAGATGGTAAGCGTAATGAAACTGTTTCCCCTGAGAAACCCCTGGCGGGGGAGGTCTGTCATCTGCAAAGGGGCTGCCCACAGTATCATTGTCAACAGGTGTCCCTTTGCCTGTCACAGAGCTGAGCCGCCGCTCCTGCTTTCCGGTTAAAGATAATGATTTGCTTCTTGAATCCAAAGCCTCGGCCTTGCCTTAGCATCTGGCCTCAAAGGTTAAGCAGGAACCTTTGAATGTCAAGCGTCATGGGCTGCAAATTAAAGGGCCCCGTGTCTCCACCCACTCATACCAAAAATGTCCATGCAAATGACCCTCACAGAACTGGAAAGAACCCACAGAGTCCCTAGTGCATGTCCGTGTGTGTGTGTCCGTGTGTGTGTGTGTGTGTGTGTGTGTGTGTGTGTGTACACCCATTGCCGTTTGACCTTAAACCAAAGCATGCCGGGTATTCTGAAGCCACATGGAAACTCACTTTATGCTCTGCCACAGTTCTGGATTTCTCTATCCCATGTGCGTGAATAATTGGAGCGGTCTTCTGTGTTTTGGGGAGAAGAGGCTCCAGAGGGAAGCGGAACACACTTGAGAAATGCTTCTCAGTCTGTGGGGACGGGATCCAGTCTGGTTTCTCGGCCCTGACGCACTTATATGTCAACAGTCCATAGGGTGGGAGCTGCTTCCCGTCCAACTCCTTGTATCAGCACTCCGGAGCTTCTTATAGACTAGTCCCAGGAACTCGGAGAGCCTTTCCCGGGTGGGGTCCAGAGCCAGGGACATCAAAGGTTCTTTTCGTGGCAGTGAGAAGAGAGAGAAAGCCTTCATCCTGGTTGCCTCTGACTCCCACCCAGGATCACTTTTATTATTCGCACCAGCCAAACTTGGGGAGGTTGCATGACCACAGTGTGTGTGTGAGCCACATACAGGGCTCGTCTTGGAAGAACTTCTCACACGCGAACCTTGTGGAATCCCTGGCCTCTGGCTCAACCGGGGACGAGGGTGGGGTGTGTGTGTGTGGGAGCGGTGGAGCTCGTCATGGTTAATTCAGTGCAACATGTGTATTGAGGATGTTTTCATAAAGCATGACCTCATCTCTTCCAGCCCACGGGCTGTCATTATATTGGTGGTCACTTTTGAGTTGGCTGCAAAAGTCATGCCTCTCATCACTAAAGTTCATAGATTGCACATGGGCTATTCTTAACCTCCCGCAGAGAGGAGAGCACTCCCGAACCATGACTGATAACTGTCTCATCGGAACGACTCATTGACTCAAGGAAAAAACAAAGCAAAACAAAACAAATCCGCACACGATCAGCCAGGCACTGGGTGGATTAAACAGCTGAGGAGACTCCCTCTTTCAAAGAATTATAGTTTTTGTTTATTGTTGAGTACTAGCGATTGAATATCGATGGCCTCCCGCACGCTAGGTAGGTGTGGACAGTTTGTAGGAGTCTGTTCTCTCTCTCTCCATCCTAATCAGACACGATCAACTGGAAGACAAATTCATTTATTCAACACAGGTTCCTTAAGCACCTGGGATGTCTTGAGTGTCATAGTATGGGGACACAGGAGAAGTAAGGGATAAAATAATGTGGGTGAGCGTGGGTGATGTCATGAAAGGAATTTCCAAAATTAACAGAGGGCTCTGTTTATATATGTTAAGTCCAGAAAAGTCAAAGGATGTACTGAGAGCTATTAACTATTTGTTGGGGATTGGGTAGTAAAATAATTATATTTTTCTTTCTTTTCTGTTTTTTGTTTGTTTGTTTGTTTGTTTTTGTTGGTTTGGTTTAGTTTGGTTTTTTGAGGCAGGGTTTCTCTGTGTGGGCTTGACCATCCTGAACTCACTCTGTAGACCAGGCTAACCTCAGTCTCAGAGAGTTGCCTGCCTCTGCTTCCTAAATGCTGGGATTAAAGTCATGCACCAGTAATGCCCAGCCCAGGTTTTGTTTTGTTTTTTTTTTTTATAAAGGAAGACATTTCTTTGTTGAGATTATTGGATGTTCCTAGAGAAGGACTGTTTACCCACAGGCCTTGAGTTACTGATGTTCATGAAACAATTGCTTCTTCTCATAGGGGGAAGTCCAGCCAAGCAGACCACCTGGGAAGGCGGGCATCGGGTCCCAGCACTGGCTTACTGGCCTGGCAGAGTTCCAGCCAATGTCACTAGCACCGCCTTGTTAAGGTAGGAGATCCGAATGACCTTTCATTGTGTGGCTTTAGAGCCACAGCTGATGTGGACACTTGAGGGGTTGGAGATCCTATGCACACTCATAGTCATTGGTTACCTGTGTTAGGCAGGAATCCTGCATCCTCCCAAGCTCCCATGACATCAGCGTGGATTTGCCTATCAAGCAATCCCACAATTCCGTATAGTAAAATAGGTTGCAAGAGTGCCCAGGGGATAATCCTTGAGTGAAGGAGGGACCTTGCTGGTCTCTAATGCTCAGCTCTGGTTCTTTAGTGTGTGCTAAAGAGAGAAGGAGCCAAAGATGGCCGCCAGAGTGAAGTTCCCATGAACTCTACCTACTCATTCATCCCTGGGATTAGGATAGATGTCCCAGGTGGCTTTGAGAAGCCCGTGCATCACTAGTGATCAAATGGCCCCAGGAAAGAAGTCCAGACACCATGGGAATGCCCTGGAGGCCAGGAAGGAGACAGATGGCCCCAGTGGACCTAGAGGGAAAGAATTAACCATTAGGTGAGGATGTTGTCCAGCCTTGGGCAGCACAGCCTCCAGTCGTAGTCTCCAGGAAGGTCTTTCATCAGGAGCATTATATGTGTGACATCTCTCCAATGTATTAATGCAAATAGACATGGCCAGTTCCTTGGCAGAGAATCTGGCTATGATGGGTCTCTGGGAACATTACCACGAGAACTAAGGAGCCCTGGCTTATAGCTGGGACCCCTCACAAAGTCATTTAAAAAGTATTTGTTTATGTACGTAGTATATGTGTGCATGTGCAGGGGTGTGTATGTGTCTCTGTGTGTGTCTGTACATGCACATGTGTTGAGAGGCCAGAAGTCAACCATTGGTGTATGTGTTCATGTGCGTGTGTGTGTGTGTGTGTGTGTGTGTGTGTGTGTCTGTGTGATTGTATGTGTCTCTGTGTCTGTACATGCATGTGTGTAGAGAGGCCATAGGTCAATCATTAGTGTGTGTGCCTGTGTGTCTGTACATGCATGTGTGCTGAGAGGCCAGAGGTCAACCATTGGTGTCATTCTTTGAAACCACCCACCTTGTATTTCTCCCTATGACTTTATTTAATTTCTAAGATTTGCATGTGCAAGAGTGCTTTGTCTATAGGGGCTTTGTGCTTACTGTGTACTTGTAGCACTTGTGGAGATCAGGAGACGGCATCCGATCTCCTGGAACTTAGAGTCGCCTGAGCCATCATGTGGGTGCTGGGAACCAAACGCAGGCCCTCTGTAAGAGCAGTGAGTGCTCCTAGTCATCGAGACAGTCCACAGCTCACCTTTCTCTTTGAGACAGGGTCTCGTTATGATCAGGGAGATCAATAATTTGCTTAGGTACCTGGCCAGCAAGCCCCAGGGTCACTCCTGTCTTTGCCTGCCTGTCACTGAGATTACGAGCGCATGCTTCCATACCCAGCTTTTTACGTAGGTACTGGGGATTGAACTCAGATCTTCATATTTGTCCAACAAGTACTTTCCTAACTGTGCTGTCTCCTGAGCCTGACTTCTCACTGAGTCAGATGGGCCATGCCTGTCTGGTTCCGCCCTGCATTCACCAGCACAGCACAACCTCCATAGAAGCGCTTCCTCATGTTCTCGGAACAATACCTTGCCTGGTTGAGAGGTTCTCTGGCGCCAACCTGACAGGTTCTGGCAGGAGAACAGCTGCCAAAGAGAGGAAAGCGGGTATCGCTAGTACCCTCCAACATCGCTAGACCCAGTAGGAAGGAAGGGCGGAGACCAAAGCCAAGAGCAGGAGGAGCGAGCAGTTCTGACAGCCCAGGGGAGACTGTATTACCCCTGCCAGCCCCCAGTTCCCTCAAGGGTTGTGGGTCACCCCTGAGCTATCAGGAGGGGGCAGCGTGCAGTCCGCGGGAGCCAGCAGGTGTGATAACAACCACGCGGCGTGGGATCTGTGATGTCAGGCTGGTTGGAAGGAAGCCAGGAGGACTGCTTTTAGAGATGTGACTGGGGTGTTTCTAGACTGCTTATCAAGGGGGCGAGCGCTGGGCTGCACAGGCACAAATAACTCCACAGAGTCCTCCAGCAGCATTTCATTTCGCTGCCGGAACATAAGCGGTGGCTTTTCATCTGAGAACTGTGTTTCTACCTGCCATCATTTACCGCACCACAATAGGCCATTGTGTCGTTGACCGTCAGAGGACAAGGATGGAGTCCACGGTCTGGTGACTAAAGACAGTTCTTGGTATAGACAGTGTTTTCCCAAGGGCCTCTGGTACTATTTTGTCAGAAGAAAACCATCGGAGCATGTCAGCCCCTCTTAGGATGTTTTCGGTGTGAAGCTGGTCTGAACGGCAGCTGCTTTCTCCCTCCTGTTCCTCTTTCATGTTAACCCGTGCAAGTGGACACATGAACGGGCGGGGCTTCTCATTGCTTTTTCCCTGTGACTCCCCCCCCCCCAGGTCAGCACCGAGGGGAACGGGATTTTGATTCATGTCCTAGAATGGAGCGCTCACATTTCATTGTGTGGGAGCCCGGATTTGTCTCCAGTTTTAGTACTTTGTCCTTTGAGGATAGAGATCGGTCTATGGCAGAGGTAACTTCTTCATGGCCAGAGTTCCTCCAACTTCTGTTGAAATGGCCCCAAGAAATGGTGGCATCTTAAAACAGTCGGGTTAATATATGTGTACTGTCATGAATACAGAAAATGCTATAAACAGCGTGCAGGGGTGTCTGTGTGTGTGGGGGAGGGGGGACAAGATGGCTTAGTTGACAAAGGTGACCTGAGTTCTATCCCTGGGTCCCACAAGGTGGAGGTAGAGAATGGATTCCTCCGACCCTACAATGAACACTGCAGCACTGTGTGTCCGCACACCTATACACAACAAACAAACAAATATAATAAGAATTAAATTTAACAAGAGTTTGCTGGTGGGTGTTTAGCCTGGATCTGATTGTCTAACTTTCAGAGATACTCAGCATTAATATTCAGACATGTGCCTAAGTGATATAAGAGAATTTTAGAAAGCTCTTGGGCATGACTGCCCACTCCCACCCCCTGCAAAGCCTGAAGACACAGTTATCGAAAAGAGAGAATCCATACTTCTCGCTGGTCCCAGCTATGGGTGAAACATTGCTCTAGAGACTGGTGAACAATCATGATAAGCAAATTAGCTTGGGTGTTCTTGATGTTGAAAACTTAAGTTACCTTCAAAAGAGTGGCCTTGGGGACAATGTAGAAAAGGCGCAACAGTTTTACCCTACGGTTCTAGTTCAGGGTTTCTTGAACATAGTATATGTTTTGAGCCAGGCAATTCTTTGCTGTGACAGGTGGGATCTGTTCTGTGCATTTGAGATATTTAGCACCATGCCAGGTGACAACCCAGGTATCTCCTGGCAGTACCACGTCCCCTGAAAGGACAAAAAGAAGCTTGGGGAGTTTTCTCTCAGTCTTACGAAAGAGGGTGAAGATGTGTGCCTGAGATGGGCATCTTCATCCCAGTTCTTTCTCGTTGTTGTTGTTGTTGTTGCTTTTGTTTTTTTTTTTTTTCAAGACAGGGTTTCTCTGTGTAGCCCTGGCTGTCCTGGAACTCACTCTGTAGACTAGGCTAGCTTCAAACTCAGAAATCCACTTGCCTCTGCCTCCCAAGTGCTGGGCTTAAAGGCGTGCACCACCACAGCCCAGCTTCATCCCAGTTCTTAGCAGAGGACCAACCAACCACATGTGGTACTTGAGATGGACATCCCCACCCCTGTTCTGGATGGAGTATCACATCTGGCAAGAACAGAGGCAAGCTGGAGCTGGCTGGACTGATAATCTCATGGGAAAATAAGCTACAGTTGCAGAGAAGCCCTGGGCTACCCTGGGGGGGGGGACTCTGCAGATACTAGTAAGACAGTGGTTATATGGAAGGGGTAAAGGTCGGCAGACTCTGTCTTGTCTGCAGGCATAGAATTGGGCCCAGAGACAGAAGCTGTAAAGATACCTTGTCCACAGCATGTCCTGTGGTCTCTATGATATATCCTGGGTGGTATCCAGCCATACACCCCCTTTCAAGGTCATCTGCTCCCTCCTGGCCATGGTGAGGGTTGAGGGAGATGGGTCAATGTCACTTTCCTGCCTGCTGGGCCGATGTCCATACGAGATATTCATGCTGGGTGTGGTGGCGCACGCCTGTAATCCCAGCACTTGGGAGGCAGAGGCAGGCAGATTTCTGAGTTCGAGGCCAGCCTGGTCTACAGAGTGAGTTCCAGGACAGCCAGGGCTACACAGAGAAACCATGTCTTGGGCGGGGGGAGAGATTCACCATTTGTTGCTTGGTATTCCCCCAAGGCTTCTCTGAAGTAGATGCTTTTTGGGGCCCAGGCTTGTCTGTAAGAGAGACTCAAGGGCGGGGAGCTACGGAGATGGACTGCCAGTCAGACGTGACCACGGGTTAGTCCCTGAAGCCTCTGCAGTGTGACTAAGACCAGGAAGGGGTGGAGGACCTGGCTTTTTTCAGGGATAATGAGAGGGACTAAACAATGGAGAAAGAAAATTACAATTAAATGCTAAAAAAGAACCTGTTTCTGTATCCCCGGGACTGTTCTATTCCTCCACTGGAGGTGGTTCCGTTCTCAACTCTTCTATTCTTGGTCTCTTTCTGTACTTATCTCCCAGGGAGAGAGGAGATGAGAGTCACTCTTTAACCGGGTCCAACTATCCCCAACCCTTCTCTGATATCCCCCTGTCTTAGGGTTTTACTACTGTGAACAGACACCATGACCAAGGCAACTCTTATAAGGACATTTAACTGGGGCTGGCTCTCAGGTTCAGAGGTTCAGTCCATTATCATCATGGCAGCGTCCAGGCAGGCACGGTGCAGGAGATGCTGAGAGGTCTACATCTTCACCTGAAGGCCGCCAGGAGAAGGTGGATTCCCACACGTTTAGGAGGAGGGTCTCTTTGCCCACCCCACCGTGACACACTTCCTCCCACAGGGGCATCCCTACTCCAGCAAGGGCACACCTCCTAATAGTGCCACTCCCTGGGCCGAGTATACCTAACCCACCACACATCCCATCTCTCTGCCCATCGTTGGGTCAGATGTCCCCCTAGTCCAATTGTGCTTCTATGACAACCCTTCCTCCTGTCCTCTCCCTGACGCTCACCCAACCTTGGAGCCCAGGGCTGTTCTACCAGAAGGAAGCCCCCATGTGACCCTTCAGTCCTTGCTCAGGTCGCTTGGGGTCCAGCAGGCGGAGCCTTCTTCTGCCCTCCTCACCACCACCCAGTCGACTCCCTTTGACACCTTGTTTGGATAACAGCACCAACCGGTTGGATGGGTCCCCGCCCCCTGGGAGGACCCGAAACGGGAGACTGGTTGCTTGAGCAGCCTGGACACAGAAAGATCTTATTTTAAAAAACAAACAAACAAAAGGTTCCAGAAACACACACATCTCCTCTGAACAAATTTCAGAGAAAGACAATAGTTTTGTAAGGATGGAAGAATGCGGAAGAGTGACCCCTGCTTGCTTGCTGCGCGCGCGCGCGTGTGTGTGTGTGTGTGTGTGTGTGTGTGTGTGAGAGAGAGAGAGAGAGAGAGAGAGAGAGAGAGAGAGAGAAAGAGAGAGAGAGACCTTGCCTTCTCCCAGGCTAGACTTCTGTCTCAGCTGTCTCCTTTCATGAGTGGACCCCGCCTTCCTTTGCACTATCAGAGGGCCTGTGATGTGGTGTTTGTGAGACAGAAACCCATGAATATACATCAGGCCCATGAAGGACAGTGCCAGAGCCCATAAGATATGAGCGGGCCAGGGATGGAGCTCAGTTGGTAGAGTGCTTACCTAGCACACACACGAAGTCCAGGGTTCAATCCCCAGCACTGCCTATACAGGGTTTGGTGGTACAGTAATCTCAATGCTCTAGAGCGTAGCCTCGGATACATGACAGTTGTGCCTCAAAACAAGAAAAAGAAAACACGTGGGGCTAGGGAGGTTTCTCGGTGGATAGGAACACTTATACAAGCACAGGACCTGAGTTTGGGTCCCCAGAACCCACATCGGAATAGCCCGATGCATGCCTGTGACCCCCAGTACTCTGCTGGATGAAGATGGTGGGGGTCATTGAGGCTTGTTGGCTGCCGGCTACCAGAGTGATCGAGCAGGACATTCTCTTCTGCATTCTGGTGTGTGCACCTGTACATACATGTACACATACCACACACACACACACACACACACACACATGCACACACACGCACGCACGCACGCACGCACGCACGCGCGCGCGCGCGCACACACACACACACACACACACACACATGCACACACACACACACACAAAACGAAGAAAGGAAAAGTACTTTAAAGTGGGAGAAAGTGGTTTCCTTATATATTTGTCTTCATAGCAGTAGTTATGTAATTTTTTAGACTTCTTTAAGTGAAACATTTGTGTGTGTTGGGGGTGGGGCAGCATGTGCATGCGAGTGCAGCTACCCACAGAGGTTGAGGTTACAGGAAGTTGTGAGCTGCCTGACATGGGTCCTGGGAATCAATCTTAGGGCCTCAGCAAGAGCTGGACTGTCTCTCTATCCCCCCCCTTTTTTTTAAATAGAGGAAGAAACCCCATGAAAGCAAAGATAAAAAGCCACGAATCCCAGTGACTGCGTTGCAAGTGCAGGGTTGGTTTTGAAGGTTTGGGGTTTGGCATTTTTTTTCTTGTTTGTTTGTTCTATTTCTTCAGGGCTTCAAAGACTACCAGGACCTGTTTCTTGGGTTAAGCTTGAGTCCTAGAAGGTCATCAGAGGCCTCTGTAAGGCAGATCTGCCCTCCAGGTTCATGTGCAGGAAAGCCCAGGTCTGTGTGTTGCATCTGTGTGTTGCACGAAGCATTTCCTGTTCACAGGGCTCACCTCAGGGGCTGGGCTCCTGCCATTCTCTGAGGAATTACTTTCTAAAAGCCCAGGCATGCCCATGCGGGACTTGGCTTACCTTGAGCAGTGAGAGTCACCAAACCTGTTGAAGAAGTTTTCTTTGCGTGGAACAGTTCTATGAAAGCTAGAAACCTCGGAAGGGAACACCACACTGACACACTGGGGTTCCCTGGAGTGTTTAGATTTGGATTAGTGCTGTGGTAAGATGCCAGACCTCATGATGCAGAGGAGGAAAAAAAGACAGAAAAAGGAAAGTGGTGTAATTCATTCTGAAAGTTAATACAGAGTCTGCTTCCCAGACTTGCTGATTTGACCCGTCTGTGACGCTGATGTCTCCGAAGACGGCAAAAGAAAGTCTACAGCCTGCTTCAAGTGTGTGTGTAGGTCAAGAACAACCTCAGATGTTCCTCGGGCACTGGCTTAAGACTCATCAATCAGACTAGGCTGGCTGGCCAGTGAGATCCTCCCATCAGCACTTCCCTAGTGCTGGGAGGATGGATGGTTGGGTTGATCTTGGGATGATCTTGTAACCTGGATTCTGGGAACCACACATGGGTCTTTGGACCTGTAATGGAAGTGCTTTAATTACTGAGCTATCTTCCCAACCCCAATCCATTTCAAAATCGAATTCTCTCTTTCTCTGTGTGTGTGTGTGTATGTGTGTGTGAAGAGATGGTCAAGAGCGTTTTCTGATCAATCAAGAAGACTGCGTTTTAGATCCCAGCACCCACACAGCAAACTGGACACCCTATGCATCTCTGTAACCTCAGCTCAAGATGGACAGGGTGAAACAGCGTAAGGAAAATCAATGGGCCTTGCCGGCTTCCATCTAGCAGAGAAGATGCAAGCCTCAGGTTTAGGGAGAGACACTGCCTCAAAGGAATAAGGTTATAGAGACACTCAATACCTTCTTCCAGCTTCTACATATGCATACAGGTGTGTAGACATCTCCACATGTGTGTGTGTACGCACACACGCGCGCACACACATACACACACGTACTCATAGCACACAAATTTAAAATATCTATTGTGGAGCCTGAGTTTCTTTCTTATGGGTCTGATACCCTTAGAGAGTGCAGCTGTGTGTGTGTGTGTGTGTGTGTGTGTGTGTGTGTGTGTGTGTGAGAAAGAGAGAGAGAGAGAGAGAGAGAGAGAGAGAGAGAGAGAGAGAGAGAGAAAGACTCTGAGTTCGAATAGCCCTAAACCATCTCAACCTTTTCAGGCCACACTGTGGACCTCTGTGTTTCCTGGTTTGTGGCAGGGACCTTGGACTCTGGACAGGTTTCCAGACTGTTCTGTACTCTGCTGTGTGCTGACTCTGCATGCCTTGAGTGCACACCAGTGTGGGATGCCAGGTCCTAGGGTGCCTATCTCACGAGATAAGCTACCATTATGTGAACTGTGAAAGCTACAGGCAAATAGAAACACTTTGTCCCACAGTCAATGAGAAATTCTGCCTCAGAGTCGCAGGCAGAGCCCCGGAGAGGAAGGAGGTGGGCCGATTAGAGGGCCACACATGTGGTGAGTGGGTCCTTTCAACAGCCTCGGTGGCAGGCAGAGAGCTGGTCTCTAGAATTCAGGTCGGATCCGTTGGGAAGACCTGGTCCTGAGGGCTTGTCCACCCATGATCCTGAAGTCTGGGGTTGTCCTGGTCTCTGGGTACCAGGACCTCTTTTCTGGGAAAGTCCGACCTATGACAGAATCCATGTCGGCCCCGCCCCCTGGCTCTGGAAGATCCTTCCGGCTGTCAGTTTCTTTGGCTTCTCTGCTCTTCCCGACGACCCACCCCTATCTTGTGATACGAGCACAGTAGACTTGTGGGAGGGATGCTGTGTGGTAAAGTTCCACATGACTTTAAAACAACATCACAGGTCACGAGCCTGCAATCTCAGCCCTCATAAAGTGGAGGCAAGAGGGGGAAGGAATTCAAGGCAAGTCTGGGTATGAGAAACAGCCTTAACAAGCAAAACAGAAATGGATAAAATCACATTAACTATACCCGCCAAAATTATGAATAGTGGGCGGGGCTTGGGAGACGGCACCGTGGGGAAAGTTTTTGCTTTGTGAGCATGACAGCCTGAATTTGGGTCCCCAGTACCTGTGTACAAGCTGGACACCAGAGTGAGAGACCCTGTCTCTAAAGAAGGTGGAGGGGAAGGAGGGACATCTGATGGTGACCTCTGGCCTCCACACAGGCACCTATGGGCAAACATTCACACGCATATCCTGCACACACACACAAGTAAGAATTTGAATTTTAAAAACTTAATATGAATAGTTTTAATGTTAACATTAATACCCTCAAGTGACAGACTAGTTATATGTTTTTTTTCTTTTTTTCTTTCTGTAGGTCCTTAGTTGTTGTTGTTGTTGTTGTTTTCCTACTAGAATATTCTCTGTTTTGTAAAAGGGAGAAAAGAGATAAGGCAAGTGGCAGACATGAAGTGTTTCACACATCAGAACTAAAATTTCACACACCTCACCCAAAACTACATTTTCATGAGAGAGACTTGGGCCGTGGAAAATGAACTGAGTGTCCCTGCAGACACCCGCCACCCTGCCGCATGCTATTCCTGAGTAAGACAGTGGCCGGCTCTTAGTTTTTGGGTATAAAGGTGTGCGCTGTTAATTACCACAAACAACCGGCTACGCAGCCACCCTGTGAGGCAGCTATTGTTATTAAACCACATGTTTTACAGGATGGGAAACTGGGGCAGCCGATGTCAGATAAGTGGTAAAACTGAATTTGATCCTATACAGCACCTGGCCACATGCTGCCTGTTGTAACAGAAATCTTAGGAAGAACTCCAAAGAGAAAGAGAGGGCGTGGGCTGTGGGAGAGGCAGTCTGCTTTTGCCCTGGTCTGGTGGAGGTGGGTTCGGGTCGTAAGAGGGCTGGGGAAAGAATTGGAAGCGTTGAGGAAAACTGTATCTTGTTCTTTCTGCAGCTTGCTAGACATCTTCCCCACTGTGGTAGCTCTGGCAGGAGCTAGCTTGCCCCCAAACCGGAAGTTTGACGGACTGGATGTCTCCGAGGTGCTCTTTGGCAAGTCACAGACGGGGCACAGGGTAAGTGGGGGAAGCTTGTGTCCGGGCTGTGTCTCGCGACTCACGCCTGCCACTTTGATACAAATGACCACATGCCAATGACTGGTAAAGACCCTGGGCAAAAATTCATCCCAGTGATGAATTTCAGAGACAACAATCCGGTCTGTTAGTCCAGATTTATACTTATATTTAACATTTTGGTTTATTGTTGAGGTATGTGAGTATTATCTCTAAGGCTTAATTTTATTCTTCTGTCTGCATTCTATTTTCTGATATAATTTGGGCACTCAGCATATTTTTGTTGGCTAAGACTCCTGTCCGGTTCTAGCCTCTTCTAGAATGGAAACTCCCTGGGGGCAAGGATTCCCACCTGCTGGGTTCAGGTTTCAGTTCTCACACACCTAACAGCATCTGTATTTAGCCAGCATCCAGTGCATGCAAAGCGAATGAATGAATGAATGAATGAATGAAAGTCAGCAAGGTCCAGCAGCATCTAGTGCATGCAAAGTGAGTGAATGAATGAATGAATGAATGAAAGTCAGCAAGGTCTCTGTATTCCCAACATCCCCCCAGCTCTGGGAGGGCTCAGCACACACTTTGCATTCTGTTGACTACTTGTTTACTCTTGAACGATGCTCTTGCAACAGGCTGACCGTGAACTCCCGACAGCCTCAGCCTTTTAAATGCTAGGATTCCAGGTATGTGTCGCCATAGCTGTCTGCCTGTTCCGGAAGCAGCAGCCCCCGGCATCACCTCCTTGCTGGCCCCTCCTCAGAGTGCTCGGAGGCACTAATTTAGAAGCCAGGAAATGTCAGTCCTCAAGGGTTCTCCTTGTCACTTCCCTGTGTTTTCCTAAGAGGAAGAGGAAGTCAGAGAGAGAGAGAGAAGGAGGCTGGAGGAGACCGGAGACCCCCCCAACCCCTGAGTAAGGCCCAGGGAGCCCCAGCTGGAAACCTGTGCTTCAGAGGGTCTATTTACATCTTTGAGGGGTCACAGGGGAGAAATGTGCTCATGGGTGCTGTCCCTGGTAATTACTGAAGCCTTCCCAGGTCAGACAGAACCCGGGCCTTGAGTGGACCACTTACACTCTGGCACACATCGATGGAGTTCTTTTGGCTTGTCAGATTAGACCTGAACAGTCCTCTGAAGGATTGCTGGGTCACTCTGGAATGCCTCTCTATAGAGCGGTGTACTGTCCAGGCCTGATCATTCTGAACAGCACGAAACAGGAAGACGGTTTCCGCCTTCAGCTGGAAGTCAGTAGCGTATGATACAGGATTAGCCAAGACTTCTCTGGAGAGGTGCTCCTGGGTGTTTATTGCCATGGCTACTGATAGAGTAACTGGGGTCACCAGGAAGTGATCTTGACGTTGTCGGGCCTCCTTGCGGATGCCAGCTCCTTCACGGCCTTACTTCCGTTCCCGGACAGAGCCCTGTCTTGCTTTAGAATCCGATTTGCGCAGAGTTGCTGGGTTAGGTCCAGGAATTAGGTGGGAGAATCGGACACAAGTCCTGGCACCTTCGGGAAACCTACATTGTATTGGTGACTTAGCTCCAGTGGAAACTTGTTTACTTCCTTGTTACACCCTATGACCTAGCAAGAGGCAGCCAGCTTCCTGCCTACAGAGCGCTTCCGATGCTATCTTCAAAGGTAATCCCATGTGTGGGTCTGTGCCCAGCCTCACACTGGCTTCTTCCAGTGTTCATGTGACGCTCCAGATAAGACCACTTTGGAACTTAAGAATAGGGCTGGTTGATGGCCACGGATTTGAATTTGGTCCTTTCTGGTCAGCCTAAACCGTTGAAATGAAGAGACTGAATTACCTTGGGTTTATAATAGTTTTAGAGGAAGCCAGGAAATCAAAACAAATGATTTTTATAAATATCCACACATCTATCCATCTCTCTATACAGTATGTGTGTATCTTCTTTAAGATGTTTATTTTTATGTTCATTGCGTATGTCTGTGTGTGTGTATGTGTGTGTGTGTGTGTGTGTGTGTGTGTGTGTGTGTGTCCTATATGAATACAGTGCCCACAGTCATCAGAAAGTATACGGTCCTCTGCAAGTGGAATTACAGAAAGTTGTGAGCCCCAGTATGGGTGTAGGGAACCGAACCCATGTCCTCCGTAAGAGCAGGCACCGATTGCTCTTAACCACTGAGCCCTCGTTCCCGCCCATCGTTCCCTCTTAATCAACAGTTTGTATCACCCACAGATGTGTCCTCCATTTAGAAGGATTCTAATACTGGGTGGTTTTAAACCATTCCAGTTTTTCTAGAAGCCCAAAGAACTTCCTAGATGGTCGGCTCAAAACACTGTGTAGATAGATGCCTCTCAGCAGCTGGCTTGTCTACACTGCAAGAATAGCCCAGGGATGAAGAGAGAAACAGCTAAGAACCACGTGTCTTCATCCATTTTCCCAGGGCCATGGGATGAAAAGACTTAAGTCAGACTCTGGCTACTAGGTTTCATATCCGTGACCTCATGACCTACTTCCCTCCCTCTGGGAAGGTTGTGTCAGTGATGTTCCAAGCTCGCAGCAGCTGTGTGCTTTGCATATTTTAACCCCTTGAATCTGACACCAATGGGCGTGTGAACGGGGCAGTGGGAGAAACCAGGAAGAGAGAGGGCTGAGAGCCTGAGAGGGGACAGGGGTGCCCATTCCAGGACCCAGTGACCCACTTTCTATTCTCCTGGCTCCAAGATGGAAGGTGAAGGTGGTGACATCATGGGTGGTAGAGTCATGTCCTTCATGACCAGGCTCAAATATTGTCAACGAAGGAACAGTTTCCTCAAGATGTCTACACAGCCATAGTCCACTCCAATATGGGGCAATGCGTCACTCCAGAAGCCAGTGGCCCCCTAGTGGTGAAAAATGTCACCAAGAGTGACGTGGGAATGATTGGCATCCCTCCCCCATCCCTGCTTTGAAGCCATGCAGGCCTCTTCCTGGTGGGGTGAAGGAGAACACCTCTGGGGGATAATTCTGTACAGGGTGACACTCCCACGCATAACAAAACAACAAACGTGTAAGCAAGGCAGACTAGCACATAGGGAAGAAAGAAAGCCAAGAATTGCGTACAGAGTTTGTCGAAGATAAATTCCGCCGGCCGGCTTTGAACTGCGGCGCAGACATCTGGAGAGGAAATGTCTTCAGCGGGGATTGCGTGTGAGTTTACCAGGGCTCTTCCTATGTTGATGTAAACACGGAAGCTGTCATCGGGCTGCTCAAAGTGGGGTGGCTTGTATGAGTGTCTCAAAACCCACCTCCAACTCTTAAGCATAGACCATCCCTAATGGTTTCCTTCCTAAGTTCTGGAAATTTCTCCTAATGCCACTTACCCTTTGAATGTGGCAGGCTCTCCTTGGGGAGTTTCTGTGGCTGAACACCCAGATGAGACCCATGGTCTGAAGAGATCAACCTTGACTGTGTTTTCTGGGTGGGTGGGTGGGGGGGTATAGGATGGTCCATATCCGTCCCGTCCCCACCCCCCCACACACACACACATTTGCCTTTATCAAGAAAAAACAAAGAAGGAAGGGTTCAAGTGTGTTTTTCTGGAATGGAGAGAGTGAGGTTTTCAGTAATAACTTCCTTCTTGTTTGGAGGAAGCCTGCTGGGGGTGTTTGGAGGGCTGATGGGGGGCAGGGAAGCAGCAGGTGTTGGGGAGCCCTGCCCAGGACAGCATCCTCTCAGGGTACTGAAACTGGGGGGTAGGGGTTGGGGCAGCTGCTTCCTTCTCCAACAGATGTTTCTCATTATCTTTTTCCCCAAGCCCCACGGAAACTTTGAATCACGTAAGTGCCTTCCCAGCAATATATACGGGCATGATTCATAGCAGGGGAGTCTCATCCTCCAGCCCAAACCCACCAACCCACCAAGGATGCTGGCCTTCTATTTCCTACCGACTCTTTCCCTTGGGAACCTCTGAATTAGGTATTTCCACTCTTTAGGGTAATTCTTCCATGTCTGACTGAATCGAGGAAAGATTTCCTCAGCAGTACAGTAGGACTGAGTCATAGGTGTCTGCGTTCAGGCTGGGCTTGGATTGCTGCTGTCACGCAGGGGAAGAGGGTTTGCCTGGCCTGTGTGTGGGCCCGAGTTCGATTCCCTGTACGGCAGTAAACGTTCAGAGGTGAAGCTGTGCTTGTCACTGGAGAAGTCTTATGTTTCTTACGGCAGGCATTCTTGCTAAAGAGAGAGAGTCTGCCAGATGTTGGAGAAGCCAGTTTTTAGGGAGACCTTCAGGTGGGCTTCATTGGAAGCCCCAGGATCTATGGACACCATCTTTTTTTTTTTTTTTTTTTTTTTTTTTTTTGGTTTTTCGAGACAGGGTTTCTCTGTGTAGCTCTGACTGTCCTGGAACTCACTCTGTAGACCAGGCTGGCCTTGAACTCAGAAATCTGCCTGCCTCTGCCTCCCAAGTGCTGGGATTAAAGGCATGCGCCACCACCGCCCGGCTATGGACACCATCTTTATTGGCAGTGTGCGTTCTGCACCCGAGGGGCAGGTACACATAGGACTCCTGGGTGCGTGACCTGGGCAGCCACAAGACACTCCCGAGGAGAGAAGGGACCCAGGGTTGTCTAAAGCGCTTCTGTGACTGGGTTGGACTTTTTAATTTGTCAAAATAAAAAGCACCAGCTGCCGCCGCCGCCGCCGCCGCCACCGACACTCAAACCCCTGCAGGTTCTAGAGCCGGCATTGGGCCCATGATCTAACTGACTTACCCTGTGGGATCTTGCAGCCACCCAGAGTTGTGGCTCATTCTTCTTCAGCACTATTTCACAGTGGCTCCCAGGAGCAGGCCAGCATCAGTTACAGGCCCGTGCTTGTCAGGGAGTATTTCGGTAAGGGATGTTACGGATAAAGTAGACAATGACACCTAGCATAATTCTCTTTCATGTGTGTGCAGGTATGTATGTAGTCCATGTATCAGGAGGTGTATGTAAGTAGCATGTCTCACATCTGCATGCAGAGGTGGTCAGTGCCTACTGGGCTCTGACCTTTGCTGAGGCGCTGAGGCCTTGTTCCTGTTGCTAGGTTGTGTACGCAGTTGGCCCTAACTGAGCTTCTAATGGATTCTGGCTCTGCCTCCTATCTTGCAGTAGGAAGTCTGAGATTACAGCCACATACCAACTAAGGTTCCTGGGATCAAGCTCGGTCGCCAGACTTGTGCCCTGAACGCAGTTTTTACCCCCCGCAGCGCAGTGTTGGCCTAACATGGTTTTCTGACACGCAGGCCGTGTTCTCTGCTCTCTTTCTCAGGTACTCTTCCACCCCAACAGTGGGGCTGCCGGAGAGTATGGCGCCCTGCAAACTGTCCGCCTAGACCATTACAAGGCTTTCTACATTACTGGTAAGTGTAATCTCTCACCCTAACTCCCAAGTGCACACCTGGGGGGGGTGAGGGGGGGTTTCCTGAGTGGGTGTGGCTATCTTCTTCGAGGGGCTCACATCCTTCACCTGTGGCTTTGCCACCCACCCTCAAGCTTGGATGGAGGGCCATTAGAGGCATTCTGGACCCACCAACACAGAAATGAGGCCTTCCTGCAGTAGGCTCGTGGCCCCGGACTCTTCTTCCCCCTTTCCACAGAGAAAACTCCCACGTTAGGCTTTAGATGCCCGTTTGGCAGATGGTGAAGCAGGAGCTCAGAGACCTTTAAAAGTGTCACTTACTTGGCAATAAAACGTTTCAGAAGGCAGATCTTAAAGGTCTACATAGCAGGCCCACAGAAGTCTCTCTTCTCTGTGGTTCATTCTGTGATTGGGACTTTAAGAACTAAGAATGTATTTTAGAAATGACATACTGGGGCTGGTGAGGTGGCTTGGGGGGCCATTCTTGTCTGCTTTCTGTCGCTGTGATGAAAAATCATGACCAAAAGCGACTAGGGGAGTGTCTTAGTCAGGGTTTCTATTCCTGCACAAACATCATGACCAAGAAGCAAGTTGGGGAGGAAAGGGTTTATTGAGCTTACACTTCCACACAGCTGTTCACTACCAAAGGAAGTCAGGACTGGAACTCAAGCAGGTCAGGAAGCAGGAGCTGATGCAGAGGCCATGGAGGGATGTTCCTTACTGGCTTGCTTCCCCTGGCTTGCTCAGCCTGCTCTCTTATAGAACCCAAGAATACCAGCCCAGAGATGGCACCACCCACAAGGGGCCCTCCCTCACTTGATCACTAATTGAGAAAATGCCCCACAGCTGGATCTCATGGAGGCACTTCCCCAACTGAAGCTCCTTTTCCTATGATAACTCCAGCCTGTGTCAAGTTGACACACAAAACTAGCCAGTACAGGGAGGAAAAGGGCTTATTTGGTTTGCACTTCTCAGGTTACCGGCCATCACTGAGGGGAGTCAGGCCAGGGTAAACTGAGGCAGAGGACATGGCTCACTGGCTTACTCTCCATGCCTTGCTCAGTTTGCCTTCTTATGTCCCAGGACCGTCTGCCCAGGAGTGCTGTCACCCGTGATGGGTGTCAATCATTGGTCACTGATCAAGAAAATGTCCCCACAGACTTGCCAACAGGCAGGTCCTATAAAGCCTTTTTTTTTTCCCAGTTGAGGTTTCCTCTTTCTAAATAATTCTAGGGCTGGAGAGATGGCTCAGCGGTTAAGGGCACCGACTGCTCTTGCAAAGGTCCAGAGTTCAAATCCCAGCAACCACATGGTGGCAAACAGCCATTCGTAATGAGATCTGACTCCCTCTTCTGGAGTGTCTGAAGACAGCTACAGTATAATTATTTATAATAAATAAATAAATCTTAAAAAAAAAAAAAAAAAAAAGCCGGGCGTGGTGGCGCACGCCCGTAATCCCAGCACTTGGGAGGCAGAGGCAGGCGGATTTCTGAGTTCGAGGCCAGCCTGGTCTACATAGTGAGTTCCAGGACAGCCAGGACTACACAGAGAAACCCTGTCTCAAAAAACAAAAAACAAAAATAAAAACAAACAAACAAAAAAAACACACAAAAGAAACACAAAAAAGAAATAATTCTAGTTTGTGTCAAACTGATAAAACTATTATAGTGGGTAAAAGTATTTACCACCAGGGTAAACACACACACACACACACACACACACACACACACACACACACACGATTTATTTCCTGAGTGTAAGATGTGGTTGCAATACTAGAACAAGCTCTCTGAGTTCGCAGCTCCAGGGATCTTAGAAATGCTACAAGAATCTTTGGTTCCTGAACCTCAAACACAGCGCTCAGCTCTTTGCTGTGGTCTCCGAGGGGAAGTTCCGGGATCAGAGTCCTTACATTACATTATCTAAGAGGCATGGGCTGTCCAGGCTGAACTGATTTCACGCCGGGAGAACCCTGCCAGAAAGCCCTTGGCACCGCAACACTGGAATCGTAAACCTTACCATGAAGTAATAGGGCTGTGTAATGCGATCACGGTCAGACAGAAACTAAAACCCCAAACTTAAAGGGTGGGGAGCGGAGCACCGGGCTCCCGATACATTTGAGGAAAGCTGCCTAACAGGGCGAGGTGCCACTGTGTTCTGTGTCCTCTGCACAGTTTAAACACTGCTTCCTAATGATTAGAACTGCGCTTGGGAAAGGCAGGTGAATTAGGCACCTACTCCACTAGGATAGAGAACAATATGTTCTTCTATGATGGGGAGATGACAGTTTTGGTCATGAACTGGAGTGGCCATGAAAGAGAACCAGTCGTTTGGTATGTGGCCTAGAACGGGGGAACCTCACTGGTTTCCTTCCCTCCCCCCTTTCAAAAACCACCTCTCTTTTTTTTTTCTTTTTCTTTTTTTTCCAGTGTGTGTGTGTGTGTGTGTGTGTGTGTGTGTGTGTGTATGGGTGTGTGTGTTCATGTATTTCGAGTGCACAAGCCCACACTTATGAAGCTCAGAGGTTTTGATATCAGGCATCTTCTGTGATCGCTCTCTGTCCTACACAGTGTGATTGCTCGTCTGAACCCAGACTTCACCGATTGTGCTAGCCTGGCCAGCTTGCTCTGAAGATGCCCTGTGTCTGACTCTTGACTTACTGGTGGCCTTCCACGCTGGGATGGTTTGAATAGGAAAGGCCTCTGTAGACGCCTGTGTTTGAATGCTTGGCTCATGGGGAGGGGCGCTCTTAGTAGGTGTGGCCTTGTTGGGGGAAGTGTGTCACTTTGGGGGTGGGCTTTGTGGTCTCTTATGCTCTAGCTCTACCCAGTGAGGAACATAGTCCCACCCCCACTCCACCTCCCTCTGCTGCCTGCAGATCAGGATGTAGAACTCTCGGCTCCTTCTCCAGCACCATGTCTGCCTGGATGCTGCCACGCTTTCTGCCGTGATGATAGTGGACTGAACTTCTGCAGCTATAAGCCAGCCCCAGTTCAGTGTTTTCCTTTATAAGAGTTGCCTTGGTCATGGTGTCCCTTCACAGCAATGAAGCACTAGCTAGGGGCTGGAGAGATAGCTCAGCAGTTATGAGCACTGGCTGCTTGGCCAGAGGTCCTGAGTTCAATTCCCAGCAACCCCATTGGCTCACAATTGTCTGTAACGGGATCCTGTGCCCTTTTCTATCTCTGGTTCTCTTCTGTCATACAGGCATGCATGCAAATAGAGTGTTTACATACATAAGTAAATAAACTTTAGAAATATGTTTAAAAAAACAAACCACTACGACATCCAGCTATCATTTACGTGGGCACTGGTGATCTGAATTCTGTTCCTCACACTTGAATGGCAAGCATTGTATCTGCTGATAGAACTCAATAGCTGTCCTTTGCCACTTTTAAAGTAATTAAAGGTCTGTCCAGATGGTTCTGGGGCAGGCCCTTGGCCCTTGCTGACAGGACTGATGACCTGAGTTCACTTCCTAAGGCCCACAAAATGGAAGGAGAGAACAACTACCACAGGTAATGTCTGACCTCCTCATGCGCTCTCTGTGGCACATGTGTATCCCCCCCACATGCTTACACACACACACACACACACACACACACGTATGCATGCACACACTTGCATAAATAAATAGAAATGCAAAGCAGGGCAGATTTTATCCACGGCAACAGATGCACATCTAAGTGTGTATACTTGTGTACCTGCTCTGTAATACTGTGAATCGATGTCGTGGAGACAAAGTGTGTCTCCCAAAAGCTCAAGGATTAGATGCTTGGTCCTCAGTGTGGGTGGTGTCCTAAGGTGGGACGTTTGGAAGCCGCTGAGATGATGAAAATGCTAAGGTCACCTGTGTATTATCTCGTTGATGGGTCTGCTGCACAGTAGGCTCTTAGGATGCAGGGCCAGTTCAGAGGAAGGCCATTGCGGTGCGCGCCCTTACAGGGTGTATCTCGCCTTTCTCTCTCTGCTTCCTGTCCATTGTGAGGTAAGCAGCTTTCCTTTGGTGTCTCGGCCTTGCAAAAAACCCCAAGAGCCAGACAAAACCTTTCCAGATGTAAGTCTTTCCTCGTTAAGTTGTTTCCCTCAAGCATTTTGTCACAGCAACAAAAAACTAGAAACACTGGCTGGTTTCCAGTTGTTATGCCAACTGTATATTCATAAATGAACCCACTCAGTCATGGTATTGTGTGTGTGTGTGTGTGTGTGTGTGTGTGTGTGTATATATATACATATACATAAATATACACATTCCTAAAGGAACCCACTCAGCCATGATATTGTGTATGCATACATACATATATAAAATACATACACACATACATATATATACATACATATTCCTAAAGGAACCCACTCAGTCATGATATTGTTTGTGTATGTATATATATGCATATATATACACATTCATACATACATATATAAAATACATAAATACATATATATATATATACACACACACACACACACACACACACATTCCTAAACAAATGCACTCAGTCATGGTATTGTATACATAGACACATATGTGTATGTGTACATGTATGCATATGTATATGTGTATATATGTATGCATATATAATATATGCATATGTACACATATACATATATACACATAAATATATACATATACATAGATACACAGATACATAGATACACATATATATGTACAATACACTTATATATATCAGTGTATATATTTATATATAATACACACACATATATTATTGGATTTGATTTGCTAGGATTTTGCTTATAATTTCCATTCTTGTAAAGCAGGTGTCAAGGTTTGTCGTAGTTTTGCTGGTGGCATGAAATGAGTTTGGGAGAAGTCTCTGTTTTCTCAAAAGGGCTTTGTAAGATTGGTCCACTCCTTTCCTGAATGATTGAATTTGCCTGTGAAACTGTTATTTCCAGTGTTGTCAAAATATTGCCCTGTGTTTTCTTCTAAGGGTTTTTTATGTCTCAGAGCCATTTGGGGTTAACTTTTGTACCTGACTTTTGATAAGAGTACAACTTAACTCTAGGTCATCCACCCCTCCATTTCCCACTGTTGCATTTGCTAAATATTTATTTTTACTACTTTAAATTGTGTGTGTGTGTGCACGTGTGTATCTCTGTGTGTATCTCTGTGTGTATTTGTGTGTGTATGAACACAGGTACCCATGGAAGCCAGAGGTGTCAGATGCCTCTGAAATGGGAGTTACAGGCAGTTGTGAGCCACCCGGTGTGGGCGCTTGGGAACTGAACTTACGTCATGAGCAATATGGGCTCTTTACCACCCAGCCATCTCTCTAGCACCCGCCACCATTGTATCTAAAAATGTTAGTTTTCCTCTCCTGCTCCTGGAAATGTGGAAGTTTTTACTATAGCATTTACTGTGAGACCTACCTGAGCTCTTGGAGTTAAATTTCACAGAAGCAGGAGGCGTCCAGTTAAAGATGCAGCTTCGTGGCACAGGGCTTTGTGCTGGGCTTGTTTTCCCAACCCCGGGGTGGAGGGAAGATAACAGCATCCACAAAGCATGAAGTACCAATGACCAGAACCCCGGAGGATGTTTCTCTCCTAGACCTGTCCATCAAAGAGCTCCATGCTTCCTGCCACATTGCTCCAATAGAGGTCTCTGTTGGCATCACTCGCAGCTCTCTCTGCCCAACCCCTCTTCAACATCGAGCAAGGCTTTGCTCTCTGTGTGCTCTCTCAGAGCTAATGGAAACTGTTCCTTTTACAGTATGTCCGGTGTTCTTTCTGTTATTGCAAGGAGGAGTGGCTTCCACTTGCTTTTGGTCCATAGTGGGCAGCTGGAAGCCTCCTAGAGAGTTGTTTAAACACAGCGCACTGGGCCTTGCTGGGGAAACACTGGGGAGTGACTTAGCCTCATGGGAAGTCAGTTACAGTTCGTTCCCTTGAACTTGGGAAGAAGGGTTTTTTCTGTGTCCTGTCAGATTTTTGCCTGTCAGATTTTGTCCCTTAGTTTAGAAAAGTCCTTAACCCCCAGGCTCTGATTTCTGTTCCCCACCTGAATTTTGCAGGGAGGGATGTCAGTAGTGAATAAGGGTGTGTGTGTGTATGTGGAGTTTTGGTTTTGTTTTGCTGTTTCATATCTATTTTTTTCTCTCTCTCTCTTGAAAGAGAGTCTCACTTTGTAATCCGGGCTAGTCTTGAACTACGAGGCCAGGCTGCCTCGCACCTCTCAGTTCTCCTCTCTCTGTTTCCTGGGCTCTGGATGGTAGGCGTGTACCACTGTGCCCGGCCCATCGCTGTCACCTCATGGGTGCTCACGCTCCAAGTGTTTTCTGCGTGGCAGGCCGCCACCAGAGTGCCTATTTTGGTCTTGCAGCTGGGCTCTCTCTGGGCACTCTTCTAAGGGTCAGCCAAGGATTCGCAGGAGTTCATAGGAAGGTTTCCAGGCCTGTACTCTGTGGCGGTCTTCCTCGCAGGACTTCACCTGTCCCTTTTCATCATTCACGGTGACCTTAAGCTCTGACACCTAAAGCCACCTCAGCTTTCCTCAGGGATTCTGGCTGGTCCACACGGCTGGTCGCAGCATCTCCGGGGGGGGGGGGAGGGGAGGACCTCGGGCCAGGTCCAATGCTGTGCGGCTTCCTTTGCAGGGTCAAGTCCCTTCGAGTCTTTGATTATTCCACTACAGTGCTTTTTATTGATTTGCTACAATAGGTTTCCTAGAAATTCATCTTGCTAGCTAGAGGATAGTAATTCAAAGGACACTACTGTACTGTTTCCTTAAGTGAAACTTATTATCACCGTGTATGATGTATATTTATTTGCATCGCTGTGTATGATGTATATTTGCAGGTATGTGTGTTTTGCGGTATACATGTAGAAGAAGCTAGTGGACAACTTTGTACCGTTAGTTGTGTGGGTTTTGACTCTGCTTGTTTATGGCCCATGTGGTACGTATTTCTATGTGCTGAGCCACATCCCTTATGTGCCTCGTGTTTTTATCTTTTTAATTCTTTTTAAGATGAAGTCTCATGTACATCAGGAGAGCCTCAATTCATTTTGTAGCTAAGGCTGGTCTCGAACCCCCTAACTTCCTGTCTTTACTTCTGGAATCCAGGCATGCCCCACTATGCTGCAGCTTGGATAATATATATTTAAAGGCAGGATCACTATGTCGCTCCGAGCTGGCCTCGAACTAACAGATCTGCCTGCCTCTGGCTCCCAAGTGCTGAGATTAAAGGTTTGTATCTCTGTACTTGATAGATCACTTAACTTTCAGGAGAGACACCCCCAACTTTTTCTTGGTTGACTGTCGAAGCTTGTGTCACTTCAAGTGCCCCTTGCAGCTGCTGGGATCAAAGTTTTGCCAACACTAGACAAAGATAGTAATCCCTTATCCCTCCCTGCTGAACCCGAGTGTCTGCCAGGGGAGGAAACCCCTGCCGGAGGGAGGCTTTGATCTTCTGGAGGGCTATGGGATATATCCGTTCTCGAGAGTTCCAGTTTCACTTCCATCCATATTGAATGAGAAAGCTGTGTCCCCGGTGTGCTGGCTTTGGTCCTTTTAGATTTGTCTTTGCTGGGTTGAGCTGTATGGCCTTGTTCTGTCATCTTGTGGTGAGAAGACACCACAGCTGGACCCCTCTCACCGGGTTGGTGTGTCTGTTGTGAGAATGTCCGCAGACTGGGCAAGGCTGTACACACCTGTCGTCTTAGCACCTGAGAGGCTGAGGCAGGAGGATCAAGAGCTTGAGGCCAGCCTAGGATGTATAGAAAAACCCTTATTCTCAGATGAGGGTATAAGCCCACGACAGAGGGTTCCCTGTAGGAAGGGCCACTGCAAAGATTCCTCAGCCGTATGTTCAGGGAAAGAACTCTCCTTCTCCCAAGCGATTGATGTTCCTATCTCATTAATGTTTTACTACCAAGATGCCCAGAAGCAAACTGCTACTCAATTACATGGATTTCTGTTAGACACCCTAGCTACTTTTTACATAGAAAAAGGAAGGGGAAAGTCACTGGAACCATTAAGATACAGTGCTGGGAGCTGGAGAGATGGCTCATCCGTTGAGAGCACTTGATGCTCTTCCAGAGGACCCAGGTTGGTTTCCAGCACCCATATGGTGACATACAACCATCTGTAACTCCAGTTCCAGGGAATTAGATGCCCTCTTCTGGCCTCCGTGTGCACTGCATGCACAAGGTGTTTACACTTGGTCAAAACATCTATACACACAAAAATAAACACTGGAGCGAGACATGCTCCAGATGCCTTTGGCTGTCCTCTTTCACTGACAGAACAGCCAGATTCTTAATCTCTGTCAAAGCATCATCTTCAGGGAAATTATCCTTCTTGACATCTACCAAGTTCAACAGTTGCCACTGAAGACGTCAGTATTCAAAAATATCAGACTCGGGGGGCCAGCAAGATGGCTTAGTGGTTTGATGAGTTGAACTCTTAGTGGTAGAAGACTGACTCCAGAAAGCTGTCCTCTGACCTCCGTGCCTGTGCCAATTACAAAGCAAACAAACAACCACCAAAATACCACCCACCCCCCGAAAAAAAAAAAAACAAAAAATACAACAACCGCAGGATTTACTCTCAAAGGCCAGAGACACATGGTATTTGAACAGATGTGTGCTGGTTCTGATGGCACGTCCAAGGGGCCAGATCTAATCCCCCCCGGACAGTCGATCATCAGTGGAAAGACAGACCACAATCTCAAGGGCATTTATTTGCCAGGGAGAGCAGCCATTAGAATTCCTAGGCTTGGTTCCACAGAGGTCCGTCCTCTGCTCGGGGTGAAGGTTGAGTTTCACATTTTTGGTCATCCTTCCCCTAGGCGGAGCCAAAGCTTGTGACGGGAGCGTGGGTCCTGAGCAGCACCACGTTCCCCCTCTCATCTTCAACCTAGAAGATGATGCTGCCGAAGGCGCCCCTCTACAGAAGGGAAGCCCCACGTACCAGGAGGTGCTGCCAAAGGTCACCAGGCTTCTTGCAGATGTCCTCCAAGACATCGCTGATGACAACAGCTCCCGAGCAGACTACAGTCAGGATCCTTCAGTGATGCCTTGCTGTAACCCCCATGAAATTGCCTGCCGTTGCCAACTGGCCTGACGGGTCATCCCCCCTCCCCACCCAACCCCCCCACCCCCACTCCCCAATGAGAAACACTATCTGGAGATTTTAGACAGGTGGGTTTACTTCCAAACTTCAGTTTGGTCGTGGATGTCTGTTTTAGAAAGGGAAGTTGCAGAATTTGGTCAGGAAGCTACAGTGTTACCTCTCTTGGTGTATGCACTGTCTCCTCTGCATGCAGACTTGAGAAGCACTGAACACTGGCACGGTGGAAACAGGGACAGTTAAGCATGAGGGGGCTATGGAGTCACGGCCCAGGTCGAAGCCCTGGGTTTTAGGCTTGGGAAATGACTTAAGTGTCGATTGCACGTTGATTTTGAAGGTTAACGTAACCCTCGAAGCTGCCTGTGTATCCCTGATACCAGGCAGACCCTCAGCATTTAAGTTTCTAGCCCACGTCCCCAGTTTCAGTGGCCATTTCAGCATGAACTCATCTGGCTTGCTGGTCCGTAGAGCTTGGCCTTCTTCAATATGCATACAAACCTTTGGGGATCTTGCAAAAAGCAGATTCTGGAGGGTGGTGGGGGTGGTGTCTAGGAGCCTGCACTGTTGCCCGGTTCCTTTGAGATGCCTTGAGCAAAACCAAAGTGAGGCCTTCCCAGGCCTTGGGGCAGAACTGCTGATCCTCCTCTTGTTAATGTCAGACGGGTGTATTATAAAGATTTAAGAGTTTGGGGCTCAAGTGGTGGTCCATGGGTTAAGAACATGACCTGTTCAGTCCCTAGCACCTACATGGTATCATAAACTGTCTGTAACTCCAGTTTTAGGGTACCTCGTACTTTTCTCAGGCCTCTGAGAACGCCAGGCACACACGTGGTGTATCTATGTGTAGGTAAAACACTCATATATCAAAACATGATCTTTGATACCCCTAAAACTTCTAGGAAATAAAATAAAACTGTAAACAACTCACACATGCGTTGCCATGATTTTATTTAATTAGTGTCCTGAATGGGACTCAAAGGTAATAAATGATTTATTCCAATCACTGCAAAAATACTTGGCCTGGCTAAAATAGTCTCTCTCTCTCTCTCTATGTCTGTAATATACACGAAACACAATTCTAAGAGGTTTCCCACTAAGTAAAATTTTTTTTTGTACACAGCATACATTTGACAAGGATGCCCTTTTTAATATAAAATTCCGGTTATATACCAATATGGTTAGTTAGCATTTACACTGTGGTTTGAAGGTCTCTTACACTGCATGGTGTGACTCCAGCATTGTCCCTGCCCACTGGCAGCCGGGGCTGAGGGGCTCGTGGCGGGGGCTAACCGCGATCTATGGCTCAGGCAGTGAGGTGCCCGGGACTCCTGCCTCCCTCCCGTCTGCCCACAGCAGTGATTGTTTTCCGTTTCTTCCACTGTCCTTGTTCTCTCCAAAACCACCTGACAGGGGTTGTCCTGACTTCTGAAGTAGGCTTCTTGTCAGGACTGCTTCGTTTTGCCCTTCTGACTTCCACGGCACAAGATTATCTACCAAAATCAAAACAGAATACGGCCTTACTCTTCTTGGGAGAGGCTTCCAGGGAGGCAGGCTGGGCTACCCAGGGGTCTGTGCTAGGTGGGTCAGCAGAGGAGGCTAGACCTTTGGGACTTTTATGTTTGACCACAGACTGACCCTTTCTCCTGGCCATGGGGAGAATCCACCCATCTCATGAAGGTGTATGGAACTGTAGCACAGATCCCAACAATACTGTTTACAAACTGGGCGTGTGCACATGTGTGCTTGTATGCGTATGTGCAGCTTTTAAACAATGGCTCTTCTTATCTGTAAACACTGACTGCTCAACGACTCCAGCAAGAACACAGAAAGCCGGCACGCGCTCTTGGTCTGAGTCTGCCGTTCTCTTGCTCACAGTGTTAATATTAGCGTCACAGAATACACGGATTGCGGGCTGGCTCGCTAGGGAAGCAGGAGCTGCTGGCCCTCCTCAAAGCCTCTTCCTAGGGGACCAGAGATGATGAGCTTGCTTTTCTCTTGCTGGTCTTGAGGTGAAGTCAATCCCAGAGAGGAGAGTGGTGTTAGGAGGGCAGTGGCAGGCTACTTTATAGAGAAAACTAGTGATGACTCCTGGGCTTAAGGCCCAGCCCAGAGGTCCAGAGACCCAGAGACCCAGAGACCCAGAGGCCGACTCCACCAGTGAGCCTGATATTCCTATCCGAAAGGGAAGTGATTTTGGCTAAGCTGAGACTCTCAAGATCCTTTCGTAGTCTTACAGGCTTTTTAAAGAACTGTGAATGAAGATATGGTTTCTGGGGAGGTATTTGCAAGAGGCATACACTTCAGAATAAAGGCAAAAGGGCCTTTCCTAGCAAGCCCAGCCAGACACTTAAGCTTCAGAGACACGGCTGAGATGGCTGCATTGGACAGCCACCAGCATCACTCTCGCTCTGGTCCTGCCTACTGCTGACCGAGGGCCTCAGTCTGAACATCGGTTCCTCTTCCCCATCTACCTGCAGGCTGTGGGACAGGCTGGGCCTGGCGGCCACTGTAACACATAGCACCTGTGGCATCCAGAGGCTACCCCACCCCAGCTGGACTCTAACGACTGACTTTAGGAACTTGTCTAGTGGTAAACACTTGGCTGACAGAGAAAATTTCTTATGCATAAACCATTTTTTTTTGAAGGAACCCAGGGCCTATTGCCCCCTGAGCTAGCCACATCCCTAGCCCAGACAAGAATTCTAAATGCAGCTCAAGTCAACTTTGAAAATTCGCTCCTAAAGGGAGAGGCAGGACAGCTCCTTTGTACCCGGCTTTCTGGCAGTGTCTATGAGAGCATGCCCCAAGGCACATTTAAACGTTAGTATTTTTGGATGGGGGCGGGCGCTAAGCATGGGCCTCAGAGCCTCTTACATGCTAGGCAAACACACCACCATTAACCCATTCCCATCAACACTAGTTCTTAAGTTAAGCCTCTCTGAGTCTCTTCCCCTCGAGGAAAATGGCTCATTCGGGGTTATTATTGTATACGAGATTTCTCTAAAAGGGGGCTACCTCCTACCTGCCGGGAGTTCAGATTACTCTAATTCTGTAAACAAGGAAGTCGAAAGGGCTCTGGCTCTTGGTAGACGTAATGCCAGCTAAGCAGTTAAATAAGCAACTTTCAGAAGACAGACAAACTCCCTACAGTTCTAGGAAGCATCACGGCAGCCCAAAGGCAACCGTTAGGCAGTGGGCCAACCGCTGTCTTAAATGTATAATTAGTTTTTTTTTTTTTAAAGAACTACTCCTTCCCACCATTAATATATAACTGTCACTTGCAGCGTATTTGGCAACTTGCCTACGAAAGTCCAAAAATGTTCATTTCAAACTGTAATCTACCAAGCCAGTAGGGAAGTCACAAAGGCCTCCTGTTCACAGGAAGAGGAAAAGGAGCCTCTTCCACCTCAGAGCCCACAGGTCCACTCCAGTCTATCCCGCAGGTCCTGACCTGGCATTGTAGCCATCTGACACATCTCAAGTTGACTCTGGTTTTTTGTTTGTTTGTTTGAGACAAGGCCTCATATATCTCAGGCTGGCCTTGAACTCACTTTGGAGCTAAGATGACCCTGAACATCTGATACTCTTCCAAGTACTGGAATTTCAGGCGTGCACCGCTCTGCTCAAAGGTAAGTGCTGCTGGGACCCGACCCTAGGGCTTCTCAAGCGCTAGGCAAGCATTCTGCCAACGGAGCCGCATCCCTCGCTCGCTCTGGGATGCTTCCTGACCTGAACGCACGAGAGGCCCGCACTGCTACACTGTCCGTGTGCATGGGAGCTAAGGAGGTCCTGACGGTCCCCAGTGCTGGGGGACAGACTCTTTCCTCCAGCTGGCAACGGAAGCCAAGCCTAGAGCTCAGCACCGCTGGCATCTCTCAGGCTGCAAGCTGAAGCAGGGTACCTTGCTGGAGGTCTCCAGGTGAGCTCCCGCCACCCACCCTGGCTTTAGACGTGCAGTTTCCTGGTGGGCACCTGTGGCTGCCGGGGAGGCTCACGGGTACAGTCCCAGAGCCGCAGGGCGGCCAGGGTGCATGTCAGCTCCTGCAGGCAGCTCAGAGGCGCAGACAAGACCTGGCCCCGTTAACCCATCATAACAAGTAACAGGCAGCAGTCTACAAAAGCAATCTCAGGAAAACCAGACACAGGCAGAAACCCCCCAACTCACAAGGAGCTAAGGTATAGAGGCAGAGACTAGGAGTCTAGGTCTCTGAGCCAGCCACACCCCCCAGGTTAGTATTTGGTTATGGTAATGCTGTCAGGCCTCAAGCACCACACCAACAGGCTAGCCTGCAGGATCTGAAACTGCCAAGTGGGTGGCCCAGGGCTCTGGTTGTGAAGAGGATTAGCATTAGGGGTTAGAGCACAGGGCAGTGGCTTGGCCTCCTCCTGCGGGAGGCAAGGCTTCCTTCCAGGCACACAGACGGAGTAACTCGTTAAGGGTTCCGAATGCTCACAGGGGGAAACTCATTCTCATCATCAAGACACACTGGTCCCGTTGCAAACTCGTGTTCCGGAATCACTTCTCCTCGGAGCGCCCCGCCGTCCTCAGAGTATCCTGGAATCGGGAGTGAGAAGTGAATCAGGAGGTACCCCGTGGCAGGTGCCGTGGGGACAGGACACGGGAGAGTGGCTGCACCTTTGCCTTCCAAATAGAAGTGAGTCTAAACGCTCACAATCCAGTCCCTGAGCCCCGGGAGACGGACAGGTCTCAGCCACCTCCTGTCAGAAACTCCAGCTCTTTGGAATGCTTCAATAAGGAAAGTGCTGTTGGCTACTCGTTTATTTCGTGGCTTTAGTCCCAGCACTGGGAGGCAGAAGCAGGTGGATCTTTGTGAGTTTGAGGCCAGCCTGGTCTATAGAGTGAGGCTCTGTCAAAGGGAAGGAAGACAGGCAGGCAGGCAGGAAAGAAGGAAGGAAAAAAGGAAGGAAGGAAGGAAGGAAGGAAGGAAGGAAGGAAGGAAGGAAGAAACCAAACCTTTTGGGTTATTTCCCAGTATCAGGACCTGAGGGTTGAGGGCTGTTACCAGGCCTCACCTGGCACGGTGGAGGCTGAGGACGTGCTGGGCCTGGCTACAGTTGCAGCATAAGACGGAGGGACGGAAGGTCTGAGGTCATTTTCTTTGTTCTCTTCTGTTGTTCCTGAGCTAAGCAAGCTTTTTGCAGCAATTAGGGAGAAGAACAGAAGAAGTCAGTACATCCCCAGAACACCTTCACGGGACAAGGGCAAGACTTGCCAGTACACTATATGACCAGCATATACCCAAGTGGCTCAGCCAGGCACCTTCAACATGATCCACTGCACACAGCCTTCTGCTCCTCAGGGAAGAAGGCTGACATGCTAACGATATGCTAACGATATGCTAATGACATGCTAATGAGGTCATGGATAAGGTACCCTGCCTGGCAGCTCATGGTATAGCCAGTCCACACGATGGGAGGGCAGCCTGCATACGTCACAGAATCTTAGAAACTTTTAGATCTGATTCTGTGAATACTTTTTGACTATCTACTGTGTTCTTAGAGGCTGTGTGCTAGGGGGCCAGGATGAACAAGGGGACATCCAATTTGGGGCATGTCATCTGCCTGGGCGCTGTCCCAAAGGAGACTAAGGGTACCTGACAGCACAGTGAGCCTGACCTGAAGCAGCAAGCCTGCTGGGGGCGTGGCACAGGGACTGTGAGGAGGTGGCGACAGCATCGAGATCAGGGAAGCAGGTCGAGGTCGCTGTCCCCAGCAGAGACAGAGCTACACACCTGTGCCTGAACAGCGGTTAGACAATTAGAATCTTCACCTGTGGGTTTTGATTAAGACGCATTCTCCTCCATCCTGAGGATCCAGGTTGTAGATGTAAAGATGTCCGTCGGAGGAGGCCACTAGCAGCCGCGGCAGTTTCTGGATCCTGAGGGAGAAGTGACCGGATTGCTACAGATGTGGAGTCAGCCGGCAAAGCCTCATCCCCCTTGACTGTCTTGAGTGATCCAGAGCGGGGGCTTCCGACCCTGCCTTTACATTTGGACCTGGTCGTTTACCTTCAGGATTGGGACGTAGGCTCTGAATTACACGTGTCTCTGCCTTCAGCAGTGACAGGAAGGGGAAAAGAACAGAGCCGGCTCCACATCTTTGCTGGCTGGGTTTATAATCGTGAGCGCTCACACATCTGCAGGTAGGACTGCGGACGGAGGCCGGGGGCCAGCCTGACGCGTAGTCTCTCAGGCGCTGTCCATGTTTCTTTTGAGCCCCAGACCCTTTTTGCTTCTGTGGCAAGCAGTCTACTGTCTGAGTCATCTTCCTTGTCCCTAAAATGATTCCTTTTTTTTTTTTTAATTTTTATTTTTTATGGTCTCTTGAGACAGAGTCTTGATGCATATTCTGGTCTGGCACTGAACTTTCACATTCCTGCCTAGGTCTCCCGAGTGCTGGAATTACAGGTGAGCACCACCATGGCCAGCTCATGCGTGCACTTGCATATGTGTGTGTGTGTGTGTGTGTGTGTGTGCATGTACATGCATGCATGTGTGTGCATGTGCGAATGCATGTGGGTGTGCATGTGTGCCTGTGCTTATGTGTATTTGTGTACGTGTATGTATTCATGCGCATGCTCGTGTGTGATTTCTTTAATGTGTGTGCATGTGTGTGTGCATGTGTGTGTGCACATGTGTGTGGGGGGGCACGCGTATGATTTCTATAACAAATGCCCCTAAGCTTATTAATATAAGACACCTGTCAACCCCATAGGCTATGGACCTGGAATTCCATTATTACATCTTATGTAAGTGGGGATTATTTTGTAAGGTACTGTCATTAGGACACCAAGGGTTGGTATTCACGTGCCAACTTCCAGCTGCCCCCAGAAAATCCACGTTAAAGCCAGCAGACAGATTCTGCTCGCCTTTCTTTCCTTGGCTTTTATGTACATATGTGTGTGTGCCTGCCTGTCTGTATATGTACCACATGCATGCTGAGGCCAGAAGAGGGCATCAGACACCCCTGATCCCTCCAGAACTGGAGTGACAGGCAGCAGTGAGCCACCAGACGTGTGTGCTGACCGACCGCTGGTTCTCTGCATGAGCAGGAAGGGCTCTAACCACTGAGCTATTTTCCAAACCCCATCTTTTTTTTTTTTTTCCCTCCCCATACATTTAGGGACTCTGTGTCCCGGGAACATACACCTGTGAGTTTGGTGGCACTGTACATACGTGGACAGGGTGCAGATGTTCTTCTGCCCAGAGAAGTTGAGGCGTCCTGTGGCGAAAGCCCTGTCCTGGTTCATCATGTCCGACACCTGGGCGGGGAGGTAGTTGGTAGCCGCCGTGAGCATCTTTCCCATGTAGCCGCTCCAGGTGGAAGGCTCTTCCGGGCGGCTAGGGAGGCAACGCAGAGGCAAGGGTGGGCCTGGGCTGTGGGCGCAGGCGCCTTGCCAGAGATTGCCACAGGCCAGCACTGACCTCGCCAGGCAGAGGCTGCGTCCGAGCACAATGTTCTGGCCGCAGAGACATATTATTCTAGCAATAACTAAAGAGCACCAGGGCCTGCGGGTCCTTCAGAAGAACCACTGTACCCCTGGCAAGAGGCTCCCTGTGCCGCTACTTTCTCACATTAAAAGAGGGCTACCGATGATCGCTGGACTTCCAAAAGAAGGCAAAGGAAGAGATCCAGAGGGACTAGTTAGCTGTGCCCTGTAAAGTCAGCCCAGAAGCCCGAAGGGGGTTCAGGGAGGAACAGACAGATCCCTGCGGAGGCTTCCTGGGCCAGACTCAGTAGGAAGCAGGCCCACGGGCAGGACACTCCAGAGCCACCCGGGACCCACACTGAAAAGACTCAGGGCTCCACGGGAGCCTGGGAGATTTGTTGTGCACACTGACTTCACCTTAGGGCCTTCGCCAGACAAAGAGGCCCGTGAACAGTGAGCGACACGGCTGTCCTGCTGGCCCATGCCATGGCCAGCACACTGGGGACTGGTGCCACCAGGTGTGTTTTGGGAGCACCTGCTCTGAGGTCACTTGTCTGTGGGACCTGATCCTAGCAGGATATACAGCTAATGTGGCCTTCAGACTAACCTGTCTGGGACTTGATGTTCTTGTCTGGAAGGAACGCTTCTAGACACATCTGTACCGATGGTCCTAGAGCCTTGTGTTCCAGAGTTGGGTTTATCAAGAGGAATAACATAAAGACTTTATATTTAACGTTGCGACACAGCACAGATGTACAAAAAGCCAAGCAACCCAAGAGGCTATGACCGTGGTCCAGATAGGACCACAGTGCAGAGAGGAGGGTGAGGGTCCTTAACATCTAGTTTTCTGTTTCATCATTTGGAATGTGGGAACAATCACTAAAGCCCTGACAGGCTTCCTCAGAGGAACCAAAACAGGCAGCCCAGCAAATGATGTGTGTGTGTGTGTGTGTGTGTGTGTGTGTGTGTGTGTGTTGTGTGTGTGTGTGTGTGTGTGTGTGTTGTGTGTGTGTGTGTGTGTGTGTGTGTGTGTTTAAAGAATAAATGGTGTCTCTGAGGTGGAGGAATCTGAGGGTTGGCGTCTCTGGGGTGGAAGGGTCTGGGGGTTGGCGTCTGTGGGGTGGAAGGGTCTGGGAGTTGGCGTCTCTGAGGTGGAGAAATATGAGTTTGGGGAGTGGCTCCTGGATCCTACAGGTAAAGGAGAAGCTTAGATTGTATTATCAAGGGAAAAGAGAGTGAAGGACTTTGGGAAGGGGGTATCACGTTGAAAGGAGCATTTCCAGCAAGAAAATGCACGTGGGCTGGTGTTGTGTGGAAGTTTCCTCAGCACTGAAAACTTCTCTCCCAGCAGGCAGGACTAAGATGGAAGCCACGTTGCCCAAAACACGCTGAGAACTCAAGGTTCTGCCCATGGCCACTGTTGGCCACTCACACACAGCAGGGCTGGGAGAGGGCAGTGAGCCTCCTATTCAACACTGAGGACTGTGGGGGTGGGGTGGGAGTGG
The DNA here is from genome assembly GCA_964023405.1 of Apodemus agrarius. Taxonomy (NCBI): domain Eukaryota; kingdom Metazoa; phylum Chordata; class Mammalia; order Rodentia; family Muridae; genus Apodemus; species Apodemus agrarius. The sequence goes on from OZ030015.1 coordinate 96,473,255, forward strand.
GGGGCGGGGCTTAGGAGTACTGATGCCGGACAGCTGATGACGGCTCAGGCTCAGCTGTGGCACCTTGATAGTGAAAGTTTGTCATAGGCAGGCTTCCCTCTAGGGCCCAGGCTGCCGCCACAGCCATTGGAGATCTGGAGACTGTTAAGCAGACTTTAGAAAGAAGGTAAAATCTGAGGAAAGTGTGCAGAATAAAAACCTTAGGTTTAACTTCAAAAAAAAAGTCTTCTTTGGCTCACAGTTTGAAGTTGGTGGCACTGTTTTGATGGTGGCAAAGCCTCTGGGAGGGGGGGCACTGGGCTATGGGAAGAAGGTCACGAGGGAGTGGATCTCAGAAGGTCATGTGAGTCCCTATCCCAGCCTCCAGCCTCCTCCCTGGTCTGCAGAGATGGGAAGACCCCCAGCCACGGGCTCCCGCCCTCCTAAACCCTGCCGTGCTGTGCCCGCCATGCTGGGTTGCAAGTCCCCTGAAACAGTGAGCTAAAGCCAACCTCACCTCTCGACAACATTCCTTGCAGAAGACACCACGGTCACAGAGACGAGAAAGTCACCATTAAAAGGAATGTCAGGATTTCCCACCGAGGGAACGTGCTTGCCAAGCATTGGCTGCTGGCGGCAACATGGACGATAAAGCTGTTAGCATATCTATCACCCCACTGGTTAACGAGGCTGTGTCAGCTGGGGGGCGTTGGTCCCAGGCACCTCACAAAATGCTTCATGTCCATGACAAACTCACTGGCTCCCTGCATGGAGCTTAAGGTGCAAATACAATCATGGTGCGTGCTGACAGGTGGGGACTGTGAGGTGTGGAGAGACTGAACGTGCTTCCCAGCGTCTCACAGCTCAAAGGGGGCCTAGCTGAGATGTAAAACTCAGGGTCACACACCTAGATTTTGTGCTTTTGGGCAGGACACCCCAAAACATTCTGCGAGCACGTCCTCTACTACACTGGCAAAGACACAGCAGCGGGATCGAGTTTAAAACGGACGTTTCAACGCATGCCCCATAACCGGGGCCTACTCCTTCAGTCTGGTAGGAATCCGCCCGGGCCCCGCACTTGCCTGTCGGTCAGGTGTTCCAACCTGAAGATGTGCACGGTCTCCGTGTTGCTGGAAGCACACAGGAACTGCGAGTCCATGCTGAACACCAGAGAGCTGATTGTCACATACCTGGAGACAGCGACACACAGGCCGGTAAGCCGGAACAGTGAGGGGCATCAGTTTAGAGCTCAGTGAGGGGCATCACTTCAGAGCTCACGGAGGAAAATGTGTCTTGGAGGGCTGAGCTATTCTAACCTCCCCACCCCCCACCAGTATGCTCTTCATGTCTAACAATAAACCACATGGGAGAGAAAACTCAGGGAGAGCCTCAGTCTTAGGTACGAGCCCCCAGGGCCTGGCCCTTCCTCCCAACCAGTGGATGGGAGCCCTGCTTCCTTAGCTGGTGGACCTCTCCAAGCTGCTCTGAGCGGATCCAGCTGCAAACCTCCCAGAAAAAAAAAAAAGGTCCCAACCGCTGACATTTGATGTTGTCCTTTATTTCCCTTTGTGGAGGAGTCGGAAATTGTTTCTGGAGTGTGGTTCACTGACTCCGCTCTCTGCTTTTTCCCATGCTGGCCTCCCACAGCGATATCCAAAGACCCCGCCTTCTGGTCTCAAGTCTCAGCATCAAGCCTCTTCGTTGCCTTGTTTATACAAGCGCAGCCCCCCCCAACCCCCCAACCCTGGGACCCTGAGTCAATTACTTGGAAAGCATTTAGACCTATAGGAGGAGGCTGTAGGGTCACCTCTGCCCTCGCCCCAGCCAGCCGCCAGGGACGCTGAATACAGACCTTTTCATTCCTCGACGGAACTCATAGAGCTTTTGCCCTTCGGGAACAGAGAACACTCGGATGACAGTGCCCTGGAAGAGAAAGCAGGTGGCCTTTCCCTAACCACAAATGCATCACACAGAGGTGATGTCCCTTCCCCGGGGCAGTTTGCTCGACTGGCTTTGAACATCTGTCTCTGAGGAGGAGGCAGGAAGCATTAGGTGCAGGGGCATTTTTATTTGTGTAGGTGCCAAATATGAATTCTTGGAACTCTGTGTACTCTGTTAAATTCCCTCCTTGGCCTTCTTCAAGGCTCTCTCTCTCTCTCTCTCTCTCTCTCTCTCTCTCTCTCTCTCTCTCTGTCTCTGTGTGTGTGTGTGTGTGTGTGTGTGATCACAAACTGTTCTGGTTTTACAGACTATTCTATCTCTGCTTATTAAAATATATCTGGTTTACATGGCATTTGAAATGTAACTTGATCACCTTCTTTGTTTATTCTGGTCCACAGAGTCCAATCTCTCCACATCTGTGGACAACGGGGACATGTATCCTTATCTGGGGACAACAGGCACATGGCTTTCTCAATAAAACCACGCGTTTTCATGCCAAGTGTCTTGCTTCTGCGTTACTGCCGGCCTTCGATGTGGACAGACCACCACAGGCAGGGTCAGCACAGTCTCGCCCTGAACCCACTTCTGAGCAGGTCTAGAGAGCCGCCAGTCTTCCCAGTTACCCCTCAGCAGGGGCTCTGCAGGCCCCAGGCAGGACACACTTACTTTCTCAGACGCACTGGCTAGTTTGCAGCCCGAGGAGTTGAAGGTGATGGCGGCCAGGGTTCCCTCGTGGGCAGCGATGGTGCACACTGTTTTCTGTTGATGTTGGGAAGAAGTGGAGATCAATACTTGAGAAGGGGGAAGATGGATTTCCTCCCCCCTCCTTGCTCTCCGCCTGGCCTCCCTGCTCACCACTGGGCCCCTTGTGGATAAGCTGAGAGCCCTGTCCTATGGAGCTCTGCTAGTAGGGACCCCTCTTCCTCCCCTGCCCCCCTCTCTTTGTTTTGGTGAACCAATGAGGACTTCAGGCAACTTAGCAGTGGCTATGCTACTGAAGAAAATGTCTCCCCTGTCCCCACCAAATTAATAGCCTATATGGAGCTGGTTCTCATAAGCCCCCCCCCTTCCATGATGGGCCCAATTTAGTGCAGGTGTCAGGGTTACTGACAACCCACGCCCTGTCCAGAAGAGGCAGCCCTCTATAGCAATCTAGCCTTTCTTCTGGGTCTTCTGTCCTTCCTGTCTCTTCTTCTGTGACATTCTCAGAGCTGTGTGTGTGTGTGTGTGTGTGTGTGTGTGTGTAAGTGCGTGCACGCATGGCTGTGTGTAATCTTATGTCTTCCTTGCCCTGCCTTTGGGAAGGTAGATGACCAGCTGTGTGCCTGACACAAAGCCAGGCTTTTAGGGGATCTTTCTGCTTGCTTCTTTAGGGGATTCCCAGAGTGGTCCTGCCCTGCTCTGTGCAGCCTGGGTTGGGGGAGGGGGCAGAGGACAGCACAGGCAGATGTACTGTGGGCTGTGGCACTGATCCCCCCATGGGCAGGTGTTCTGCCTTGTCCTGGCACCTGCCTCCCAGCCACATTGACTAATATGGACTGTGAGTGCCAACACAGATGCCCTTTCTTTTCCTTCACCCAACGGCTGTGGCCAGAGAGCTCCCCCATATCGCTCGCCCGCCGCAAAAGGGCTTCCTTATCAGCTGTTCAGCAGCTGGCCAGGACAATCAGGCTGGTACAGCAGGAACCTCTGTGAACTTACCAGGGAGTTTCCATCATAGAGCACAATCTCGCCTGTACTCTGGCTTCCAGGGTAGGCCAGGTAAGAGTTGGAATGGTTGATAGAGAGGGCACAGAGACCTGGCAGAGAACACACACACACTGTAAGGCCAAAGGAGTGTGGCTGGAAAGGGCACCTGAAAACCACGTGTCTCTAGCGCCACCTGCTGGCCATGGGAGGAACATGCTCGAGAATTTCTGTAGCTTGTTTTAATCCTTATTGTCCCCCCCCCCAACACACACACATTGGGTCATGTGACCGAAAAGGGACAGTCACAAGAAGCTGGCAACCAGGAAATGTTTCTGAATGCACAACAGGCAAGTCGAAGTAAAGTACATACGGTATCTGGGGTGCTTCTGCAGCGCCGGCCAGGTTTGCATCTCTTCACTGCAGCCTTGGTTCTGAACACACAACATGCTCACTGTGTACCGTGTGTGTGCTAACACACACACACACACACACACACACACACACACACACCGCCAGCACACACAGCCTTCCGAGCACCTTGGCTCAGACTCATGAGAGCTGCAGGGTTTTACTGTACATAAACTCCCCTGCTCTTACAGAAAAGGTAACAGTTGATAGGAAACAGAGAGACCTTCAATGTTTCCCTACACTGCTTGGAATGTCACTCTCAAATCGGTACTGTCTTGCGTTGGAACTGTTGATTGTAGAAATTGTTCTCTGAGTTGCTGACTTGAATTTCATTCTAAAACGGTTAAAAGAGGCAAGGTGGAGGCGTCACACGCACACCTTTAGTCCCAGCACTCGGGAGGCAGACACAGGATCTCCGAGCTGGAGGACAGCCTGGTCTACACAGTGAGTGTCAGGACAGTCAGGGTAGACAGACAGACAGGGAAACCCTATCTCGAAAAACAAAATAAAACAAAACATAAAGTTGAATGGAGCTTGGCTTGGGATTTGAATACAACTCACAAAATGCTCCTAAGCGTACTTCTGCTTATTTTTTGAAGTAGTGCTTTTGACACTACCAACTATAAAATAAAAATATTGATCTGTGTCCTACAGTAGCATATGTTGAGCGGACATTTATTTGATTACTCGTGTGGAAAGAAACAAGCCTTTCCGTGTCATTTATGTGGAAACTTTACTGTCTTCCCTAAACAGTGAGATTAGACCCGAGAATTATTTTAAAACAAATTTATAATTATCAGTCAGTGTTTGATATGTATACCTATTTTATCTGCATATATGCTCAGAGCCATGTAAAAATTCCTTGCACTGAGAAGGGGCTATTAATGGTAAAAGTTTAAGAAACCCAATTCCGAACAAAGAATTTAAATCAAGAAAATCTGCCGAGATTCCCCGACTTAACACCGGCAGTGACCCTTCCACTGCCAAGAAATCAGACCTCGGAGTACAAAGAAATTCTCTCACATTTTTCAGCCCAAGGCACTGAATCAGAGGCCCCCTCTTTTCCAATCCCATTACCCTCTAGAACCCTGTGGGAGTTTACTCATAACTGGACCAGGACTTCCCAGTGGGAAAGGTCTGCCTGCTTTACCTTTTTCTGAGCTCGATTAAATACAGTTAGCCAAGAACTACCCGAAAGGCAAACGACTTCGTTTCTATCACATCATCTACTCTGATAAGGGAGGGCGGAGCCTCCTGGGAGGCCAAGTCGCTGGAGGTCACGCGCATCTTGGTTGAGGCAGCAAGCCTGGCCTTCGGGAGAAACTTTGCAACGGAGTATGTTCGACATCTTTTGTAAGTGTAGGAAACCAAGCAAACTATGGAAGTCACACGAGCCATATTTATTATAAGGACAATCTGTGTGTGTGTGGGGGGGGTGTGGGACAGCTGTCCCTGCAGACCTGAGGGGCAGCTTCTCACACCAGTGACTGAGGTTAGCAGTCATACATGGTAGGAACTCCGGAGCCAAAGCACAACCCGGAAAACAACCTTCTAGAAGAGTATAGGAGAGACATATATAAAACAATAATAAAAAATAATTCTGGCTAGCTTTGTTGTAAACTGGTGCATTCGGTGGGTTCTTTCCACAAAAAGCATTTGTAAAATTCTAGAGCCAGGCTAAAAGGCTCCTTACTTATCTCGCAGGGAAGGGAACGGGAGAGGGGTAAAAACCAATTATGACTGGAAAGTAGGCCCTGCTTCCTGCTCCGGCTCACGGAGTATACAGCCAAGCCTCTGTGCTTATCTCCTGCCACACAGAACTCCAAGAGGAGGCTGGCGGGGTGCCCTCAACTGCAGGTGCCAGCACAGCTGCGAGCCCCTACCTGGTCAAAGTCACTCGGGGCCTTTGGCACCAGGAGAGGCCTCCTCCCCTGCTGGTTCTGTGAACCTCAGTTCCCCACTCTGTGGGCGCTCCAGATGTCATTCCAAGGGCAGCTGGGGGGCAGGGGGCACAGAGGCACTCTGGCCCTGAAACATGCAAGAGGGGACAAGATTACATGGGTTTGGGTGGGTGCCGGGTGGGACAGTGGTGGGGGAGATTGAGATGCAGAGTATTGAGGAATGACGGAACTGAACACTCGTGATCTTACAGGGAGGCGCTAACAGTGAGGGTTTCTGAGTACGGGAAGGGGGGAGGGGCTTTAAAAAAACAGCCTTAAAGGCATAGTGATGTCAAACAAACAAACACCTATCCTTTAACACACACACACACACACACACACACACACACACACACCCGAGATGAGTAGTCACTTCATAATTACTAGAATAACTATAATTTAAAAGGGCAGCTAGGTACCAGAGAGACGGCTCGACAGTTAAGAGCACTGGCTGCTCTTCCCAAGGACCCAGGTTTGATCCCAGCACCCACATGGCAGCTCACAGCTGTCTCTAACTTCAGATCCAGGGGAATCGGGTGCCTTTTTCTGACCCCTCCTGGCACCAGGCACACATGGTACACAGGTACACATGCAGGCAAAACGCCCTGACACATAAAAATTTTTCTTTTGCGGAAGCTGAGAAATGCAGGCAAGGAGATGGGACCGTCGTAAGGTGGCAGACAGGGGTCTGAATTGGGGCAGTGAGTTAGAGAGCAGCCTGGGAGTTCTCAGAAGTTAATCACAGTTGTCACATGACCTTGAAATTCTACTCTCCTGTATACACCAGAAAGAAATAAAAGCAATGTCCACATTGATGTCTTACATATGAATGGGTGCCCTTAACAATATCCATTAGCACCAACAACTTGAAATACAGAGAGAGAGGTGGGGCAGTTTAACTAAAAGTAAGGATGTATGAAACCCACAGCTTTGTAAACCAATTTCGGACATTTTCTTTTCTAAAAGGGGGAGTTTGAATATAGCCACGCTCTGGGTGGGTGATGCTTTCCCAAGAAGATATGGGTTATTAAAAGACAATCTCAATGTCAGACATGAGACACCTCTCTATAAGTAACTGATCAGTGAGAACGCTGAAGCGCCCCCCCCTCCCCAAAACACAGGCTTTCGGTTGCTTGCCGTAACTAGACGGTAAGATACTATGACTGACGTTCAAGACACGTTGGATGCAGGATACAAAGAAATCAGACTTGAACTGACATGGGAACTTCCTCTGTGCAGGCCACCAGAGGAGAAAGGTCAGCAGCAGCAGAACGCAGTGGGAAACCCTGCATATTACAATACCAACCTACCAGATAAGAATCACCCATTGTTGCAATGGTGGTACAAAGGTCATAGGGGTAGCCAACGGCTTTTGAATGGAATCCAAGGCCTGGGAGAATTTATGCCTGGGACTGTAAAGTTGGTCAAAACTCCACAGCTTTGGAGGTCACTGGCCCTGGAAGGCCCGTCCTACTGTGGTCTTGCTGAACGGATGTGCGGTGCAACTGCCTTCTAATATTTATGTTTCATAGATTAGTGCTGCCTTCAACCTCGGCCATCAAAGCATCTCTGTACTGATCACCAGACAAGGTGGACCCGTTAGTGGGCAAAGTACTGAGACTAAGTGACCCCTGAGTACTCAGCCCAAACGGGGGCGTCTATGAGAACCTTCCTCTACCCCGAGGCTCCCAGACCATCACAGAAGAAGAAGGGGCAGAAAGAGCGTAAGTAGGGAGAGGAGCACGATAAAATGCGGTCTGCTGGACATAACGTGACCATAGTACTCGTGCAGGTCACCATTGTGGTGATGAGTTCAAAGAATGAGAACAACGATATTCTATTCTATTTTTTAAAAGGTGGAAACAACCCATGTGAACCAACCAGTGGGGACAGACCACGACCTTCTGACAGGATAGTCTTTGCCAATAAGAAGGTCTGGAGCCCACTCCGTGAGGCGATAGAGATGAGCCATGGTCAGCGCAGGTAAATGATCAGCGACAGGAGGAGACTGGGCCTTGCCCACAGCTAGGGGACTATGAGGTGGCGGCTGAGAGGCGGAGGATGGCTTGGGTGTGGGGCTGGTGAGAGGGCTCTGTGGGTAGACGCTTGCTGCCAAGCCTGATGACCTGAGTTAGATCCCGGGAGCCACCAGGTGGAAGGAGAGGAGCGACTCACGAAAGTCGTCCTCGGACCTCCGCGTGTGTGTGCACAAAGAAGTGTAATGAAATACACGCGACACACACAAAACATTCAAAATACTAGGTAATAAAATTGTGACCATGGCTATGCCCTCTGGACACACAGCAAAGCCTGCTGTGTGCTTCATTTATTTATTATTTTTATTTTTATGTGTGTGTGTGTGTGTGTGTGTGTGTGTGTGTGTGTCTACCACGTGTGCACAGGTGCCCCAGAGAGCCACCCAGGGCCTGGGATTCCCTGGAGCTAGAGTTACGGGCAATGGTTAAGTCGCCCGAAGCGGGGGTTAGGAACCACACACTCAGGGTCCTTTGGAAGAAGAGCAAGAGGTTCTAAGTGCTGAGCCATCTCTCCAGCCACAAACTACTCTCTTTAAATGAGGGGATGCTATGATGCATGCATTATATAGCAACGCAGCTTTGGAGGGGACAGAAATAATTTTGATTAGTGTGTGTTAATTATACAGTGATTATGACCATCTCCTGGAAACGTGCCCATCTTGCTGTTGTTTTTATTCTCTCTCTCTCTCTCTCTCTCTCTCTCTCTCTCTCTCTCTCTCTCTCTCTCTCTCCTCTCTGTTCGAGACAGAGTTTCTCTGTGTAGTCCTGGTTATCCTGGAACTCACTCTGTAGACCAGTCTGACCTCAAACTCAGAGGCCCACCTGCCTCTGTGTGAGTCACCACCGCCCAGACATTTTTGATTACATTTCTTACCCTCCCCTATCTCTTTCTCTCTCTCTCTTTCTGCCTCCCTCTCGGGGAAGTGCAGATGTGCGGGACGTTTTGGGGGACGGGAACAGGCACCTGCCCTGCACCCGTTGTCTCTTCCAGGGTTTCCCACCCGCAGTGAAGGGGCCCCCGTGATAGGGTTCTCTAAGGGACCAGGCCTGCACCCCGCTTTTTAAGACTATGGAGAGCATCCTTGTGGTGGAGGGAGCCGGGAGTCTTTGGCCAAACACTTGTAATTGTCTTTTGGAATTTTAGGTCAAGCTATGTCCTGTGACAGTCAACCTCTTGCTAGACAGCTTCGCTTCTGGGCTTACACTCTGGCACCCCATGTGACTTCACAAAGAGATCCTGAACAGACGTGCAGACTTAATGAAGTGTCCAGTGATGCTTAAGAGAAATTCCCCCGGTTGTCCATCCCATCCCTGAGGACCCTCCCCTCCCCCACTACCATCTAAGCCTCAGAACAGTTCTAACCAGCTGCAAGGATCTCTCTTCTGACCAGTGAAGCACCCCTGGGAATAGGGAAAACATGCTCCGGGTATAGCCATGACCAGCCCACAGCTTTCTGTTTCTGTCACTGGTGCCACACAAAGTCATTCTTAAAATCAAAGTGGGCTCTTTCTTTGATATTATTTCCTAGTATAAAAGTGCTGACTGGTGGCAAAGCCCAGAAAATACAGAGAAGGGGGAAAGGTGGGGGGGAGGGGGAAGGGTAGCCAGGATTTGAAACTCAGGATTTTTTCTCCTTTCAACATCTGCACATGTAGTCTTTAAGCCATTTTTTCCTATATAGGCACGAGGTTTAAAACTTTTTTACATTTATTTATTTATTGGGGGGGGGTGGGACACACATGTGGAGGTCAGAAGACACATGGGAACCGGCCCTCTCCTCGGTGGGGTCCCAGAGAGCCAGCCCATGTCCTCAGGGTCAGGGCCAAGTGGCTTTACCTGACGAGCCACCTCACTGGCCCCAGCACGGGGTTTTAATGTTGCTTCTGGCCTTGTTTTATACTTGCTGCATGTTTTTGTAAAGAGCTGTTATTTTGCTGAGATTGTTTGCCTAGAGTTCTCTCCCACATCTGGAAAAGAAGGGCCCATTCTTAACTCAAGCATCACGTGACCAGACTCGCACGGGAGACCCTCCATCCCTCTGCATCACATACCCAACAGGAGCCGCTTTATAGAGCGTAGTTAATGCCTCCGAGGGCGCGTTCCAGGGCTAGGGGATGCGCTCGGTGATGCGGCGTGTGGAGCTGTTCAAGGCCCAGGACTCCGGCCCCACCACCATTTCCCCTACATGCTTTCCAATTCCCAGAGATAGAGTGTAGTGTGGTGTGGTGTGATGGTACCCACCCGTCAGTCCAGCGCTCAGGAGGCTGAGGCCGAAGGATCGGAAGTTTGAAGTCAGCCTAGGAGAACAAGACCTCATTTCAAAAGACCCAGAAGAAAAGATAAAGAAAGAAAAGGGGAAGCAAAGACAAGAGAAAAGAGAGGCCTGCCCCGTGGACTGCAGCCCTTTTGTCTGCCCTGGCTGGAGACTGTTTATGTTCCCACTATTTTCATCTGCAGAAAGGCAATGCTCTAGGCAATGATCCTGGGCTCTCTTCTGTGAACACAGGGATGTGTGATCCTGAACATTCCCTTGTCTGTCCGAGGTGGTCAGTCTGTCTGAGTGGTCAGTCTATCTGTTTGAGTGGTCTGTCTGAGTGGTCAGTCAGTCTGTCTGAGTGGTCAGTCTGTCCGAGTGGTCAGTCTGTCCGAGTGGTCAGTCTGTCTAAGTGGTCAGTCTGTCTGAATGGTCAGTCAGTCTGTCTGAGGTGGTCAGTCTGTCTGTCTGAGTGGTCAATCTGTTTGAGTGGTCAGTCTGTCTGTCTGAGTGGTCAGTCTGTCTGTCTGGGGTGGTCAGTCTGTCTGTCCGAGGTGGTTAGTCTGTGCCGTCCACCCCATCCAGCTCGTCTACCACTGGCGGGGTTTCCATGGAGATTTCCACTCTTTGCTGCTCCGGGCACAGACTGCTGGCTGGCAGGAAATTAACTCTCAGCTCAGTCTGGCCAAACTCTTTAAAGGAAACAGCCTGTAACCTGTGACACAAGGGGAGCAGGCAACACACACACACACAAAGAGAGAGAGAGAGAGAGAGAGAGAGAGAGAGAGAGAGAGAGAGAGAAAGAGAAAGAGAGAGAGAGGGGGGAAATTTACAGTCACCTTAGACGCTGAGCAGCGAACAGGCAGGGAATTCCTTATTGTCCCTCTGACCCCCAGCCCCCAGACGGAAACATTTGGAGCTTGTGTGGTAAAGCCAGTGTTTCCATAGAAAGCAAGACAGAGCGTGCATGTGAGAGGGCTCTGGGCATCCAGTGAGTCATGCTCTTCCTAGTACAGAGGCCTCTGACGCTTGCTGAGGGAAACAGATGTGTCATCCCGAGAGGGGCTGCTGTCTGGGATGGGGGTGGGTGGGAGGGGGGGCTAGAGAGAGGCTGGCTGAGGAGACTACATGACAGAACCTTGGCTTATTTACACATGATGTCAGTTCTCATGAAACTATTTGGGGCTATTGGTCTAAAAGGACATTACACATCTAAATAGATGTGCTGTGGTTAACTTGCCACAAACACACACACACACACACACACACACACACACACACCGTCTTTTAGATTAATCCATCAATCCTGTTGTAATGTTTATCTTTCACATTTTTCATGTTTTTCTGCAGGGGGCAGGAAGCAGGGTCTCAACTATGTAGCTCTACCTGTCCTGGAACTCACTATATAGCCCAGACTGGCCTCCAACTCACAGGTAATCCTCCTGCTTCAGCCTTCTGAGAGTTGAAATTATGGGCGTGTCTCATCACTCCTGTGTCACAACTTTTCTTGAGATAAAGCTGATTCAGTTTTGGCAGGAGTTGGGCCATATACTGTAATCCCAGCATTCAGGAGGCAGACGCAGGAGGACCAAGAGTTTGAGGCTAGCCTGGGCTATACAGTAAGATCCTGTCTCAACAAACAAGACTTACTCCCTTTCAGGGAGAGCACAAATAACCTCTTACTTTTAATTTATTTTCTTCTCATTTTTACTTCATTGCAAAAATTAGGTAATCAATGAGTTTTCTGGGCTGCAGAGAAGCGACCACAGGTCTACACTGCAAACCAACATTCCAGCCAAGGATAGACTATGTACGCAGCAACTTTCACCACACAGCCCGGGTTTTCTAGGCTTCATCATCTAGGTTTGCACAAGGAGATTGTGAGGTTCACACAATCACAAAATCAACAAACGTCACAGATCTTGGAACTCATTCGGTTATTAATGGACACATGTCTGTATGTTGGCTTAAAATTAAGAGTAAGAGCTATTTCCCATTTCCAGTAGTGGGCTGCGCTTCCACGCTGGAGCTGTTCTGACCTGCCGCCGGACCGGCCAAGAAAGCATGAGAGAAGTGAGAGCCAGGGTGGAGCACAGCTCTCTGTGTGCTGACTGTCCTTCCCAAACCCAGCAAAGCACAGCTCAGGCCCTCTCCTGGGGCCTCTGCCCAGATTTGGGCATTTCTTTTTTAAAATTTTCTAACTTTTTGGTTTTTCGAGACAGGGTTTCTCTGTGCAGCCCTGGCTGTTCTGGAACTCACTCTGTAGACCAGACTGGCCTCGAACTCAGAAATCCACCTGCCTCTGCGTCCCAAGTGCTGGGATTAAAGGCGTGCGCCACCACCACCCGCTGTCTATTTCATACCCACCACAAACACACCGCTTCTTTTGCATTGTTACAGCGAGGGCGCTTCACCCCTTCAGGCCCTGCTGCTAGGGCTAGGGCCTCTGCTTTCCACTGGCCCACATCAGCTAGATTGGGTTCCTGGTAAGCAGAGGGTTTGTCTGTCCTTGTTGAGGCCTGCTGGCGCTGGGTACCCAGAAGCTTTATGATAGCTATTCTAGACTGGTTCAACCCTTCATTCCTAAAATGCTAACTTTCCACACTGAATCCCTTCCTGGTAAAATGTGCTTTCAAGCCATTAACTCGTGGGCTTTACGCTTTTCTTTTTTCAGTGCTGGGGATGGAACGCACTGGTTTGGGTAGCCAGCCAAGGACTTCACCACCAGCAGCATTCCCGGCCTCTCTCAGAAATTTATGACAGCCTTAGCAGATTTTCCAAAAATTATTTTTACTTATTTATTTTCATGTGTATGGCTATTCTTTTTCCTGCATGTATGTGTACTGCATGTGTCAGAAGGCGGCACTGGGTACTCTGGAACTAGAGTTATGAATGGTTGTGTGCCATCACGTGGGTACTGGGAAGGCTAGTGCGTTCTAACCACTGGGACATCTCTCTCCAGCTCCAGCCTCGGGAGCTGAGAGGGGACAGGAGTAGCCTGGTGCTAGTGGATGTATCAGCAAGCATGTGTGAGATCCTGGGTTTAATCCCCAGAACCATGCATGCACACACAGCCCTGATATCAACAGCAAAGGGCATTTATATCATCCAGAAGGGAGGGTTTGGCAGTAAGCCCTGTGCCTGTCACCTTCACGGACCTTGCCTGGTTTAATTCTCAGCCTAGGCTGTGAGATGGCTGTTATCTCATTACTCTATTACCAACAAGGAAACCAAGGCTCACAAACCCACTTGTGTGGGGCCACACAGATTGTGAAACTTCATTGAAAGTCAAGGAATTGGGAAACTTACAGTAAAATGAAGAAGTCATTTGGTGACATTGAGTTAGAACCTGGCTGGGTGGTGGTGGCACACGCCTTTAATCCCAGCACTTGGGAGGCAGAGGCAGGTAGATTTCTGAGTTCGAGGCCAGCCTGGTCTACAGAGTGAGTTCCAGGACAGCCAGGACTACACAGAAACCCTGTCTTGAAACAAAGTAAAAAAAAAAAAAAAAAAAAAAAAAAAAAAGGAAAACAACAACAAAAAAGAACCCGGCCTTTATATTAAACAATTTTTTTCATTAGAATATTTTCTAGATTTTAAAAATCTTATGTGTATGAATGTTTTGCCTGCATGTGTGTATGTGCACCATGTGCGTATGTATGCATGTACACCTACATATTTGTATGTGCCTGGTACCTGCTGATCTCAGAAGAGGGTGTCTGGTCCCCTGGAACTGGAGTTAGATAGTTGTGACCCACCTTATGGGTACAGGACAACCTGTGCTCTAACTGATGACTTATTTAACCTGGGTTGTTAGACGGATACACAGACTGCTCTGGGGGTGGGGGACCCTCCACGTCACAGTGGAGAGACCTACTCTCGCCCATTTTCAGCTCAGTGAGTTTGTAAGATGTCAATCACCCGCCTCGTCATCCCACCACATCCAAGCTCCTCCGATCCTAAACGCCAGAAACTTAACATACAACGTGACGTCCCGAGACTTTAACCAAATTCAGCGTTCCAGCATATCATCACCCAAATTGAGAAATGTACATTAAAAAAAAAATCGTGTAATAAAAACACCTTCTTTGTAGTTTGGCTAATTAACCATGCAGACACACCAAGTCCAAACCTGCTTCTAATTAACACACCTCCCCTGTAATGAGCAGGCACAAAAAAGCATTAGGGGTAAACACCTTTCAACATCGGATACGTGGAATCTCCCACGCATCTGTCTGGCATGCCCCGGCCCATTTGCTTGCATGGGTCTCTGCAGAAGGATGCTTCTCGTGAGTTCCTAGGAAGGCTGCACAGCCTTTCCGCAGGGACCGCAGATTCTCATAATTTGAATCTGTCATGAACACCTGCAGGGCATACCCTGGGCTCGGGTTGTGAGGCCCAGTGAGAATGCAGCTTGGGAATGAAGCATCTTTACCTGGGGGGAAGGGGGAGTGGAAGGGGAAGGAGGGGGAAGGGGTCTTACCTGTTGGATTTGAGGGGATATCCAGGAGGGTCTTCAGTAGCTTCATGTCCTTAATGTTGTGTATATAGATGGACTCTTCCAGGCAGACCAGCAGCCTCTGTAATCAGACAGAGCCGTCAGCCTCCCTAACAGAGCCCATGGAAAGGGACCAATCACCCCAGCTCGCTTGCCTCTGAGCCTTTACCGGACGCCATGCCTAGGGGATGGAGTGTTAGTGGGGGCCCGGAAGGTCGCCCTTATGAATGTGAACAGACACGGCCCACTTAGGTGAGCAGATGCTTAAAAGACGAGATCCTAAATTTTACTGATCAGTTTCCCTCCCTCCCTTCCTCTCTTCCCTTCTTTCTCCCTCTTTCCATTCTCCCCTCATTTCTCCCCCCCCCTCCTTAGAATAAGAAGGCTCAGGTTCAGGGAGCCTCAGGGAACTGTTTTGCTCGGTCCCCACGTTCAATGCTGGTGGCCGAGCTCCCCCTCTGCCGCAGGCTCCTTTATACTCTCTGCATCGCCAGATCTTAGCTTCCATCCCTGTCTCTCCATACAGGTCGTGCACCACAAGTTCAAACACTCCAGAATGCCCCAGTGAAGTCAGTCTGAGCAGCGATGCTCGAAGCCTTAGACTTTTTAAGATCTGGTAAAGTCTGTGCAAACATTTCAATGTATGGAAAGCAGAGATCTGGTCCAAAACATTTGGCACCCTTACAGAAGGTGACCCATCCCAGGTCCTTTCCCCTCCCACTCTTCTCTAGCCCCGCCTCTCTAGACCTCACCCCCCCCACAGTCCACAGCCCCCAGTTAGACACCCCTCCCAGGCCCTCCATCCCACCCCCAAGGTCCAGCACAGCTCTCCCACAGGGCTCTTCATCCCAATACGGCGCACCACTCTCTTCCTCTTCAGCTGAATGTGTGTTCAGTACAGAGCTTCTTCCCAAGGTGGTACCCCATTTAAAGCACTGTAGCGAGGACAGAGCACAAGTGGAGGCGTGGGTGCTGTGTGGGGGTCCTGGGAGGGCGCTCGCTTCAACAGCTCTTTCTAGATCCCAAGTAGCTGCCTCTGCCCCTGCACAGCCTGACTCGGCTTCCCCAAGGTCAGCGTTCCTCAGCCTGGAAGAGCATCGTTCCCCCAAGGACCAGTCTTTACACTCTTCCTGGAGACTGATCTGGGGTGTCTCTGAACAAAAAGACCCAATAGATAACTATGCACGCTCAAGATTGTGAGGCTTTGCTTTTGAGCCAGACACTTGAAATCGGAGGTCCACCCGCGGGAAGGGAAGATAACTAATAAAAAGGCTGCAGATCCTCCTCCAGGAGAGCCATGGTTTCCCAGGAAAGGGAAACTGGGGATTGAACCCACGGTCTTGCACGTGATAGGCAGCTGCTTGGCCATTAAGCCACATGCCCAACCTGCTTTGTATCTTGTATTCTGACATAGGGTTTCACTGAGCTGCTAAGGCTGGCCTCAGATTCACGCTGTGGCCCAGGCATGTTTTACACGCATGGTCTTCATCAGATACCCAGGAAGCCGGGACAACAGTGCAGAGTCACCTTGGCCCTCCCCACACCCTGGCCCCACCTGCAGACACTCTTCTGTATTTTAATGAAAACTCTGGCCACAGTGCGAAGGCTGTGAAGGAGAAGTAAAGAAAATTCTAGCTAGATTTCAAAGTTGGGATTAAGGAGATGGCTTTGTGGGAAAAGGGACTTGTTCACATTGGGGGACCTCAATCTGACCGATGCTATACCATAAGGGCCTGAGTTGACTTCCAGCCACCCATGTAAAAGGCTAAACACAGATACACACACACACACACACACACACACAGGCACACACACAGCAGTTTAGAGCTCTTGCTGCTTTTTTGGAGACATGGGTTCAGTTCCCAGCACCCACATGGCACAGCTGTCCTTAACTCCAGTCCCAGGGGACCTCACGCCCTCTTCTGTCCACCTTGGGCACTGCATGCCCGTGGTGCACACACATAAATGTGGGCCGAACATTCACACACAGAAACCAGTGTTTTAAAACCCACTTTAAAATAAAATCTCAAGATGGGTGACAGGTATTGCCCCGTCTCTGGAAAGCAGTCGGTCACCTGATCATTTGCCAGCCACACTACGGTTTGTTTTTATGCTTTCTGTGTTTCTTTCTGTTCTCAGTTTCTAACAGGCCCTGGTATCCCCTTCCAGCCCTGCACCCGGCCCAGGAGAGCGCGGCCCTGACAGGTGCATCCTGTAGGACCATCACCGCTTTCAGGCTGGTCTGACGCAGACAAAATGATTTCAGTGCTGTGCTCTGTGGGCCGCTCATCTGGACCCCACTGGGTCACCACCATGCAGGCCAGAGACAAGAGCGAAAAGGGAGGGAAACAGGAAATGCAGGGAGGGAATGAGGAGGTCCTTGTCCTGAGTCCCACAAGAGCAGACTTCCGGGACAAGTACTAGCTAGAGACTGTTCAGCCACACCCACCTTGCCTTCAGCTAATTGCCATTCACCTGGTAGCCCAGGCTGGCCACAAACTCCCTATGCAGCTGAGGATGACTCTGAATTCCTGGATCTCCCATCCCCACTTCCCAGGGCTGGGGTTACAGGCATACCTCGCCAATTCTGCTTTTCTGTGGTGCTGGAAACGGAACCCTGGGCTTCAGGCATGCCAGGCAAACACTGTCAACTAAAACTACATCCCGGCCCACTCTGACTTTCACTTTACGTTTTATAGATAATTAATCATTTTTATCAATTAAACAATTAGATAATTGAAGAATTTGCACCACGAAGTAGCCTCAAAAGCTTCAATCCAATCAACACTTAATCGGACAACAGGAAGCAGGTGGTTAAATAACTATAAAAGCTTCCGCCAGGCAGTGATGGCATATGCCTTTAATCCCAGCACTTGGGAGGCAGAGGCAGGCGGATTTCTGAGTTCGAGGCCAGCCTGGTCTACAGAGGAAGTTCCAGGACAGCTGGGGCTACACAGAGAAACCCTGATGCAAAAAACAAAACAAAACAAAAAAGCTTCCATAGCTAACGACGTCTAGTTTATGGTTGCCAATCAAGAAGATACACATCTGCATTAAACACACGGGCACGACATTACCCGAAAATGGGACACACCAGAATTCCTGAATATCTTTCCTTTCTGCATTGTAGAAGGATTTTGTGAATGGGTTACCTGTGTGGGACATGCACACATGTGTGTGAGGGTGACATGCAGAGCCAAAGGAAGTCAGCCGTCCCTGGCCACCACACCCCATCGAGTTCTCAGGCAGGGCTGCTCACTGAATCCGGAGCTTGAATTTTTCATCTAGGCTGGAGTCAGCCAACCCCAGCAATATTCCAGTCTCTGGCTTCCCACAGCATTAGAGTTATAAGTGTAGGGGTGTGTGTGTGTGTGTGTGTGTGTGTGTGTGTGTGTGTGTCTGTGTTTAGCCTTTTACATGGGTGGCTGGAGGTCAACTCAGGCCCTATGGCATAGCATAAAGCTGCCTACCCAGGGGACTATCTCCTAGCCCTTGGGGTTTTTATGTATGTTCAGTTTGTGCGAGTGTATTTGTTTTTGAGACACAGTCTCACGGCAGCCCCGTCTTCTGTGAAGTTTGCTATATAGCCGAGGATGGCCTTGAACGCCTCATCCTCCTGCCTCTACCTCACCAGGGCTGGGACTATAGACATGCATCATCACTTGAGGCTTTCCGTGGCGCCGGGGACTGAACCAGGCCTTTGTGCAGGGCAGGCAAGCTCTCAAATACCAGCTGGACTTATTTCCGGCCCTGAAAACAAGGCTTCCGTTTTGTTTATTCTGAGACAGAATTGTACTCTATATAGCTCAGGCTATCCTTTAATATGTAATTTTCCCGCATTGGCCTCCTGAGTGTTCAGATTATTGGAGTGCACTAGTAGGGCGTTTGGAGGCATGGATTTTTGTTTCTTTGTAACTTCTTATACAAATCTATCACTTTCCTTGTTTTTAGAAAGGAGCCACGTGTCTGAAGACCTGCCATGGACAGGATGATTATTGTAGAGCAATACATGCTGTGGTGGTTTGAATCTATATTGTGGGTGGCTTGGCCCAGGGAGTGGCACTATTGGGAGGTGTGGCCTTGTTGGAGTAGGTGTGGCCTCACGGGAAGAAGTGTGTTACTGTAGGGGTGAGCCGTGAGACACTCTTCCTAGCTGCCTGAGGCCTGTCTTCTCCTGTTCACCTTTGGAACAAGATGTGAACTCTCTGCTCCTCCTGCACCATGCCTGCCTGGACACTGCCATGCTCCCGCCTTGGTGATAATGGACTGAACCTATGAACCCATAAGCCAGCCCCGATTAAATGTTGTCTTGGTCGGGGTGTCTGTTTGCATCAATGGAACCCCTAACTAAGACCCACGCCTACCCTGTGCCCTTTGCCTCTGCCCTAAGCAGGTGGCTCTCCAGGCACTGCAAGACCTCCTTGCGGCAAGTGAATCGCCTAAGCCAAAAATTAAATCCAAAGCCTGGCACCTTTGAGAAAAGAAAACCCGGAGCCCCTTCCAGACCTGCATCAAGCCACCTTGGAAGCCAAAACGCTTAGCAGCGCTTCGCAACCTGTGATACGTTACGATTCAGAACTGTAGCAAAATTACAGTTAAGATGTAGCAATGGAAATAATTTTATGGTTCAGGGTCACCACAACATGAGGAACTGTGCTCAGGGGTCATAGCACTAGGATGGTGTTGAACCATTAGGCTAAGGGAAGGCACAGCCGTTAGCTCCAGCTCGCTGCTGGCCCCAGCACTAACTGTGGGGTGTCCAGCTCGCTGCTGGCCCCAGCACTAACTGTGGGGTGCCCGGCTCGCTGCTGGCCCCAGCACTAACTGTGGGGTGCCCGGCTCGCTGCTGGTCCCAGCACTAACTGTGGGGTGTCCATCTTGCTGCTGGCCCCAGCACTAACTGTGGGGCGTCCGGCTCGCTGCTGGTCCCAGCACTAACAGTGGGGCGTCCGGCTCGCTGCTGGCCCCAGCACTAACTGTGGGGTGCAGCTGCCTACGTCCGTGTCCTCTGGAAGGTGGGCGTGAGAGCCTTTAGTTAGTGAGTGTTCTGGGTAGTGGGGGTGCTGCCTGGAGTCTGACAGACTCAGACGCGGGAGCAGCCCTTCCCTGCCTCCTGCTATGGAGACTAACCGAGAAGAAGCACGAAATCACACCGACAAATACCAGCAAACACCATAGGTACTATCTGACAGCTCTGGTTGTGACAACAGTTGACTACGTCATCTTAAAAAGCTGGCTGGGTAGAGTAGTACCCAGTAGTGGATACTACGATTTACAAGATGGAAGGTTCTGCAACAAAATTTGCAACAGGGTCTCAGGACACCCAAGAACCCCACTTAAAAATCCCTCAAGTAGGAAGGTCTCAAGCTGTCCTGCCTGCAAGTAGGAAGGTCTCAAGCTGTCCTACCTCCTCTTACGAAGACCTCAGGGTTCTTTTCTGCCTCCGGTCTCTCCTTGCCACTGAAGGTTTCCACCTTCCATCCCTGCGGCCGTTTTCTGTGAACTTCAGTGACTCCTCCGTCCTCAAAATCGCTGCTTGACTAAAACAAGGAGCCAGCTGGGACCGCAGCATTTGGGGACGTTTGCTTTACGTTCCAGGCTAGCCTTGGCTACTGACTGAGACCATCTCAACAACAAAACAAAACTAAAGTAACGACCGTCTTTTCCTTCTCAGAGACTTAACAAAATATTTGGACTCATTATTTAAAAACAAAAATCAATCATAGGGTTGGAGAGAAAGCTTGGCAGTTAAGAGTGCTGGCTTCTCTCGCAGAGGATCTGAGTTATGCTCCCAGCAAGCACAGGGCAGACCACAAATATTTGTAACTCTGTTCCAGGGGATCCAGCGCCCTCTTCTGGCCTCCTTGGACACTGCACATATACATACAAGTAGGCAGAATACTCATACATAAAATAAAAGATAAGTCTTAAAAGTTATTAATTAGCACTTAATAGCTCAGATTCAAAAAGAAGAAGGAGAGGAGGAGGAGGGGAGAGAAAGAAGAGATGGAGGAGACAACCACTGTCCTTAAGGGATGCCAGTTTGCCCATTCCTGGGAAGACTGCACAGAGTAGCTAACGGCAAATCCCAGGGAGGGCCTCTTTGTTTTTCCACTTAGGCAGGAAGCAAACCTCCAGGAGCTCTCTCCCATCGGGTTTTATAACGATGACCAGAACCGCCCCCGCCCCTGCTCTCACCGATGTAAAACCCAGTCACTCCAGGGAGACTGTGCTAACTTGTTAAACACAAAAGGCCTATTGCATATATTCGAGATGAGAGTAGTTCCTTTCAGCAGTGAAAACACTGGAAGAACACATCCTTAAGGGCTAGCCGGGGAAACTGTGGCTCTAGCTCAGTGAGAGAGCGCCCTCCTTTAACAAGCACGATGCCCTAGGATCCCCGGTGTGGCCGGGAAGGGGTGGGTGTTGGCTACGAAAGCAGAGCCGTGAGGCTGAGTAGCTGGCCAACCAGGAAGGGTCACAGGGAGAGCAGAGGGTCTGTCACCTAGGGATTTCAGAGCAGACCAGGGGGACCACACCCTAGTCTCAGGTATGCCTTCTTAGAGGTAAGGCCAAGGTGCACAGTAAATCTTACTGCCTAGGGCTAAGACCAGAAGGGCTCTTCCTCATTTTTTAAAGATGTCCTGAGGCAGTTCATAGGACAGACCAGCTTGCGTCAGAGACTCAACCTATCTCTGTGCAGGTGCCGGCCGGCCGGCCGGACCCACCCCAAGAGGAGGTGCAGAGGTTGGCCAGGCAGTGGCCATGCTGGAGAGAGAACCACGGGCCAGAATGACTCAGGAAGATGTACAGATAAGATGCTCTTCACCCTTGACCCCAAGCCTGCTGGTGACAGGTCTGCTGTATTACCTTCAGTGTTGGATTCTCGCTTTAGAGACTTTTATTTATTTACTTTTTTTAAAGACAGGGTCTTATGTAGTCCAGGCCAGGCTCAAAGTTGCCATATTGCCAGAAAGGATGACCTTCTGGTTCTCCTGCCTCTGCCTCCTGAGCGCTGGCGTCACCGGCTCCCTCCTGAGTTTATCCTGATGTGACAGGCTCACACCCCCATGCTGCTGTGTCTGTGGGTGCGAGGGATCAAACCTAGGGCTTGGCCTGTGCCAGATAAGCATTCCACCAAAGCTACACCTCAGGGATGCTCATCTTTAAAGCTTTTATTGCATTTATTTATTTGTGTCAGTGTGTGCATGCACGTCTTGTGTGTGTGTGTGTGTGTGTGTGTGTGTGTGTGTGTTGGTCAGAGGACAACTTGTAGGAGTCAGATCTCGCCTCCGACCATGTGGTTGGCGGGGATTGAGCTCAGCTGACCAGGCGTGGTGTGAGCCATTTAACCAACCCAAAGACATCCATCTTTAGAGATGGTTTTCTTCTGCTCCAGTTAGCAGAAGGCTGGATGCCTTGGGCGGGTGGGATGGGGGATGGCGTCCCATGTCCTCACCTGTCGGTTGAGCCGAATAGACAAGATGTTGCTGGCGTAGCTGTAATTACAGATCTCAGTGCCTTTCTTGAAGTGGTACACGTTCATCTGCCGAGGTTTGGTGTGACTGACCACCACGACCAGGCTGCTGGAGAAGAGGCGCTCCACGATATACACGTCAGGGATTTCATCTGGAGAGGCGGGAGGAGCAGAGGCCAGGTCACACAGACGTCCTCTGAGAGAAAGACTGGCCTTTGTGACGCCGGGTACCACGCAGGCTCGTTTACAGTAGGATCTGAGTCTTGCTACTGGGTACCCTTCATCAGTAACGACCCATGCTGGCCCCAACAGCAAGCTTTAACTGTCTCTGGGGATAATGCTCCCAGGGACCTTCCCAAGTACCTAAAGCAAAGAATGTGCTAATGACTAAGACTCCAGAGCCAACTTGAACACCACAGCATGGTATAATTACTCATCACACACACACACACACACACACACACACACACACACACACAGAGAGAGAGAGAGAGAGAGAGAGAGAGAGAGAGAGAGAGAGACATACACAGACACACACAGACACACTGACTGTATATGTACTATGTGTGTATACCACAACACACATAGTGGAGGTCAGCAGAAACATTGCAAGAGTCGCTTCTCTCTCTGACCAGAGTCCTGGGAATGAACTCAGGCTGTAAAGTCTGGCGTTGAACAACTTTACCACTAAGCCTCTTTGCCAGCTCCCTCCTGCTTTAAGACAGAATTTTGCTCAATAGCCCAGGGTGGCCTTGAACTCTATTTCTACTTCAGCACCCCCCCCCCGCCCCAGTGCTGGGTTTTACGGGTATTCGCCACAAATCCTCTGTACTCAGAAGGGAGAAATAGCAATAATCCCCAGAATACTGCAGACAAGCCTTTGGTGTCTTCCTGAGGCCAATTTGTCAAGTGTCTTTCTTGTTTGTTTATAGGAAATCCCACCAGAAATATGATATGTGATGTATACTCAGTAAAATACAAAATGATATGATAATAACAACATTTTACAAACATATCAGGGGCCTAGGGTACGAGAGATGGCTCGGTGGGTAAAATGCTTGTTCTGCATCATGAGGACTTGAGTTCAAACCCTGTGGCCTATGTCAAGTTGGATATGGTTGCACAGGCCTATTACCCCAGTGCTCTAGGAGATGGGAGGTCGAGGCAGGAGACTCCCTGGAAGCTCATGGCCCACCTGGCCCACGATACACAATGGCCGACAACCAAGAGACTGTCTCAGATAAGGTGGAAGGGAGAGATGAGCACATGTGAACAGCTACACACCTTCTCTCACACACATCTCTGTCACACACAGAGATCAAAAGCAAGTATGATGTAAATACATTAGGAGCCCCAATTATTCTTTACCAGACCACTTTCTTTCCAGAAAATACAGAGGTGAAATATTTGTCACTATGGCAACAGCATAAATTATTACCCCTGAGAAAAGTCACAGTCGTGTTTCTGAGTGGAAGTATTTTCCATCGATGTGCTCATGTTACTTATTCAAACATGTAAAATATGTCCCTACTAAGTGCACAGTGTCACCAGGCTGCAGAGATACTGACAGCCACAAGAAGCGACAGATGACCTTTGGGCTGACAATGCCATATACTGATCACCATGAGCACAAATATATAGAAAAGTATCAACACTATGAGTTCAAACAAGGGCTTTCTTCTTACAAAGAAGAAAATGTCACCCAAGTTATTGCCAAATTTCAATAATTGCTCCATTGTGGCTTTTATACGAGACAACAATAGCTTGTATTCAAATCTGTACAACACCGGCTCTTTGGGTTGATGGCTAAGACAGAAATCAGAGGCTCAAGTCTGAAGTCTAGGGCTGGGGTGTAGCCTTGGTTGTCCAGTGCTTATAAGAGGCCCTGGGGCTCAGTCCCCAGGTTTCCAAAAAGAAGAAACTTAAAACAAGGAAGAAAAAAAAAGAAAGATTAACATCTAGACAGAGAATTTCGTATCCCCCACAACAATCCTTCTTACACACACATTAGAGAGCACAAGCGTGCACACACAGACACAGACACAGACACACACACACACTCACACTCACACACACACACACTTACTGCTTCCATGGACTTGGTCAAGTTGCTCCACAGAACTCAGAGAAAACAGCTTGTAACCGGCCTTGGTTCCGATCGCCAGGGATCTGCAGAAGATAAGGATAACACAGGAATGAAAACAGATAAGGCATCCCTTTCCCCGCGGCTGCGAGGTGCAGGTAAGCACACATCTTCAGGGCTCGGATCTTTGATAACTTACTCAAGACAAAGCATGCTCTGGCAGACAGACATTCATGAAGGGAAAAGGTCAAAGGCAACATAAGAGACAGAAGCCGCTTGGGCTCTGTCACCAAGGGACATGTTAAAGCTCCCACAGATCTTGTTTTCCCAGCAGTACACGCACAGGAAAAAAGGAATGTTTAGGAAGTCTTTGTATCTACGCGTCTACAAGGCCGGGGGAGGCAGCCTTGTCATTTGTTTGGGAAGACCTTTACGAGAGGATGAGCTATTATCTTCGTATGTGCACATGCTCACATGTGTATGTGTGTGTGTGTGTTCACGCATGTGCAGGGTTAGGGGTGTGTGCTGGGTGTTGTCCACAGGTCAAGGGATCTCAGTGGATAGGCAAGGCTGACTGGCTAGCCAGCCTCAGGGAGAGATCTGCTAGTTTCTACCTCTCATTGATTCATTAATTTATTGTTATTATTATTACTTCTGATCTTACATACATTCTGAGGATCTAATCTAGGTCTTCTCGTCGACTTAGCTACACCCCAGCCCCAATTTTAACCCATAAATAAAAGGAAGGTCTAAACCAAAGTAGGCTGCTTCCCCCCGCACCCTCAACTTGATGCAAGCTACAGATGACTCTGGGAAGAGGGAATCTTGACTGAGAAAAAAAGGCCTGCCCATCAGACTAGCCGGTAGTTGAGCCCGGGGGGGGGGGGGGGGATTTTCTTGATTAACGAGCGATACTCGAGAGGACTCGTCCTGCTGTGGGTGGTTCCATGCCTGGACAGGTGGTCCCGGGGTTGGGTAACACAGCGAGCTAAGTGAATCACCAAGCACAAGCCAGTAAGCAGCCCTCCCCCACGGTCTGCTTCAATTCCTGCCTCCAGGCTCCAGCCTGGAGCTCCCACTAGCACTTCCTTTCATGATGGATGGGAAGCTATCAGGTGAGCTAAGTCCTTTCCTCCCCACATTGCCCTCGGGTCAAAAGGTTCATCACAGCAACCGAAAACAAACCAGGACACCAGGTATCCCAGGTGACAGTGACAACAAAGGGGCAGCCAGGTGTAACCACAGTCCTCAACAGCTAATCAGAAGGGCAGTATGTTCGAGACCAGCCTGGACTATGTGACGAGACTGTGTACCGAAAAAGGAACCCCCGGAAACCTAAAATCCATTTAGGGCTGAAGCTACTACTAAGTTAGCAGATGTTTGGTTAGTAGGCCTGAAGCTCTGGGCTCTGTACCTAGCATATATTCAAGGCCAGCCTGGGCTACATGAAAACATTCGAAAACAAAAACCCAGACTAGTACTACTCCAGTCTATTTCAGAGTTCAGAGATTTCTCCCTGCCTAATGTTACAAGTGCTGGTGTGTCTGTGGTGCTGGATGCCAAACCCTAGTCCTCCAAGGTAGAAGAGCTAAGGCCTCGAACCTGCGACCTGAAAAGCTGATTCAAAACTGGCACCCCAGGAAAGAACAAATGTTTGTATAGAAAAGGGAAGGAGGGGGTGTCACGTGACTTGTTGGTGACAAAACAAGAGCCTTGGCATCCGGGCTTGTAAGTTGCTTATTTTAGTGTGCTGCTTCCCTTGAAGAGTGAACCTCGGCTTGCTGTATATTTGGATTGGAGGAAGAAGCTGGACTGCATGGGTGTAAGGCCCCGTTTCAACACCGGCGTTTGGTGTTTGAAGTTTCTCCGTAGAAGTGTGGACACATTCAGTAGTCAACTGAAGACGGAAAGCTTGCAGTTAAGGTGAAAAGATACGTCAGAGCCCTAAAACAAAACTAAAGAGATGTGCAATCCAACACTCGGGAGGCAGAGGCAGGAGGATCTCAGTTGGTTGAGGGCATCCAGGGCTACACCTAGTGATCCTTTTCACCCCCCCACCTCCAAAACAAAACAAAACAAAACAAAACAAAACAAAAGAAAACAAGCCCCACCCAAACACCACCAATAAACTAAACAAAAGATTTAACAAAGTAAAGAAGGTGTCAAGGGTTGGGGAGATGTTCCAACCGTAAACTTGGCAATCTGGATCTGAGCCCCAGACCCCACGGAAAGGTGGAGGGAGAAGGTCCACTCCCCAAAGCTGTTCTCTGACCTTCAACAGGCTCCCTTTGGCCAGTGTGCCGCCCACCCCATCCTGTGTACAGACACACGGTTAATAAATAAGTTCCACCGGCACTTGGGAGGCAGAGGCAGGCGGATTTCTGAGTTCGAGGCCAGCCTGGTCTACAGAGTGAGCTCCAGGACAGCCAGAGAGAGCTACACAGAGAAACCCTGACTCAAAAAAACAAAAAACAAACAAAACAACAACAACAACAAATAAATAAGTTCCAAACCATCATTTCCAGGTGCAAGTCCTGATTTCGGAACAAATGGGTTTCTTCTTTGTTTCTTCATTGTATGCTTGCAAAAGAGTCTCTCCCTCATGCCGCCCGCCTCTGAGGGCGTGGGTTAGAGTGGTCTTTTTGCTCTTGCCTCAGTAGTACCTAGGATTCCTCACAAGCTGCCACACTCAGCTCAGGAGGGCTGAATGCGCGAGAAAAGGGCACGGTGATCACTCCTTTGCTTTAAATGACTGCTCTGTCCCCCAGAAAAGACTCCATATTAAGGAATTCAGATTTATATCTTATTTTTATCAGTGAGTCCTTTCTGTAAAAACAGAATTCTCATTACTACTCATAGAAGTGGAATTGGAGACAAATCCCAAGTTTTAAAATACAGCTCAGAGGTCTAGCCCAGTTACAAAGCATTAGTGTGGTGACTCTCTTTGTCTACCCTCTCTAGAAAGACTAGATCTCCAGTTCAGCTCACACGTATAGAAAAAGACATCCCAATTCACCTAAAGGCATCCAGCAAAGAAGATGATTTATTTTAAAATTCAATGTCATACCCTCCACGGCTCCTAGCAACTGACTGTGACAAGACCTTTTATTTATAGGCGAGGCCGAGCCGCCCAGCAGAGCCTTCACCCAGAAAAGCAGAGTTGACAGCGGGGACAGAGGAAATCAACTTTCAAAGCACCTTCCAGTTTTTGAAAAAACAGCATTCTTATCCAGCTGTTGCTCTGTATTATTTAATAACTAGAGTAGACAACAACAGTTGTTTCCCAAATCCAATAATATCACAAAGTGTAATTTAGATGATTTACTACTTATAAGCAAACTACCCCCACCCCAACCCGTGTTCAATTGGGAAGGAAAGCATTGTCCAGCGTTTCAGCAGAAGTTCTGCTGAACAGTGTTCCACAGACGGCGCAACAGAACACTCTTGCAAAAGTTTCTTACAAAACTTCAGAATTTTATCTATTCTATCTTACCTCTAAGTCTCCTCTTAGGAGATAATCCCCAAAACAACTCAACAGGTTACAACAGCTTTAAAAACAAAGACAGTCTAATGCCAGTGCCTGCAGGCTGGGATATAGCTCAGTGGTAGGCTTTGCTCAGAGTGATTGAGACAGTGGGTCTTCTGCTGTATCCTGCAGGTACCCTGCCCCCGCCCTGCTAACCCAACCACACTAGAAAATGGGGCTGGACTTGTCTGGCATGTATAAAGTCCTGAGTTCCATCGCCAGCACTGTGTAAACAGAGTGTGAAGATACTTCCTGGAATCTCAGTATTCCAGAACAAGAGACAGGAGGATCAGAATTTGAAATGCATCCGGATTACATGAGACAGCCTCAAAACAAAAACACGAACAAAAATCCAAGAAAATGCCATAAAGTAGCACACTTAAGAGTTTGTGCATATTACATGTCTATGGCTATTGAGAGATGTTGTAAGATGGACTTTTTTTTTATTGTGGGTTGTGGTCAGAGGCAGCCTGAGAGTCACTCATCTGGCCAAGCTGTCGAGTTACTGGATTACATGATTACACATACAGATTTTTCAAACAAAGACATATTGTTCAGAGCAGGGGTTTTCAAACAGAAACACAAAAGGAATGAAAACCAGGGCTGCTTATGGCCTTAATTACAGCAACGGATGAATGTTCAATATTAGCATAGTTCAGCCAGCCAGCCGCCAAGGCACAAGCCCGAAGCTGAGTCCAACCAAACAAGGAACAGAGCAGAAACTGGTACAGCCGGAAGTGGGACACTGGGAAGTGGTCATCCCTGCCCTGATGCTTCAGGGCTCCACATTCCAAAGAGATTAATCCATACGGTCTCCGGGCTGGCTTCCACAAACACAGGGAAGGAAACAGTAGTAGTTTGCGTCTAAGATTCAATCCTGCCGATGCCCAGAACTCAGACAAGCAATCCCTGGTTCGTGGACCAAAGTCTAAATGTTGACCATCATAGTGAAACATTAAAAATCCACTCAAAGGCAACAGGGTGGAGCGCCTGCTTCCGGGATGGGAAGCTGTCTGGGGCAGAGAAAGGGCTCCTGAACTTCCAGGAGATTCCTGGGACTGGGTGGATAGTGAGTAAACTCAGAAAGACAAATAAAGAAAAGCTTCCTACGGCCAAAGCGACCAGCCAAGATGCCCAGTGCTGGAGCTGCCCGGCCACAGGGAGAGGCTGCCTGTTTGTCCGAGGCCCTGCCCAAATGCCACGTTGAGATATTCAAGGACAAATGGTAAAGTTTTCCTCATCTTCCCGACCCTCGCATCCTCCCTCTTGAGTCAAGTTGCACATTCCTCTCTCCCCTCCCTTTTGTTTTGGTCCCTGATCTCCCTTTCGGTCACTAGGTGGCCCACACCAAGTCCCTCCCCCACATTCAAGGTCCCCCCCTCCGCCCTCCTTGCTGACTTCTTTGGGTCACCCTGGCCGGCTCTTTCTGGCAGGCGCTGTCTGGCAGTCGTCTGGGTGGGCTCAAGTCCCACTGCCGAGCAACGCCGCGACTCAGGCTGCCCTGCCGAGGTACCGTCGGAGCGCAGGCCCCGGCTAGCCACCAGTTGCGTTACAGGACAACACCCTTTGGTGGCGACATTCTGTTCCCCACTTCCCTGACCAGGGGGCTGGCGCCGTGGCTTACGTGCAGTCTTGGTTGAAAGAGAAGCAGCTGAGCGCCGTCTCCACTCGGCCCGGAGGGGCATCTGCGGCTTCGGCCTCCATCGGGGGCTCGACCCGAGAAGCCGCAGCTCTGAGCGGGGGACAGCCACCTCAGCAGCCCGCCCGCGCCGGCTCCGTGGGCCGGCTTGCCGCGTCGGTCCCGCCCCGGGCTCTCCTCCAGACAGACCCCGCCTACTCAGAGCCCACTTAGCCCCGCCCCTCCATCGTAAGTCCCCGCCCTCCCACGACTCCCACTTAGCTCCGCCTCACTCCAACCCCCCACCAACCCCCTCAGAGAAGCAACTCGGTCCTAAACCGTCCAGGCCCCGCCCCTGATTTAGGTACCGCCCCTTTCAGCTCTATCCCCGCCTGGGACCTTTAAGACCCGCCCCACACATTTCCCACTTAGCCTCTACCACTCCCACTCTGAACCTAGCCCCACCCCTCACAACCCTAGCCCCGCCCTGAGCCAACCAGGCCCGCCCCTATCCCCGCCCATCTATTTGGTAGCCCGGCCCCTCCCCAGCCAGTCCCTGTCCCCACCCCGCCCCTTATCTCAGGGAACAGAACAGCTGACAGAACAGGGCCTCCGCAGACAGCCACGATTGGCCACCAACTCTTTTAGTCAATCAATGGGGCTAGTGGGCGGGACAGCTGCTGACGACCCACCCCCTATTTGGAGACGCTGCTTGCCATTGGCCGAAGGTGCGAGAGGCAAAGGCAGCAAGCCACGTGGTGGTGTTTTTATTGCCAGAGCTTCCAGAAGGTGAGGAGGAGGAGTAGAGCGGCCGAGCTTCAAGCTTGTCTCAGCGTCGGGGACGACGCCCAGGAGGCGGGCGGACGCCTGCTTCCCTGCCCGCCTACTAAGCTTACAGAATGTAGTTGAAATCAGTAGACATCAAAGTCCAGCCCTTTGGAGAGCCCTTGAGTTTCTTGGAAAAAGCTCCCCAGCCGATAAGAAGCCACATACAGCCCTTCAGTGGAGAAAGAGCTCTTGCTAACCCCGACCCTTACATTAACAATATTACCTCGGTACTTTCGTACCCGACTTACTGAAGACCCGGTAAAAGCACTGGCTAGACCATGTATCTAAAACCAACAATACACAGCGGCGTGTGAACTGGTCTTCTTTCAAGACTTGTTATCGCCCAACTTTGCTCAACAGCATTTGACCAGACATTTGATTTGTAGAAATGAGAGAAACTAGAACAGTGTCCAAGACAGTACATCTTGAAGCTCGTGCCGTTTGAGATGCATTCTGAAGCAACCGGAGATTTGGTGCCCAAACTTGTGTACAGTTGGTTGTGAGGTACCTGCTGTGGGTTCTGGGAAACAGAATTCCGGTCTTCGGTAAGAACAGTGCTGAGCCATCTCTCCAGCCTCTGAAATCATCATCATCACCTATTATTATTACTATGATGATGATGTCACAGTTCTGTAGATTGTAGCAATTTAATTCATACCCAGACACCTTGTTTATTATTTATTTATTTTGGATATGTTGTCACAGACTATACATAGTCTACAAGCTCCTCAAGCACTTGGTAATGACTCTCTTTCCCTGGTTTCCCAGGTGATGGGATCACAGGGGTCAAACATCACACTCAGCCACATTTCCCCAATTCCTGACAAAAAAGATACATATCTTGTACTGATATTTAGAGTGGATGAGCAGGAGAGCCCTGTTTTGCATAAACTTTTCTGATTGGTTCTCTAGTTTGTTTTTTTCCCCCAGATAAAAATGTAACAGTTTACTTCCTCAAGTCCATTGTTCTGACGACTCACGGATAAGCCCCTGAAGCTTGCTCTAAGGTCAATTGAGAGACGCGGTATAAATAAACCGAAGTGTAAAGAATTGCTGTTCGGATGTTTTGGTCCTCTTATCAAGCTTTTCAGTCCTGGCTGCATCATCTCCCCTCACCTCCCAGCTCAGCTGAATACCATCTTTTCAGTTTGGTTGAAAGAGGAAAGAGCCTGGCAGTCTAGGTGCTAAGTATTAGAAGTATTTGGAAGTATTAGATTAGAACGGCTTTAAAGTGGGGCCTATTATCAGTTTGTTAATTAGGCAGTTGGACTTTGGGGCGGCAATGATGGGAGCTGGGGTTAGCTTTTGCCTAGGAGTGTGTCATGATAAAAGCAGTGTCGCAGGCAGATAAACTTGGCTGGTGTGTGCAGATCAAATTAGAAGGCTTAGAAGTCGTTAGGGAACTAAGAGTGACATTCTGGGAGTGATGGGACAGGAGACTGGGCTAATGCGGTGATACCAAGACCAGAAAGGTTAGGACAGACGCAGGAGGTGTTCCAAGGCAGCAGCGCCCAACAGTAAAAATAGAGATCGCACGGGTGAGACTCACATGTAATCTGAAAAGTTCTAGAAGGTGTACTTTGAAAAGAGAAGAATAAACAGGCGATAGGACTGGCCAGACAGCTCGGTGAGTCAAGACACCTGTGTACAGGCCTGGAGACTTTAGTTCTGGCCCCAGAACCCAAGTAAAGGTGGAAAAAGGGGGACCAACTCCACAACGTTTCCCCCCTGACCTCCACTCGTGTTCTGTGTTCTGTGCACTCATCCGAGCCATCCCCTTGGTGATAAATAAACAGGTAAGTTAGTTTTAGTATCTCTTGTTTAATTCAATATACTAAAAGCAAGGATGGAAAGATAGGAAAATTAGGGGGCACGGGACAGAAGCGGGGGTGGGTGGGGAGCACCTCACTCTGGAGCCGAGAATCAGAGATTCCAACGTACTGGATGGCCTTTCTATAAGACTGCCATCAAAATTTTTCCCTGTACGTAGAAATATTCTCAAATTTAAAAGATGAGGTGGGAGGGCTTACACTTGCTGCTCTTCCAGAGGACCAGAGTTTGGTTCTAGTACCCACGTCAGGCTGCTCAGTCTGTAACTCAGTTATGATGTCCTGTCCTGGTGTGTACACACACACACACACACACACACACACGGGGGGGGGAGCACAAAGGCACACATTCTCATAAATGAAAATTTTTTTTAAAAAAAAGATTTATTTATTTTATGTATATGAGTGCACTGTAGTTGTCTTCAGACACACCAGAAGAGAGCATCAGATCCCATTACAGATGGTTGTGAGTCACCATGTGGTGACTGGGAATTGAACGCAATGTTCTTAGCTGAGCCAACAGGTCTCTCCAGCCCCTTATAAATGAAATCTTAAAAAGTAAAATCCACAAAGTGAAATCTTTTTTGTTTTTGTTTTTCGAGACAGGGTTTCTCTGTGTAGCCCTGGCTGTCCTGGAACTCACTCTGTAGACCAGGCTGGCCTCGAACTCAGAAATCCACCTGCCTCTGCCTCCCAAGTGCTGGGATTAAAGGCGTGCGCCACCACTGCCCAGCCACAAAGTGAAATCTTAAAAAGTCTTCCAATAAACTCTGATTCTGCTTCATACAGGCTCATTCTGACCAACGATCTGGTATAATATATTTGCACATATCATATATATTAAGATATATATTGTATAAAATTAAAATATATTATATGTAATTTTAATAGATAGTCAACATAAAATTACTTTAAACGTATTTGTCCTATTTTTACTTATTATTCTGTGTATGTGGGGGTATTGTGCTACAGTCACACGTGGACAGAAGACAGCTTTGTGGATCTGGTCTCTCCCTCTATTTTTATGTGGGTTCAGGAGATCCAACTCAGCTTACAAGGCTCTCTCTCTCTCTCTCTCTCTCTCTCTCTCTCTCTTTTTGATATTCCATCTCACCAGCCCCAATATAAAATTATTACTCAGTTAAATCATATTTTATTTTCAGGCTCTAAGTGTCCAAGCCACACCTCAGCACTCGTGTGGCACTAATATCTCAAGGCTGCCACCTCCGATATTATTGTTCCCTAAGCAACATGTAAACTATTTTCATACAGATCTGTATTAATAGAAACCTAGGTCTAGTTTATGTAAAAAGCGCTGTGTGTTTTATGTAAGAAGGGTAGATGGACGTGAAGAAACAAGCCATGCTTTGGAACCAGACTCCCTGCACGCTGAGGAGAAAGAAGAGGCAGAAGCAGTTACAACCCACCAGGCATTCATGGGAGAGTCCCAGGTCCTGTGAGGGCTCAGTTCAAAGTGGTGCAGGAATATTCAGACAAAAATACTCTGTGTCGCCCTGAAAACTGACAACTACGATCCAGGCAGGAAGTCAGAAGAGGAACCGGATTGGCAGGAGCTCGGGGCATTAAATAAGCGGTTCTTTTTGGTGACTTGTGAAGGAGACACCCAAGGCGTCATCGATGTGACAGCTGACTAATTCTCATTTTTCAAAAGCGCTGTGTTGGCTTACGCTCAGCACACAGTCTGTCTGAATGTGGTTTGTGGAGGGCCAGGTAAGGAGCGAGCAGGCCCCGCTGGAACGACTCCACCCTGAGGAGAAATCCAAGACGCCCATTCATATAAAAAGCCAAGGAGACGACTATAAATAAACTCACGGGAGCTGAATATATTGACTGTCAGACTGGGTATCCTTTTTCAAGTTCAAGTTCTGTGTTCTGTGGCACACTGTCTATTTTAATTTGGGCCTTGTAACACCCTAGTCCTCCTCCCCACCAAGCCCCTCCCACCCTCTTTCTTTTGTTTGTTTCTTTGTTTCTTTTTCTTTGATGGCTAATCTTGGTTGTCAACTTGGCACACAGGAATGGGTAACCTCAATTGTCTCCTCAGATTAGTTTACCTGTCTAATTGATGGAGGAGGGATGGAGCCCCTTATGGGCGGCCCCATCCCTATTTAGACGAGCCCAGTGTATATAAAAAAGGTAGCTAAAGGTCACCTTGAGAACAAGCGCTCTTCTCTGTTTCCTGCTTTGTGGTCCCTGCTTCAGGCTCCTGCCTTGGCTTCTTTCAACCGTGGTTTGTGGCCTGGACGTGTAAGCCAAAACAACCTTTCCTTCCCAAGGTGCTTCGGGTCATGGTATCTGTCACAGTGATAGAAACCAGACTACACCACTGCATCGCTCTTTCAGACCCAGCCTCACAGGGGCCTAGCCTGGCCTTGAACAGACCACATAGCTAAGGCTGATCTTGAACTCTCGCGTCCTTTGCCTCCATATCTTAATTTCCGGGATCACAGGAATGCACCCAGCTTCTAATTCACGTTCTCGCAACAAGTTCACTACCAAGTAATGCAAAAGGTATCAGAGGAGAGAAAGAGGATTTTACTGCTATGGGTATAAGGTTTGCTCATTATCTTCTTCCAGGTAAAACATGCCAATGTCTGTCCTTTTCATCAACAAATGGATTCACTATTATCTAAGGACAGGGCACGTTTCCTAGGAACAAAGCCGGGTTCTGGGAATTAAATGTCATTGGTAATACAAGGTTGTGGACCTCGACTGGCCTAATGGGGACACTTCTTATCTGGGTAATGAGCAGGCTTTAGTTTTAAGGT
Source organism: Apodemus agrarius (assembly GCA_964023405.1). Lineage (NCBI taxonomy): Eukaryota > Metazoa > Chordata > Mammalia > Rodentia > Muridae > Apodemus > Apodemus agrarius. The sequence goes on from OZ030015.1 coordinate 96,508,151, forward strand.
GCTGATTAGGGTCTGCATGGGGCCATTAACAGGGAAACTGGAAATGAGACGGACATCCTGTCTGACGCAAGCCTCCGGTCACCCAATAAGGTTGCCCTTGCCACCAGCTGCCACTAATTAGAGTAACTACCGGCCGAGCAAGCTCCTGTCTTCTTTTTATAAAATCCATTCTATTTTTATAAAACCAAGCCACAGTACATTTCCCTTCTCTTTATTGCTGTGTTCCAATCACCTGAAGGGGACCTGAGAAACTCGAACCCTAACGGGCCAGTCTCTGGAGACTTGGCACAGAGGGAAAGATGGAAGGCGCTCAGGCGGTGGAGGCAGGGGGAGAGGAGGAAGAAGGAAGGTGGTGTCTCCACGAAGAAGGAAGGTGGTGTCTCCACGGGAGAGAGCTGAAGGAGACAGCCTGACCTTCCAGAGCTCAGGGGAGGGGCTGGCTTCACGGCGACTTCTGGGAAAGGAGATAATTTGACCTGAATTGCAAACAGGAAGCCTTTGGAATGGTTGAGCAAAAAAAAAAGCACACAGTTGGGCTTTTCTGGCTTTTCATTCTGTGCAGTCTGTGTGGAGGTAGCATGGTGGCGGAACTGAAGGAACGCACCCAATTGTGTGTGTGTGTGTGTGTGTGTGTGTGTGTACAGTGTGTGCTAGGGAGGGCATACTGGCACCACAGCATCTGTGGGGAGGCCAGACGACAACTCCGCAGGGTTTTCTCCTTTCATCTTTACTCGGGTTCTGGGAATAGAACGCAGGTCACCAGGTTTGCATAGCAAGTGCCTTTGCCTGGAGCCCTCTTGCTGGCCCCATCTCTTGGTTTATTTGTAAGAAGTGAAAGGACACGGGGCTTGTGAGGTGGTTCAAAGGGCGAAGGAAAGACACTTCAACAAATCATTTTATCAGCACCTGTGTGTGAAATACAGGCACACCGGGTCACTACCACCCAACCCCACAAATGAATGAATGATATCCGAAGGGCCTGGAAGAAATGCAAGCAAGCCCCCTGGCATTCTTCAACTTGAATATTTCTTCTTAAGAGGATGAAACTGGGTTAGGGAGATAGTGGTGAGCTTGCCTTACAAGCAAGAGTTTGAACCGCAGAACTTACGTGAAAAAGACAGAGGTGACACTGTGAGCTTCTATTCCCAGCCTTGTGTGGGCAGAAAGACAGGTGGATTCCCTTGGGGCCTCTCTAGCCTGCTACCAAGCCTAATCGGGAAGTTCCCGACTGTGAGAGACCCTGTGAACGGTGCCTGAGGAAAGACAGCTGAGACTGAGTTTTAGTCTCCCCACCCCACCCCACCCCCACACACTTGTATGTCTAACCTGCACACACGAACAGAGGCATATACACATTCATGTAGAACACATGCACACGAGGGAGCTAGGAATGATGATGCTGTGTGCCTATAATTCCAGCACTGGGGATACGAAGGCAGGTGAGTCAGAAGTTCGAGCCCACTATCTGTCACAGAGAAAGAAACAGAAATAGGCAGGGGATGTACCTCTGTTGGTAGGGTGCTTACCTAGTGTGCATTAACCCCAGGTTAGCCCCCAGAATAGAGTGGAACTGACATAGTGGTGCACATCTGCAATCCCAGCATTTGGGCACTTGGGAGGCTTAAGGTTAGAAACATGGTTAGCTTCTTTTTTGTTGTTTTCTGTTTTGTTTTGTTTGTTTTTGGTTTTGGTTTTTTGGTTTGGGTTTTTTTTTTTTTTTGGAGACAGGGTTTCTCTGTGTAGTCCTGGCTGTCCTAGAACTCACTCTATAGACCAGGCTAGCCTCGAACTCAGAAATCTGCCTGTCTCTGCCAAGTGCTGGGATTAAAGGTGCGTGCCACCACGCCCGGCCCACGGTTAGCATCTTAACCTGTGCTTCATCTGTGACAGGAGGCAAGAGGTGAGATAGAGTCAGGATGCTATAAGCTAAGTACAAGCAGAGAAGCTTCAAGGAGATGGAGCTTTTCAAGAAGAAAGTTTTGCATTTACCAAGGGCACTAGCCAAGATGTTTTAAAACATTTATGTCTGGGCCATGGGTTAACCTGGGCTTCTGGGATAGCTGATAAATGGTATTTTAAAACCTAACTTTGGAAGCTGGGGGTATGTCCCGGTTGGTAGAGTGCTTGCTTAGAATCCATGACGTCCTGGCTTCAATTCCCACTACCATGAAAGTTAGTGGCCACATGCTCTGTAATCTCTGTACCCAGGATGTAAAGGGTGAGGAGTTTAAGGTGATCCTTGGCTACAGAGTGAGTCCAAGGCTAGTCTAGATGAGACCCTGTCTCAATAAACACACAACCACAAACCAAAAGAAACCAGGTTTTGTCTTATTCTTGTGAAAGGTTTCCTCTCGGTCCACCACCCTGAAATTGGTTGGGCAGAGGAGACAAGAATAGAGAGATTCTTGACGAACAGCGCCATCTAGTGATACGACCCGAGATTTACTTCCAAGCTGACGAGTGGACCTCGTGATCAGCTTGATGTCAAAGTCCTGCAAGAAGAGATCTGAAGACCCTCTCATGCTCTTTTTAAAATTTCTTTTCTTTATGTCAGCGTGAAATACGCCCACTTCCTTCGCCACTTTCTCGTAGGAGAGGAGGTTTGGAAGGTGTCTGCATATTTAGTCAGTAACTCAGTTTTTACTGAGTGTTCTTTATGTGCTGGCCATTGCTCTAGGTCCTAAGAATAAACTACTGTATAAAATAAAAATAAAAAAACTCGCTGCCTACATAGCCAGACCATGAGCATGGGAGATGACGTAGGTGCCGCCTTAGATACTGGTCTGAGGAGACGAAGGGAAAGGATGATGGGGATTGGTAGGGACACAGTGGGGTTTTCTTTTCTCCTTAGAAATAGGAAGTTCCATTTGATAAATGAACGAGAGGGAGAAGGAAGTGGCTTATGCGGTCGTAGAAGGCAAGGAATCATTTGGAGCCAAAGCGCTCGCAGCAGAGCAAAGAATCATGGGAAAAAAGAAAGGGACGTAAGAAAAAGGATCAGGTAGCTCTTGTGTGGAGGTGAAGGTTTGGGGGAGGTGAGGAATATTTGATGTTTTCTTTTGTTTTAGTGATTATTATTATTATTATTATTATTATTATTAATCTCCAAGACAAGGTTTCACGTATTTCTCGTATTTCAGCCTGGCTTTGAACTCGCTGTGTAGCTTAGGATGTCCCTGACTTCCGGTCTTCCTGTTGCCACACGTACTGGTAATCACACGTGTGCATTTACCATCCCTGGTTTGTGAACTCCCGGGACTCGAACCTGGGACTCTGTGCATGGCAGGCAAGCACTCCACCACCCGAGCTACCCCCCGGCTCTTTCATTTGTATTTGCTGGGTTGAAAAAGAAATCGCAAGAGTCTTGGGAAATTCACAATTCACTTCAGCCCTTTAAAAGCCCTGGTAAGCAGACTGTACGGGCCTTGGCAGTCAACAACAAGGCCCGCGAGGGTGAACTCGGCTGCTCAGGATGGTGTTTCAGCCAAGGCCGAGCGGCAGCTGTGAAGCAGCATCCAATGACTCACCCCGCATGGACGCTCGCCCTTCCCAGACCCGAGACTCTCCCACTTCCTGATGTCTGAGCTTCCAGCTCTTAAACCACCCGCTTCTCGCCACATTCTGTCCTGGCGCGACTCCAGCTCTCGCCACCCTTCGCTGCTAGAATCAGTTGACGTGAAGTTTTCCCACACCCTCTTACCAAGATGCCCCGAGGTTCCCTTGGGGGTACACATTTATAGAACCAGAAGAGCTCAGTGTTCCACACACCAAGGCTTGAGAAAGGCCAGGTGAAACGATTCCTTCCTACTATAAAATCTTGTCCCTTAGGTAAGATTTTTGTGTGCCAATTAGGAATGCCTATTAGGAACACAAAGAATGACGACTACATTGACCAATATTTTAGGATAGGAAGAACGGGTTATTTTTGTGAGTTGCATCATGCCTGTCCCGTCCCTCACCAGGCTTACATTTTTTGCTTACTATTTGGCTGTCTTGACTGGACTAAAAGCTTAAAGTAAGCCCGCATGCCCATCCCGCAAGCCAGGACTCCCTTCCCCCCCCCCCCCCACCAGTAGGAGATCAGATCGGGTCTGTTTTGGCAGAAGGGAAGGATGGTGAGAGAGATGAGGAGAGAGGAGTGGGACACCCGAGCTCATCTGCAGGATGCCTGCCACGGCCCTAATAACTTGGGAAGGAGGCAGGGTTCAGCCCACAGTCGGGTCTTGCTAGCTTCTTAATGGCAGTAGGGTTGCCCGCCCTCCCTCCTGCCATTCATAGGTCGATCCCCTTCGTAGACTTTCCCAGTGATTACTGGAAGGAAGTCTCTGCAATGGCGTATAGAGAGCCTGTCTGTTGTGGATACTTCCACTGCAATCTTCAGCTGAAGTAGACAGTGATTATGAATCAGGGCCTCGTTACTGCCACCTGCTGGTGACGACTGTGACAACGCTAGAGATGTCCTCTCTGGATCATCTCATGTATACCTTTTTTCCATCTTATGTTAATGTGGCGAATCACATTGAATGACTTTTTTTTTTTTTAAACCGAAGTGAAGTTTGCACCAAGTTACCCGTTTGAGTGAAGAACCTCCGAGAGTTTCGTACATCTACAATTCCTGAACACGCTGCTCAAAAGGGCTGGAGAGGTTGTAGCCCCGTGGCAGAGGGCTTGCCTACCATGCACAAGGTCCCGGGTTCAATTCCTACTATGGAAAAAGCAAGCACAGATTATATCCCACAGAAGAAAACCCAGGGCTAGTGACTTATGGCATCAGCAGATGAAGGCACTTGCACCCGCGGACAGACCTGGCATTTGATTTCTGAGACCCTCACGGTGATACCACAGATGGCCTTTAGGTAATTATTTCCTCCCTAGCCCCGCCCTCCCCCACAAAGCCACTGGGATGCCTTCTGCTTCTATGGTTTACCTATTTTAGAATTTAAAAAAAAAACAAACAGTAATTTAAAACAAACATTATTTTTGTATGTGAGTGTTTTGCCTGCACGCACAGCGGTATGCTCTGCGCATGCCTGGTGCACTCGGGGGCCAGAAGGGCGGAGTCTGATCCTCTGGAATGGAGTAACAGACGGTTGCCAGCAGCTCCGCGTGGGTGCTGAGATCCACTCTCAGGTCCTCTGCAAGAGCGGTGCACGCTCTTAACCACGGGGCCATCCTTCCATCCTTTCTATCATATTTTCTCAGACAGGGTCTCTCACTGAACCCGGAGCTCACAGATTTGGCAGGACTGGTTGGCCAGCGAGTCCTTAGCATCCTCCTGCCTCCTCCTCTTCCAACCTGAGCTTACAGTTGAGACCCGCGGGGCTTAGCTTTAATTAGTTTTAAATTATTTTTAATATACGTGTATCTGGCATCTGAAATGAGGCCTTCATGCTTATCAACTGAGCCACCACCCCAGGCTCGGTCCCTGGTCCCTTTCATTTTTTTTTTTTTACCCTTTATTCTCTTGCTAAAATGCCTCAGTGTGCCACCAGATCTTTAGATAAAAGAGGACATGATGTCATCCAAGCCCCGCTCAGCTGGGTGGGGGGAGCTTATTAGGCTGGAGAACAGGGCCAGTCACTTCAAGATCACCACTTCTGCATACCGGAAGCTTTCCTCTCCTTCTGCAGACCTGGAGGGACATCAGAAGCCCCGTCTAGGAAGCAGCTGGTATGGGGGGCTTAGGGTAGATCAATGTTTGGGATCAGAAGACCTGGAAGTGAGTGTAATCTGAGATGTAGGGGCTGAGGTGGGGAGGGGAGGGGAGAGGCAATGGAAAAATATGTCAGCTGGCGAAGAACCGGGGAAGCTGTGTCCCGGTTTGATTCGAGTATCCTTTTAATTTTAGAAACACTATCAGGAAGGAGGCCGGCTTGTGAGTTGAGCCGCCCGCACCGGCTCTAAATCACACGTCGATGGTGAGGGATGATCCGAGTTATAAATGGAAACCCGAACTGGCAGGTCCTCACGGACTGGAACTGAGGGTCTGGCTAACGTCAGTACCTAGAATGTTTGGCATCTAGTTTCCTTATCAAGCGTAAATACATTCAAGGGACACCAAGTTATTGATTCTCTTCAAAAATAAGACCACTTTTACTGTGGCAGAGCTGAAGTGGATGCAGATAGGAATGCTTTTTGGCGCATATATATATATATATATATATGATTTAGTAATTATAGATGTATGGATGTATGTCTATTTGTAGAACATTAGCCCCAGAGACCGTTAAGTGCTCTCAAGCAAAGCATCAAGTAGAGAACGCATGCCTCGAAAACATCCCAAGCTGGCGCCTTCCGAGGCTCCAGGTCTCCCCTCCCTTCTCCAGAGATTTGCCCAGCCTCCACCTGCGTGTGACCCCACGTGACCCACTCTCCGGAATGTTCTGCGTGCTTCTGACTCTCCATTCCAGGATCTTTGAGCACACACTTCTGCTGGCATTCCTGGTGGAGCACTTGTGCCTGGGGCCTTAAAGGCATCCGGACTCAAGGGGTCTTGAGATAGCCCTCCGCCCTTCCAGTCCAGGTAATTTCGTTACATTAGCCTGTCTGCATGTTTACTTCAAGACTGATGACAACCTGAAATGTCTCGCACATGGTCTCCTCCATCTCAAAGGTCAATGTTGCCAGCCTAGGGTTTGCTGTGGTCTCTCCCTCTTCCCGGAACGATGCCTGACCTCAGAGGAGGTGCTTGTGAAGCCCTCACTGCTTGACTAAGTACGATAGGATCAGTAGTTTAAATGTCACAAAAACCTCCGCTTCAGGGCCAAAGAGATGGCTCAGCGATTGGAGCACTTGGCTTTCTGGGAAAAAAACATCCCCACGTGGTGAGAGAAAGAGCTGATTCCCACATGGATTCCTCTGCTCCCCACACATTATGCCGTGACAGCGCGCGCGCGCGCGCACACACACGCGCACACACACACATGACACAACACATAACACACACAGCACACACGTATACACACCACACATCACACACACCACACACACACCACACACATACACACCACACACACACACATGACAAACACTAAGCACACATGACACACACACACCGCACATACACCATACACATACACACATACACCACACACACACACACACACATGACACAACACATAACACACACAGCACACACGTATACACACCACACATCACACACACCACACACACACCACACACATACACACCACACACACACACACACACACACATGACAAACACTAAGCACACATGACACACACACACCGCACATACACCATACACATACACACATACACCACACACCACACACACACACACACACACACACACACACAGATGACACACACAACACATAACACACACACAACACATACAACACACACAACACACACACAGCACACATACACATACCACACACCACACACACCTCACACACCACACACACACACACCACATAACACACACCACACACACACACATGACACACACAACACATAACACACACACAACACATACAACACACACAACACACACACAGCACACATACACATACCACACACCACACACACCTCACACACCACACACACACACACACACACACACCACATAACACACACACCACACACACCACACACACCTCTCACACACACACACACACACATACACACACACACACACACCACACCATATACACACACAGACACATAATTTTTAAAAAAAAACCCTTAGCTGCTTTTATTCTCAAAAATATGTGTGTGTGGTGTTTGTGTGTATGCATGTTCTCATGTGTGGGGGCACACACACGTGTGTGGGCGTATGTGTGTGCATGTGTCTGTAGGCCCACGATTGGCATTGTCTGGGCTCTTCCTTGTCTTCTCTCTTATTCAGTGAGCCAAAGGCTTTCAACGGAGCCCAGATCTGGCCAGTGCAGCTGTCCTCGATTTCCGGCTTGTTCCAAGATCCCTTCTTCCATCTTTCCAAACCCTGGGATTCCAGGCAGGCTATCACATCTCCCCACCACTTATATGGGTGCTGGGGATTCAAACTCTTGCCCTCACTGGTGTTAAACACTGAACCATCTCCCTAACCCACCAAGTATCCCTTGTGGTGGTTTGAAAGAGAATGCCGCCCACAGACTCACGTGTTTGAATGCTTGGTCCTTGGTTAGTGGAACTGTTTGGGAAGGATTAGGAGGTGCAGCCTTGCCGGAGTGGATGTGGCCTTGTTGGAAGTGGTGTGTCACTAGGGGTGAACTTTGAGGTTTCAAAAGCCCACTCTAGGCCCAGTCTCTTTCCCTCTCCCACCCTATCCCTCCCTTTCTCCCTCCCTCCTCCCCCTCCTCCCCTCTTTCTTTCTCTGCAGATCTGCACATCAGGATGCGAAACTCTCAGCTACTGCTCCAGCACCATGCCTATCTGTTTCCCTCCATGGTGATCATGGCCGAACCCTGTAAAACTGTCAGCCAGCCCCCAATTAAATGCTTTCTTTTATAAGAGTTGTCATGGTCATGATCTCTTCTTCACAGCAACAGAACAATGAGACATCCTCTCCATTTATGCATTTAGTGTGTGTGCACGTGCATGCATTATCTGTGTGCAAATGTATGCTCACGAGTGCTTATAGCATGAGCATGGAAGTCAGGGGGCAGCTTCCAGGCACCAAGTCTGCCCTTTCACTGTGTGGATTCCAGGGCTCAAACTCAGAATTCAGGTCATCAGACCTTGGCAGGGGCCTTTACCCTGAACCTCTCGTAAACAATTATCTTGTCTAAGCTTAACCAGCCTGATTGTCAAATGTCACATAACTATATTAGTGCCCTTCAAACTTTTTGGCTCCTTGCTTGCTCTTAAATATCACGGAGGACTCCATAGACCTGTTTGTGGGTAAAGTCCATCACTGGTCATTGAAACAGACAGTAAAACTGACACAGTCTAATATAGTCATCAGCTCATTTAAGTACCAACGAACCCATTATATGTGAATCTTAGTAGCATAGGCTTACTTGTGTTTCCAAAGGAGAGAGGAGCATCAGTTAACATTTTTGCATGTCCTAACTACTATCTCTCTATCATCTATCTATCTATCTATCTATCTATCTATCTATCTATCATCTATCTATCTATCTATCTATCTATCTATCATGTGTGCTTGTGCACACAAGCACTGCATTTGCAGCATTTTTCTCTCTTTCCATACATAGCATGGGGGCTCCGGATTGGAGTGCAGGTCACCAGACTCCACAGCAAGCATACTGACCCGCCATCTCTCGAATATCTCTATAAAGCGTGGCCTAATAGACTTCAGACGTTGTCTCACACCTGTCTCTGCCTGCAGCAGCCGGGTGTGAAAGGCCAAGAGCACAGAGGCAAACACCCTCTCGGCTTACTTTGCGAAGTGCTTTGAGTTCACAGACGCCTCCAGAAATCCCTTGGGTAGACCCAGAGAGACCTTGAAAACCATACCGGGAACAAATGACTGACACAGGCAGAGAGGAACCATTGTGTGTTCTGGAGGTACATAGCGTATGTCTCTCTGCAGTGCCCTTTACTGCTTAATACCAAAATATGTTTGTATTCTCCAAGATGGCCAAAGGTGGACAAATGAGCCAAAAATCACTCATCTGTTGTGTTCATACAAATGCATCCACACACAAAGAAAAGCAACACTAATAAATATGTGCCTTTGGGTCGGTGAGATGGGTCCATTGGAAGATGCTTGCTGCCAAGTTTACCCACTTGAGTTCGATTCCTGGGACCCTATGGTAGTTTGAATAGGTATAGTCCCCCGTAGACTCATGTGTTTGAATGTTTGACCCATAGGTTATGGCACTATTAGGAAGAAGGTGTGGCCTTGTTGGAGTAGGTGTGGCCTTGTTGGAGGGGTGTGGCCTTGTTGGAGGGGGTGTGGCCTTGTTGGAGGAAGTGTGTCACTGTGGGGGCAGGCTTGGAGGTCTTCTATGCTCAAACTACGCCCAGTGTGGCACTCAGTCTCCTGCTGCTGCCTGCAGATCAAGATGTAGAGCTCTCAGCTACCTCTCCAGCTCCAGGTCTGCGTGCATACCACCATGTTTCCCGCCATGATTTTAAAGGACTAAACCTCTGAGCTGTAAGTCAGCCCCCAACTAAATGTTTTCCTTTTTAAGAGTTGCCGAGGTCATGGTGTCTCTTCACAGAAAACAAAAACAAAAAACAAAACAAAACAAAACAAAAAAAACCTTCAAACTAAGATTTAGGTGTGTTTTTCCATTGTCTTTGGCAGTTGTAGGGTTATTGGTTCTGCATTTGTCTGCTTCGCAGCAGGGTTTGGCCGCTGGGAGGCAGGACGCCGGAAGTTGACCACACTTATCCGACACTGTCACCGGGTGAGTGTCAGGCTATGAGGAAGCCGCAGGATACCACTCCCAGGGTGGGGAAGCACAGTCTGAGGCCAGGACAGCTGGAGCTGGCTCAGGGGGTCCCTAGACCTGCAGGGAAGCTGGGGCCATCTGGTTCTCTGGCCATCGGACACCCAGGTGCTGCTGGGAGTCGGGGAAGAGCTGACAGCCGAGCGGGAGCCCGCAGGCTGGATCTGGCCAGGGGCTGGCAGGGGTGGGGGTGGGGTGGGAATGGGGGAGCTCCGGCTGGATTCCTCTGGGAGAGTCCTTGTTGGTGGTTGGCTTGGCTTGGTGGCAGCGTGGCTGGGAGAAGCCTTCTATGCGAGTTTAGACTGCGGCTCTATAGGCGGAGAAGGCTTTCTCACAGCTCCCCAGGGTGGATCCCAATGAAAAGAGGCAGTCCAAGGTTTTAAGGCATTTCTTTTCATGGCAGAAAGTGCATGAGTAAAACCGTACCCCATTTCTCAGGGCGGGCCTGAGGTTCTACCTTTTGCAGGGAGGAGTGTCTGAGGAGAGCTTATTGGCTAAGTCCTCCAGGCCTTTACATACCTCATTAAAATGGAGATCTGTCTTGAGTCTGTCCTCTACCTGTGGAGAGGTTTGGGGCGGTGCCCTTTTGTGACTGATGGCCACAAATCTAGGGAGGGCCTCAGCCTCATGCCAGGAGCCTGGTTCTCTGGGAATCAGGGGAAACACCTACCGTCCCTCTAGGATCACCTGGGTTTCTAGCCTTAGCTCAAGCAGGAACCAGGCTGCCTTCATGGTTCTACACTAAGACAGACCCATATGGTGGAGTCTAGGTTCTGACTTCCACAGGTGCACTACGTCACACACCCCATCCCCCCAACTGCCAATGTATAAATTAATGTAATTTTTTAAAACCCCCTATTAACTATGTGTTGATGCGCTGTCTTTTCTGAGGGCTTTCATTACAAGATCACTTCCTGGTAGGCATTATCAGTCTCATTTCATAGAAAAAAGAACAGAAGCTTGGAAAACTGGGATAAAGGCTGGAGAGGGGGCTCCGTGGTTAAAAGCAGTTAGTACTTTTGCAGAGGACTCAGGTTCAAGTCTCAGAAATCCCACAGTAATTTACAGTCCTAGAATTCCAGTTCCAGGAGCCTGATGCCCTCTTCTGGCCTCTACAGGTACTGCATCCACATAATACACTTAACATTCATGTAGGCAAACTCTGATAAAAAATATAAATCTTAAAAACAATTGGATAGTTTGATACAAGAATACAAGAAGGTTCGAGAGCGAGAGAGCGAAGGCTGCTTCAGCCCAAGGCTTCTTCACGCAGTCAGATGCAAGATTACCTGTGTTGGTTATTTTTATTGTCAACCTGATACAACTAGTGGCACCTGAAGAGGGGGAACCTTGGTTGAAGAGTTGCCTGAACCAGGTTGTTAGGTGAGACCTCTGTGGGGGATTGTGTTGGTTGATGGCTTTTGTAGGACGGCAGAGCCCACTGTGAGTGGCGCTATCCCTTAGGCGGGCTGGGAGTCTGGGCTATATAAAAGGGAGCCGAGGGAGTCAGAGGGAGCTTTTCCTCTGCGCCCCACTCCCCTGATTTATCAACATCTTTTCCTGACGTGGAGCCCAAGAGAGAGAGATAAAAAAAAGGGGGGGTGTTTTTGGCATTTTTCCTTGCCTGATGCCTTTCAGGGTGTGTGGCAAATGCTTCCAAGAGCCTGACCTTCCCCGGGGGCCATATCTGATCATCTCAAGGGTTTCCATGGCCCCTCCCCACCCTGCCTTCCGGTGTGGGTGAAGGGCTGGTGAGCAGGCTTCCGTGCCTCGCCCAATCAGCACCCCTCCCTGAATGTTCATCAGCTCTGCAATCACTACAACTAAACCCGGGATACATGACCCGTTACAGAGGCAAGATTTGCTCGGACCCACACCGTCAGACTTCCTCTGTCCTTTTGGGTCCGTGCTGTGGGAGACACATGACAGGGGAGTGACACAGATGAGGAGACTGAACTCCTGTGACCATCTGGAAGGGTAGGATCCCAGGGACCTAAAACCTCTCACTGGGTCCTCCTGCCTTTTAAAGGGCCCCCTAATTTCCCAAAGTGCTAACTGAAGAACAAGCCTTTAACACTTATGGGACATTGTTATGTGCGTTCTGGGCATCTGAACTCTGCTCCTCACACTTGCATAGAAAGTATTTAATATGAGCCCAGAAGCCCTAAATACTCAAGGCACAAATAGCAAGTCAAATGATTCCCAAGAAGAAGAAAGGAGAGGACCCTGGGCCTGTAAAGATTGCATCCAGTTTAGTAAAGAAACCGAGAGGGGAGGGGGAATGATTGGGGAATAGTTGGGGGGGGGGAGAGGAACTATGGGAACTATGGTGGGTGGGAACTGGGAAAGGGGAAAGCCTTTGGAATGTGAACATAGAATATAGAAAATAAAAATTAAAAAAAAAGTAAAAAAAAAAAAAGAAAGTATTTAATGTACTTAACCATTTCCCTAGCCCCACTGTTAGGAATATTTTTTAAGAGACATGCATATTTTCAACAGAAGAACTTGTTAAAAAGACAAATTACTCCTTTAAAAAAATAAAAGATGTATTTATTATTATATGTAAGTACACTGTAGCTGTCTTCAGACACCCCAGAACAGGTCATCAGATCTTGTTACAGATGGTTGTGAGCCACCATGTGGCTGCTGGGATTTGAACTCAGGACCTCTGGAAGAAGAGTCAGTGCTCTTAGCTGCTGAGCCATCTCTCCAGCCCGAAAAATGACTCTTAAAGAAAGCAATGCCCGTTGCCTTAAAATCTTCACGATCAGCTGATCATTAATAATGCTTTGATTCTTGCTAATCTCTCGAAAATAATTGAGCGTATTATAAAATTCATTTTAGATTACATACAACTATATATAGCTTATGCAACTTCAGTTCAACCAGAAAATGTTGATTAGCTTCCAAATCACAGGCACTAAGTCAGATCAACACCACTTCCCTCCCCCACCCCCCCATGCTAACTCTTTAGAGGAGGAGGAAGACTGCAGCTGTCATGTGGCCGTTTTTTTAACAAGGTGAAGTATGCTTCCAAACACGGAGAGACAGAGACGAAGCTGACAGGAGGTGATTTCCTGCCTTGGCCACTATCTGTGTGGACAAAAGTATTCTGAGAGTTGGATAACTTACACAGTAATGTCCCCAGGGGCCTGCTGATCTCCGGTTGCCCGATATCACACATAGTGAGAAGGCTGGCAGTCGGAAGGTAGAACAGCCAGCCTCCGGTCTGTCCCGTGATGGTCAGCAGGGCACGATGTCAGCCGGATCCCGGCCAACATTTCCCAATCAGCGCCTTAACAAGAGAAAAGGGTAGAACACCAGTGTCTATCCTCTACCCTCAGTTTTCCTATTTGCTTTACTAAGTGAAGAAAACATTTTAAAAGTGTTTTAAATCTGAAAATACAAGTTGGACTTATTTCTGTAATAAAAGCATGCTTGGCGTTCAAAAGCCAAATTTTTTTTTAAAAAGATTTATTTATTGTTATATCTAAGTACACTGTAGCTGTCTTCAGACACCCCAGAAGAGGGCATCAGATTTCATTACAGATGGTTGTGAGCCACCATGTGGTGGCTGGGATTTGAACTCAGGACCTCTGGAAGAGCAGTCAGTGCTCTTAACCACTGAGTCATCTCTCCAGCCCAAATCAAGTATTTTCTTTCTTTCTTTCTTTTCTTTTTTTTTTTTTAAAGATTTCTTTATTTATTATATCTAAGTACACTGTAGCTGCTTTCAGATATCCCAGAAGAGGGCATCTGATCTCATTACAGATGGTTGTGAGCCACCATGTGGTTGCTGGGATTTGAACTCAGGACCTTCAGAAAAACAGTCAGTACTCTTAACCGCTGAGCCATCTCTCCAGCCCCCCCTTTTTCTTTCATTAAGCAAATGTTTATGGGTATTTTGCCTGCACATACATCTGTGTATTACATGCTTGCAGTGTTCTTGGAGTCCAGAAGAGAGTGTCAGATCCCCTGCAACTGGAGTTACAGGTGGTTGTGAGCGGCCATGTGGTTGCTGGGAATCAAACCCAGAGCCTCAGGAAGAGCAGCCAGTGCTCTTAACCAAAGAGTCTTCTCTCCAGCCTCTCATCAATACATCTTTTCGTGGACTGACAGATTTCAAGGCATTCAATGACAAGAATCTTCAGTCAGATGGTACTGCAAGGGGACTTCTGTAACCAAATAGAAATTAACTGCTTAATATTCTAGCCAAGGCTGGTGCTGTGGCCCAGGCCTGTCACCCAAGCTACTCAGGAGACACAGGCAGAAAAGTGTAAGCTGGGGGACAGCCTGGGAAACTTAGTGAAGATCTTATTGCAAAATAAAACGTAGGTCAGTGGTAGAGAGCCTGCCTAGAATGAGCAAGGCCCTGGGTTCGATTCCCAACACAACTAAATGAAACCAAACCAAATGAAAAGAACCCAAACAATAAATAGTGTGTTTATTGGAGACATACTGAGAGAACACTTTTTGGAGTTGCTGGGGATACTGGTAATTTTGGCACAATGGAGCAGTTAAATGCTAAATTAAAATTTCTTATCTGTTGATAAGATCTAAAGAAACAATATTCATCCAGGAATGCTGGTGAATGTCTTTAATCCCAGCACTCAGAAGGCAGAGTCGATGGATCTCTGAATTTGAGGCCAACCTGGTCGACTTAGTAAGCTCCAGGCCAGAGTTACAATAGCGAGACCCCGGAAACCGGGGTCCAGGAGCGGGTGAAGGAGGCGGAGTCACAAACCGGAGAAACAGACTCCGGAGAGGTATGCTGTATGCAGGGATACTGTATTGCGAAGCAGCCAGTGTTCTTATACAGCCTTTGGACCAGTGGGACCAACCTCCCCGCTGCCACTGCGCGGGAGGTGCCAGGCTGCCGGCATCCAAAGGAACTTCCGTGCAGGCGGGGGAAGCAGCCACTGCCCCGTTCTCCACACATTCTGAGGTTCTACTGGCTCGCTAGGATCCTTTATTTTGTGTCACTCGGAAAGCCAGTGGACATGGGCATTAGTACTATCAGAGCGATGAAGTCTCCCTCCCTCATCCTCCCGGCCTCACCTAGGGGCTGTATGTAGCACCCATAGTCCTTACTGATACCTTTATCGTTGGTTTTAGATTTTGCAAGGAACATGGTTGCTAGTTTTTTGTTTTTGTTTTTTGTGGTTGTTGTTGATATCTGCTCATGGCCCAATGCATTTGTCATTTGTGTATATATGGACTGGTCGGTTTGGATACGTGTTTTGTCATGCTTTAAAAAGAATGGGAATGCATGGGCATGGCCTGTCTCTCCTCGAGCAAGGCAGGTGCCTCGATAGTTAAGAGCGGCGGCTGCTCTTCCGGAGGTCCCAAGTTCTGTTCCCAGCATGGACCTGGCAACTCATAACTATCTCTAAATTCCATTTCCGGAGGAATCCAGTGCCCTATTCTGGCCTCCACAGGCACTGCATGGCAGAGTATGTATATATATATATATATATATATATATATATATATATGCAGGCAAAATACTGATAGACATAAACTAAAAATATAAGTCTTAAAAAGAAAGAATTAGAATGACTGAGTGTGAATTCGAGACTCTCCATTATCTAGGAAGGTCAAGCCTTTAAATTATATTATTCCACAGCTGGAGAGATGGCTCAGTAGTTAAGAGCACTTTCTGCTCTTCTAAAGGACCAGAGTTCAGCTCCCAGCAACCATGTCGGGACAGCTCACAAGCACCTGTAATTCCAGTTTTAGGGCATGGGTGCCTTCATCTGGCCTCTGTAGGCACCAGCATATACAGGAGATACACTCATACAGACATATAAATAAAAATATACATATATTTCAATTATTTTGTTGGAACCTTGAATGCTTATGTTTCAGGTTGCTAGGCTGGATGCTGAAAATTACACAGTCTGGTTACACATTTTGTGGCCATATTATATTTAGCACTACTAATTATTTTTTTGTAGGCAGAAGGTTTCCAAATATCTGGGTTGTCATGTTGTAAGAAGTAGAAACCTCCATTTTGTTCTCTCTTTCTTAATTACAAAGATGCTTTTGGAATAGATAACAAGGCAGTTGAAAATTTAAGAACTGAAACCCACAACCCATTAACTACTTTTCTCATCGCTGTAACAAAATGTCTGGTAGAACTGACTTCAGGGAGGAGGGATTTACTGAGGCTCAGGGTTGGGGGAGATGCGCTTCAGCAAGGTGGAGAGGCCGTGAGTCAGTTCACTGCTGCAGGGCCCGGTGGGGGAGACTGCCCTTACCTCTGCTAATCAGGAAGCAGAGAGTCTGGGTTAGGAGCCAAGCCATGGCATAACCCTGACAACCCACCCCCTGAGACCCTCCTCCTCCAGCTCTTCTATCACCTAAAAGCTCCACAACCTTCTAAAACAACGCCCCCAGCTAGGGACCGAATGTTCAAAAGTATGAGCCTGTGGCAAACCTTTTACTTTGAAGACATACGCAATAAAAGGGCAAAGTTACATAGTTGCTATCTCGCCCAGATTCACTATTGCTTCTGAGTTCTTCCAGAGATTTCTACAGATCAGCCCTTGCTACCTTTCTCTTTTGTCTCTTTCTCCTCCTTCCCCCTCCCTTTCCTCTTCCTTTAACACGGACATTTCTAAACTACATGCGTTGTTCTCTGCTCGCTACCTTATTTTTAATCCCTTAGAAACAGTCAATGAAGAGATGGGCATGATGGTTTGAGCCTGCGATCCCAGTACCTGGGAGATGGAGACAGGGGAATCAAAAGTTCAAGACCAGCCTGGTCTACATGAGACCCCGTCGCTGACAAAGAAAAGACAAACAAGCGACCTGCCCCAAAATATTTGAAAAACATCACAATACCAGAAATGTTGTGTGTTCTTCGTATTCTCAGTGCCTGCCTTTTTCTGTTAGGAGAACATCTCTCATGCACCATAGATCATTTATTGCATGAATTATTTATCATATTTGTTGTCTTCATGTTGCTTTGGCTGAATTACCTGACAGAAGCGGCTTAAATCAGGAAGGATTGGTTTTGCCTCACAGGTTCAGAACCTAGTTGCTTGGCTACTTGTACTTGGGCAGGATATCACAATGGCAGAAACACATGGTTGTCTGTCTGTCTGTCTGTCTGTCTGTCCGTCTGCCCGCCTATCTATCTATCTATCTATCTATCTATCTATCTATCTATCTATTGAGATGGGGGTCTCACTGTATAGCCCTAATTGTCCCTGAACTCTCCATGTAGATCAGGCTGGCCTTTAAACTAACAGGGAGTCACGTGCCTCTGCCTCCCGAGTGCTAGAATTACAGGCATGTGCCCCAAGGCCAAGCTGGCATGTCGTTTTAAAACAAATCATACTGGGGGACTGGAGAGATGGCTCGGCGGTTCAGAGCACTGACTGCTCTTCCGAAGGTCCTGAGTTCAAATCCCAGTAACCAAATGGTGGCTCACAACCATCGGTGATGAGATGTGATGCTCTCTTCTGGTGTGTCTGAAGAATAATATTATATTATTACATATAATAATAAATAAACCTTTAAGAAAACAAACCATATTGTATTGTTCCATATGGGACACCTTTGCCTAATCCAAAGTCATAACATTTTTTTCTATGTCTGCTTTAGATTTATTTACCTCTTTGTTTTATATGGAGGTCTGTGTTCTAATTTGTTGGCTTTCCCATACCATGTGAAATAGATCCGATGCTATTCCAGCACACAGATCATCAAATTGTTCTAGTATCTCTTGTTGGAAAGACTGTCCTTCCTTATTATGTCACCTTTGTGTCTGTTTTTTTTGTTTGTTTGTTTGTTTGTTTTTCAAGACAGGGTTTCCCTGTGTAGCCCTGGCTGTCCTGGAACTCACTCTGTAGACCAGGCTGGCTTCCAACTCAGAAATCCTCTTGCTTCTGCCTCCCAAGGGCTGGGATTAAAGGCATGTGCCACCACTGCCTGGCTTTGTGTCTGATTTTAATTTAATTTTTAATCTATTTTTTTGTGCACACAAGTGTGCCCATGTGTATAGGCGTGCACGTGGGGGTGAGTACACAGAGGCCCACGGGTGCCATCAGTGGCTTTCCTCGTTCATTCTCAAGCAGGGTCTACCGGCTGAGCCCAGGTCCTGTCGGGTCAACTAGTTGAGCCGCCCAGTTTGCTCCGGGGATGTCCTGTCTCTGTCTCCTGAGCTCCGAGAGTCCAGATAGTCTGCGACGCCTACCTGGCATTTCTGTGGCATCTAGGGTCTGAACTCATTTTTATTCTTGCAAGTATGGTCCACCTCGCCAGCCCTTGTCTATGTTCCTTTGCTATCACTAGATGCCCATATAAGTGTGGATATGGGGTTTCCAATCCACTCCTGGATCTATTTGTTTATACTGATGTCAATAGTAGTGTGTTCTTTTATTGCTAGGATATTACGATGGCCTTAGTCCTTCACCCTGCTCCTTCTGTAGCATTGCTTTGGCAAATCTTCATCGTGTGTGTGTGTGTGTGTGTGTGTGTGTGTGTGTGTGTGTCTTAAAGGAATTGTAGTTACTTAGAATCAACTTGCCAATATCTGCCAAGAATCACTTGGTAGAGTCATCTTTAAGTATCTTACATTTTTCATTAATATGCAAATATTTTTAAGTCATATTTACTTTATGTGTAGGCATGTTTTGTTTGCATGCATGTCTGTGAACCATGTGCATACCTGGCGCCTGCAGATGTCAGAGGAGGGCATCAGATCCCCTGGAACCGGAGTTACAGATGGCTGTGAGCTTCCCTGTGAGTGGGTGCTGAGAATCGAACCCGGGTCTTCTGGAAGAGCATGCAGTGATCCTAATTGTTAAGCCATCTATCTCCCCATCACAGTTTTGATGCTATTATGATTGGTTATTGTTTTAAAGTTTGATTGTCCAGTTTTCAGTGTTAATGCATAGAACTACAGTGTTGTAGTTTTACATTGTTATACAATGTTGCTAACCTTATATATTGTATATATCTGTGAATATGTGTATGTGTGTGTGTATACATTTTCCTACACTCATTCTTCTGATATAGATGCCTTTTATTTTTTTGTTCTTGCCTTATTGAACTAACCAGGACCTTCCTCGTAGTGCTGAGCGGGGGTGATGAGGGCTGGTGGTTTGACTGGTCCCTGATCTTGGATGAAAAGCACTTGGCCCTACAGGCTCATGACAGTTTTCACAGACACCTTTTCTCACATTGAGGAAGCTGTGTCTGGGTTAGTTCTGGATTCTCATTAAAGTCAGTAAGAAGGAGCTGGTAAACAAAACGATGTCTTTCATCAGGCTTCAGACAGCATGTGTAGGAGACGTCTTGATCATGGAGACAACTCAAATTAAAACAAAACGAAACAAAACACCCCCCAACAACAACCAAACAACAACAACACCAACAAACAAAACCTCCCAAATTTGTTGTGAAAACGAAGGTGAGGATCCATCACATGACACTGTATTTAATTTTCCAGAGTAAACTTCCATATGCTCCATTTGCTTTAAAATAAATGCATGTTCTATTGTAACGCCCAGTAACAGCTAACACATCAACAGTCTGATTCGTAAGCTGTGTGGAACATATGCGGACACGGCAGATGTCTGTCTGTTTGCTTGTTTGTTTTAACTAAGGACTCGAGTTCAGCACAGATGCGGAGTGGGAAACAGTGATCGACGTAACGGAGAGTGGAGTGACCTCTAAAACCAAGGCCATTTTGTGCAAGGCTCTTCATCCAGACCCAAGGTCCCTGCTTCTCCCTGGATTGTGTTGTAATAATGCGGGAGTGGGCTTGCTTTGTAACAGGGGGAGGGCCAAGGACAGAGAGAGGAGAGAACATCTGTTCCTCCTTGGGGAGCTAAGCTGTGTGAAAATATTTCTCTTTCAGTGGCCCAGTGTTTTTCAGCCCTTTGATCTTCTGCTCCGGAGAGAGAGGATGCTTCAAACTTTCAGTTTCCCTCGTGGGTTAGGAAGAAAATGGCAATGTCCACACCACTGAATGGGAGACTTCACTTTATCTGTAAAACTTTTGCAAGGGCAGGGGTTTGATAGGAAAGTCAACATTTCTATGACTCATGTGTGCGTGCCCGCTCGCCCGCCCGCCTGCCTGCTGCCTCTGTGTAGACTGGAGATCGATGTGGAATGTCTTTCCCAATCACCTTTCACTGTACTTGTTGAGACAGAGTCTCTCTCTGAGCCTGGAGCTGGTAGATTTGGCCAGGCAGATTGCCCAAGTGAATCCAGGGGACCCCTTCTGTTTTCTTCCCCAGTATTGGGATTACGGGCAAGCATAGCCACTCCCAACTTTATGTGGGTACAGGAGATTAACTCAGGGCCTCATGCTTACACAGTAAGCACTTTACCAAGTAGACCAACTCCCCAGTGCCCTGTTTTACCCGCAAAGCCTGAAGAACTACAGAGTGAGTTCCAGGACAGCCCGGGCTACACAGAGAAACCCTGTCTTGAAAACAAAACAAAACAAAACAAAACAAAACCAAAAACCCAACAACAACAAAAAAGGACATTCAAATCGGACGTGGTGGCACACCCCTTCAATCCCAACACTCAGGAGGCAGAGGCAGGCAGATCTCTGCGAGCTGGAGGCCAGCCTGGTCTACAGAGCTAGTGCCCGGACAGCCATTACTCAAATATTGCTCATTACACAGATGCTTAGCATTTAGGGATGAAGTCTCAAGCCCATTTCCTGGTGAGTCAGAGACGGCTGACGTTTCAAAATGAAAGAAAAGGTTTCTTGGGAACCAGCCAATTTTGCAGTCAGTTTAATGAGTCAGATGGATGCCTCTGTTAAGCGGAGAAGACCCCAGGAGACTTTTCGATGTCTCCCTGACAGTGGAGTCTGGAGAGCGTAAATAGCTTTCAGGGCACCGTTCCATGACAGTCTTTGGGGCTGAAGTCCATTTACTGCATCGGGAGTCATGAGCTCTCCACCATGAGCCTCCCGCTCCCCTCACCCCACCTGCTCCTTCTCTTCCTCCTTAGCTCCTTTCTCTACCTTCTGTCTCATCTTCATCTTCTGGGTCCTCCTTTACCTTTACCTTTACCTTTCTCCCCGCTTTGTAAATAAAAAGTCCCCTTCCTCATAAGAATGAAGTAGGCTCATTGCAGAAAGTAACACACGGCGTGGGATGACTGTTGCTCTGAAATTGAACTTGACTTTAAATTAGCATTCTCTTGGGCTGAGGGGGACGGCTCAACTGGTAAGGTGCTTTCTGTGCAAGCTCGAGAACTGGAGGCTGCATCCACAGTACTGATAAAGAGCCGGGCGTGGCAGCGTGCACCTGTAACTCCAGTGTGCCAGAGGGACAGAGACAGGACTCCTGAGGCTTGCTGGCCAGCTCCTCTGAAGGAATTGGAGAATCCATGTTGAGGGGGAGGCCTTGTCTTGAAAAACAAGCTGTAGGGTGTTTGAAGAATGCACTCAACATTGACCTGTGATTTCTACGTGCATCATGTGCGCGCGCGCGCGCACACACACGTACATTGAACATGTGTATATGCTTTGCTGCTAAGTAGCTTTTTTTTTTAACCTTGCAGAGGTGACTCACTGATACCCATAGCACAATGTTGGGGTAGTGAGAGTACAAACTACTGTTTTATTATCAAAACCCAGGAAATGTAGCTGTGGTGGTTTGTAGATGCTTGGCCCAGGGCGAGGCACTATTAGAAGGTGTGGCCTTGTTGGAGTGGGTGTGGCCTTGTTGGAGTAGGTGTGTCACTGTGGGCGTGGGCTTTACGACCCTTATTCTAGCTGCCCGGAAGTCAATATTCTGCTAAAAACTTGCAGATGAGGATGTAGAACTCTCAGCTCCTCCTGCACCATGCCTGTGTGGATGCTGCCATGTTCCCGCCTTGATGATAATGGACTGAATCTCTGAACCTGTAAGCCAGCCCCAATTAAATGTTGTCCTTATAAGAGTTGCCTTGGTCATGGTGTCTGTTCACAGCAGTAAAACCCCAACTAAGACAATCGGGCATACACTGTTATCATCGCCCACTCTTCCTGTAGGCTATACGTTTAGCTCTTGCACTGCTCTGTGCATTACTTTCTTTTTGCTGCTGTTAAGTGCTACGCATGTCCTGCCTTCAGCCTCATGAGTTTATTATCTGGACTCTGGAAGTCAGAAATCCTAAGTAGCTCTCACAGCAGACTAAAATCAAGGATGCTGGTGTGTGTTGTATCCTTTTGCGAAGGCTTTGGAGGGAGACCCCCATTCTTCTCTGCAGTATTTAGCTTTGTGTGACTAAGACAGAATGCTGGAGATCAATCAGCTTAATAAGGAGGAAACCCCTATTTTGATTCATGGTTTCAGCCCTGGATTGCTATGGCAAAGCAAAGAACATCAGGGCAGAAAATGTTGGCAGAGCAAAGAGAGGAGAGAGGTCTGGGATTCTAATGGCGCCTTCAAAGACACGACTCCAGTGATTCAGCTTCCTTCTACCAGACCCCTCCTCCGACAGATTCTACCAACCAAGCCTTCAGCATTTGGACCTTGGGGGGGAAACGTAAAATGGAGAGCATAACTTCCAGAAGGCACTTGCCTGGTGATCCCTTCTCACATCTTCAAACCTGTAAAGTTGAGTCTTCCTCAGGCTGCTTTGTTCTGATACAGGCTCTTGCCCCCCCCATTCCTCCCCATTGTTTCAGGTGCATCTAAATGATCCAGTATAATTTGCCTATCATAAAGTCATCTGACGATCAATTTTAAACCCATCTAATATGTTAATTTCCATTCTAAGTATCACAGCATGTTCGAAGATTTGAGGAGTAGGTTGTGGACACTTTGGGAGGGACATTACTTGCTCGTGGGTGAGCTAGTTCACTCAGTCACACTTCTGCATATAGTTGCATTAGTTCCTCTTTGCTGAGGATCAACTACTTAGGGGAGGAAGGGACTGGTTTGGCTCACAGTTTGAGGCTGCAGTCCTCCATGGTGGAGAAGTCAGGTTGCTAGGCACCTAAGGCAGTTGGTTACATTGTATCCAGTCAGGAAACAAAGAGACAAGGCTGGTGACCTAATTTTCTCCTGTTTCTCCAGGGCTCAAGTCCTGGGGATGGTGATGCCCTCCTTCAGGGGTGGGAGTGAGGGAGGTCTTCCCTGTTTCATTAATTCTTCCTGAAAAAAACCCTCATAGACATTCCCAGGGATATGTTTCCATGGTGATTTGAAATCCCAGGGAATTGACAGTGAAGATTAGCCATCATGACTGTATGCAACTTGATCTAAGTGAAATGTACAAAGGAGAACCTACCACTTGTTTTTGTGCAGTTTACAAGCCTAGTTTATGTATACCTAGTGAGTGTGTGTCTGCGTGTGTGTGATAGTTTGGGACACATGAAATTTAGAAGAGATTAAAGTATATATAGTTTCATTGGAGTGTAGCGAACCTTTTTCTTCATTTGTATTGTCTATAGCTATTTCCTTCAGCAATAGTAAAAGTGATGAATTGTAAGTAAGACCTATGGCCATACAGTTTAAAATAAATATCTGGGCCTTTAAGGGAAAAAAAAACAACAACACTGTTAATCTCTGAGATGATAAATTTCGATTATCAAGTGATTGGGATGAAAAATGCCTAGAAGATTAGTGAGCCGATCTTCTTGGTGTTTGTGTGAGGACGGTCCCCTAGGATCAAAGCTCTGGCCTGAAAAACTGCTTAACTTAGTGGATTCAAAATTAAAAAAAATAAAATTATTGTTATTGTTGTTATTATTATAATGATGACTGTGGTGGTGGTTGTGATGTGTGTGTGTGTGTGTGTGTGTGTGTGTGTGTGTGCAGGAGTGGGCATATGGATGCATACCATGTGGAGGTTCGAGGATAACATGTGGGTGTTGGCTCTCTCCTTTTACCACATGGGTCCTGGGGCTGAAACTCAGGTTGTGAGGCTTGCGTGGAAAATGCCTTTGTCTACTTAACCATTACCCCTCAGGCCTGGATTCAAATTTTGAATAGACTAGTGGGAGGTGGTAACTGTAGAAAGTGAGTCTTGATTATATAGGAAGTAGGTCACTAGGGGAGGGCGTGTCTTTGACAGTTGTGTTGTGTCCTGGCCCCTTCTTACTACATCTCTACTCTGCTTCTTACCCAGCATGTCAGCTGTTGTACCAGGGCCCCTTGTCACAATGGAGTGACAGTCTGAAACCCAAGCAATGTAAATCTTCCCTCCTTTGAAACTGTGTTAGACATCCTATCACAGTGCTGAGAAAGCTAACACAGCCCTGCATAGACACAACTGTCCTGTAGATACTTCCTGGGTCGTGCGAATATGCTTGGTCTGTTTTGTCCAACATGGAAGCCACTACCTACAAGTGACATTTGAAATGAGACTATCGTTATTGAGGAATGACCATTGGGTTCTATTCAATTAACTTCCTTTAAACACGGAGAGCTCTCTGGGTGTGTGGCTACCACCTTGGATGTTCCTAAGAGGATGAGCAGATGATTGCAAAGAGGCTGATACAGTGTCCAGGAGCTGTGCTCCGAGAACAAAGATACCTCCTTCCTCCCTTCATCTCATAACTGGGAAAACTGAAGCTTAAAGAGGCTAATAGTATACCCAAGGTCACATAGCCACATAGCTAGTAAGTGGCAAAGCCATAGTTCTGGTCAGTTCCAGCTGTGTACCTAGCATGGGTGAAGCCTTAGGTTCAGTTCTTAGCATTGAAAAAAAAAAAAAAAAGAATGTTGAATAATTATCAGGGGCTGGCGCTAGCAGGCTGGTTTCTGCCTGTAACAAATGGCTCTGAGCCTTTAGCAGCAATTCCCATGCCCTTATCTCCCACAGCCTTGGCTGGGATCTTGGCGGGTCCCCATTTAGTTCTTGGAAACCGGACAGATGACCTTAATTTTAACCATGCTTCTGCCCCTTTGGTTTCAGACTGGCCCCAAGGCCTGTTGGCATCTTCTATGGGTGTGTAGCTCCCCGTGGTTCCCAGTTTCAATTTTCCTGGGCATCCTTTCGCCTCTCTACCATACCCTCTCATCAAGACCCTCCCCTCTGTGAAGGGTTCCAGAAGTTCTCTGGAGAAAGGCCAAGATCGTAAGCCTTGCTCATACCCCATATCTATGTGGTTTCTGCAAGGCAGCTAGACAACTTGCCTGTAAAATGAGCGTGAAATTGTACCTGTCCCAAAAGGCCATGGCCAGGTAGGCCGAGGTAAGACACCTGAAGAACTACCGCGGTTCCAGGCACATCCTCTAGAGTGTTGTCTACATTGTGGTGACCAAATCGCCTCTTGGGGTTTTTCTAGTTTGATATTCAAGTGGATGACTTGGTTCTCCACTAAGAACCTCTTACTTCAGTGCGCGTTGCTTCTTCTTCTCAAAGCATGTTCCTTCGCTCTCTTTGCCAGCTCTTTTTGTTTGGGAGGTTGGTTGGCTTGGGATAGAGTCTCCCTTTGCAGCCCTCTGGATTTGTAAGCATGAAGGAAGCATCGCCATTTCCCCAGAGGACCTTGGGCTTCTGCTTCAGACTCTGACTTCTGTGATGATGGGCACCTTTGCCAACTCTCCCTGTGTCTTTCCATTTTCTTAGAGCTACCTTCTCCGGGAAAGCCTGATGTCTGTTGTCTGTCCGGGGTAACTAAAAGTCAAAGCGCTGGGTAGGCACAGATGTATGAGCTAGAATTCTACAAATCTAAAATCAGGTGTCATTAAATCTCAGCTGCGTGCAATGTGCTGGTCTTCTGTATCAATGGCTTCCACCCTCTGAACAGCCAACGACCATGAATAGAACACACCAGAAACAGACTTCTGAACATGGAAGAACTTTTGCCTTGTCCTGTTCCATAAATAAAAAATATAACAACTATTAACATATCATGTGTATTGATTTAAAGTTTAGGTGCTTTCAGCTACACAGAACTATGTTTTAATAACTTGTAAATTGAAAAAATGTATCTAACATCTCATTAAGCCCATTGTAAAGTGGAAAATTGTTAGCCAACCCATTCTAAGTCATTCTAACTGTGCTGTTCTGAGCACAGTGTTTGGATAACTGTACTTTGAAGGGCTAGAGTGACTCATACCTTCTGTTTACACTATTGCCTTTCATGGCTCCATTTTGGCTATTAACCACTAAAGCCACAGTAGGTCACAAACATCCA